>CM052797.1:1856083-1889846 GCA_028533885.1 Nasua narica
GGGACTTCATCAAGATAAAAAGCTTCTGCACAGCCGAAGGAAACAGTCAACAAAACAGGCAACCCACAGAATGGGAGAAGATATTCACAAATGACACTACAGACAAAGGCCTGATATCTAAGATCTATAAAGAACTCCTCAAACTCAACACTCACAAAACAGATAATCACATCAAAAAATGGGCAGAAGACATGAACAGACACTTCTCCAAAGAAGATATACAAATGGCTAACAGACACATGAAAAAATGTTCATCATCATTAGCCATCAGAGAGATTCGAATCAAAACCACACTGAGATATCACCTTACACCAGTTAGAATGGCCCAAATCAACAAGACAGTAAACAACAAATGCTGGAGAAGATGTGGAGAAAGGGGAACCCTCCTCCACTGTGGGTGGGAATGCAAGTTGGTGCAGCCATTTTGGAAAACAGTGTGGAGATTCCCGAAGAAATTAAAAATAGAGCTACCCTATGACCCTGCAATTGCACTCCTGGGTATTTACCCCAAAGAAGCAGATGCAGTACAAAGAAGGGCCACATGGACCCCAATGTTCATAGCAGCCATGGCCACAATCGCCAAACTGTGGAAAGAACCAAAATGCCCCTCAACAGATGAGTGGATAAGGAAGATGTGGTACATCTATACAATGGAATATTATGCCTCCATCAGAAAGGATGAATATCCAACTTTTGTATCAACATGGACAGGACTAGAAGAGATTATGCGGAGTGCAATAAGTCAAGCGGAGAGAGTCAATTATCTTATGGTCTCACATGTGGAACATAAGGAAAATCATGGAGGGCATTGTGAGAAAGAAGGGAAGGGAGAATGGGGGTAAATTGGAGGGGGCAATGAACCATGAGAGACTGTGGACTCTGAGCAACAAACTGAGGGTTTTGGAGGGGAGGGAGTGGGGGTTTGGGCAAGCCTGGTGGTGGGTATTGAGAAGGGCACGTATTGCATGGAGCACTGGGTGTGGTGCATGAACAATCAATCTTGTAACACTGAAAAAATAAAATAAACATATTTGGGAAAAAAATTTTAAAAATGAAATGGATCTCTTATTGACAGAAAAAAAAAGAAACTTAACATTTAACCATATATGTTTGCGCTAAAAAGTTCCCTGTGTATGTACAGCAAGGAAGAATTAGGAACTAGTTCTCACTGATGCCAGTGGTGCTGACCGTGGACCACGTTTTGAGAATCAAGGGTCTATGATACTGCCAAGGATCTACAGGACTGTAATCGCTCAGCTATAAGGACCTTCGTCATACATACATATACATATTATCTTAAGCAAGATACTCCATTTCACTCAAATGGAAAGTGAAGATACCCCCTACATGCTGAGAGTGTTGAAAAGATCCCAGGAGCTAATGCACTGGAAGTTTCTGGCAACCGTACCAGGCACACTGCCTTCCACGAGCAGCTGCGCTTGCCTCTGTGGAGACCGGGGATGGAGTTTTTGTCTTGGCCAGTGACCCGTTAAGCGTGACCTTCATAATAGGTGGAGGCATAGATCCTTAGATCTTTGAGATTAGCAGAATGGATCTAGGACATTTTGGGATGGCGACAATAAAAGCTTACGTTTGTTGAAGCACCTAGGTTCGTCTGATGCAAGTGCCCTCACTCTGAACCACTGTTTCTCTTGGGACATTTTTAAAAAACATCTTTTCTAAACTTTTGCAATCAGATCATTTATTTTGTCTTAAAGATATTATTTGTCAGAGAGAGAAAGCCAGCACAAGCAGAAGGAGCAGCAGGCAGAGAAGCAGGCACCCCATGGAGCAAGGAGCCTGATGTGCGGATATGGGGCTCGATCCCAGGATCCCAGATCACGATCTGAGCAGAAGGCAGATGCTTAACCAACTGAGCCACCCAGGTATGCCTACAATCAGACCATTTAAAACAGAGACCTTCTTCATGGTTGGGCTCCCCCCTCCCCCACCATAGCTCTATCCCAGCCCTCCATGGACGTAAGGAAGACCCTTCAATTTTCAACTTGACAGGAACAACGTTGTATCCAACCACAGAAGACAGCTGATGGCTTGGAGATGCCCTTCTAGAGTTGATCGCTATTTCGTGGTGGTGACAGGACATGTTCACAGTCAAAAAGCATTTAGAAGAAAAGACAGTTCTCCCAATGAGCAAAACCGACGCGGGATAGTAAGCTTGCAGCATCTGGGTAAAACCAAGAAGCGGCGACTTCCTTTTGTGGGTGTAATCTTACCAACTTCTTAATGCCTCTGTGAGGATCAGATGGGAGGATGCCGGCTATGTCTGTATTCTACGAATCAAGATATTCTTTCCATGTAGCTTGGCTCTGGCGGGATTTGCTTCTACGTTGGAGAATATTTGACATAGTCTAGTTTTTTAAAGCACGCTGAACAAGCAGGGATACGGTGAGATTAAAGAGAGATTTGCAGGAGGCCTTTTCCCTTTGTGTTTCATAATGAAAATTTGAATTCTGCTTTCCCAGCCACGTGGTGATGACTTTAGCCTAAGAGGCTCGCCAGGCAGGAGGTGGCTTCCTGGGCTGCAGGGCAGCACTCTCGTGGAAAATTAAAAACAAGTGCTTATTTTTAGCTATGAAAATGTAATCATTCTTGTGCTCCAATATGCTTTACATTACCTGGAAGAGGGTTTATTGGCGCTGGGTCTCTCGTGTAACTGAGGAAACCACCGTGTGCTATAAAAACAGGCTGATGCGAAAAGCAGTCCGATGAGAACAGGCTGATGGCAGAAACAGGGAGCAGAGCAGAGAGAGGCTCTTCTGGGGGACGTATGGGAGACTGGAGGGACCCCCCCCCTCCGGGTGCGACCTGGTTAGGACAAAGGCACTGTTGAACCCTTGGGAAAAGGAACTCAAAGTTGGAAGGAATGATTACCCTAACAGCGAGTAGGATCATTTGCCTTGTTTGGCTGCAAACTTTTATTTCCTATTTGCAATGGTCAGTTGTCCATGAGATCTTGCATGTGCGCTCTCTAGAGTGCCTTTCTCGAGGGGGAGAATCCCAAATTCCTAAACTGGAGGGTCCTTATAGCTGAGGGTCCATGCACAGAGGGTGGAGAAAAGCTCACAGTGATGCTTGGAGGGAGAGAAGAAATAGGCATTTTAACATGCACCAGAAATGCAGAGAAAAGATCCAATATCTCATGCCTGGGCAGGAAGATGCAAGAAAAGAAACCCAAAGAGATTCAAAAAGCAATACTGAGATAAAATCTGAAATTAATGGGAAAGATTTCCTCCTCCCCAGAAATGTTTTGATCAGCAAAATCCAAAGCTTGTCCTTTGAAATGACTAATAAGACAGATCCACCTTAGGCAAATAGGATCGGGAAAGACGAAGCACGAGTCACATTAAAAACCAAACGAAAAAACCCACGCACAGATAAATAAAATGTTTGAAAATTGTAACAGGATACTGTGAAAAAACGCCATAAAGCATTTGAAAACAGAGTTGAAACAGACCATTTTCCTGGGAAATATAAAATCAGAATAGGCCCAAATTCCCACACACACAGGCTCTAGATTTTCTGGATTTGCATGCACCGTTGTTTGCACAATTCCGGTTCTTTATCTCTACTTCTCAAGCCTGCTGGAGGGCTCTGCCCACCGCCCCCCCTCTCCGCCCCCGGGGTGCCGGTCCACTCCTCTCTGCTTCTTCTCTGTGCGATTTCCTTACTATAAAAGGAGCACCCAGGAGGTGAGCAGAAGGGGCACGTGTGTCATTGGGCCATCATTGGGTCACTCTGCACCTGTCCCTGCCTCCCACTCTTCAAGCCCCATCAAGGACCAGGAGCATTTGCCATCCCCTCTTTACCGTTTCTCGTTTGTCCACAAGGTGTCAGTGACCCATGTGTGTGTAGAAAAATGACTAGAAGGACGCAAGGCGATGTGCTTTTCTCCCGAGGCAGGGTTACACATTCTCTTTCCTGGGTGTTTAGTTTTCCGTGGTGAAGATGGATTGTACTTTTAAAATCACTTCCTTTTTCATTCAAAAGTCAAACGCAAATACATTCTCATTTTTTAAAAAAAATATGCCAAAGATACCTAATAATATTTCCTCAGAGGGACTTAGTATCCAAATGTATCTTCCCTGTGAATTTCAATCTCTCCCTCTCCCTCTGTGTGTGTGTTTATCTCATCTTTGTGTCTCTTCTCTTTGTGTTCTGCGTGGAGGAGGGTGTGACTTTCTATCTAACTCTCATTACGCTATATTTTTGTCCTGTAAATAATATTTTTCTCATTTAACAGGTTTTGAAGACCTTTGCACAGTGGTCCACATAGACCGTTTATTTTTTTATCTTTTTTTTTCTTTTTTTGGTATGCTCTGAATAGTCTGAAAGTCCTGTGGTGCATTCATCCCAATTCTGATGTGTTTCTCTCCTTTCTGCCCGTTACCCACACGGCTGCACTGAACGTATCTGTCCTTTGCCATCGGACGCCCGCAACTCTATTTCTAGGGTACACAATGAGGCAGGGACCTGCTGAGCCATAGAGTGTACACATTTTTCGGCTAAAATCATACTGCAGAGCAGCTTTGGGAATGGAGAGCCACCACGACGATGAAGAAGAGTATCTATTTCTTTACTACATCATCAAGATTGGATACGGTGAGAGCTGGTTAGTCTGATGAGAAAGAAAACTATGTGTTTTTGTTCTAACCCGCATGTTCTCATTACCGGTGAAGCTGAGCATCTTTCCCCATGTGTGTGAGTCATTGGTACCTCATCTTTTAGGATCAGGACTACCTGTCCATGACTTTTGTCCATTTCTCCATGAGGATTCTTTATTTCTTTTTGAAACAAATATCCTTCTATGTTCTGAACTAATTTTATTGTGGGCCGTGCATCCAGTGGCAATGACTTCAGGAACCGCCTAGGGCCATCTTATCCCAGATGCCAGCACCCTGTCCTGTGACATCTGGACCAACACAGAGAAGCAGAGACCCCAGACAGTCCCATTTGCTCTTCTGCGGCGTCCCCACCAAGCATCCTGATGACTGTCCTCGGCCACCTCCCTCCCCGCCCCTCCGGCGTCTGCTCCCCGGGCTTGTGGATGTCTCCAGAGCCCATCCATCCTTCCGATGGTCCTCCCCGCATGCGCTTTAGCCCCCAAGTCCTCCTCTAATCTGAGCCCAGAGTCTTTTCCCCTTTCGAGAATCCTTTTAGTCTTTTTCTTTTTAAAATTTCACTTTCTGTTCCTCAACATTTGAACAGGAGACTATATAAATTTTAAGGGAAGAACAGCAAACTCAAAGACCTTAAGGTGAGGTCACATTTTTTTGTTGTTGTTGGTTTGAGACAGTTGATAGCCTCATCTGGTTTTGCAGTGTATGCACGGATGATTTTCTTGGTTTGCCTGAATTTATTCTGTAATTATTAGGAATACTGGATGTTCGGCACGTGTTTATTCTGATAACCATCTTGAACTGGAAATATGGTGATTTTTAACATGTTGCTGAAGGAAAGCACAAGCCAACATCCAAACCCTAAATCTTTACATTATTCCTTAAAAGTAAAGCTGTTTCATCTAAAAGCATATGAATCAAGTGCATCTAAAAGCACTTGGCCGTGGGCTCCGTGCTGAGGCGGGAGCGGTAAGACACACCCAGCTCTCCTCACTACGAGTGCAATCTCAGAAGGACTGGAAGAGGCAGGTGTCTGAGAAACTTGCTTAAAATACATTCCCCATCAGGGCACCAGGGAGGCTCAGTCGGTTAAATGACTGCCTTCAGCTCAGGTCATGATCTCAGGGTCCTGGGATCGAGCCCCGCATCAGGCTCCTTGCTCAGCGGGAAGCCTGCTTCCCCCCCTCCCTCGGCAGCTCCACCTGCTTATGCTCTCCCTCTGTCAAATAAATAAATAAAATCTTAAAAAAGAATGTATTCCATCAGGGGTATCACCCAGAGAGAGATCCTGCCGAAAAGTCTCGTCTAAATTAGTCATAAAATCAGGTCAGTTCCACTGTAACGAAAAGAGCTATACATTACGATGAAAAATTCATATTCATCTGTAAAAGAGCCCTGTAAGGTAAAAGCTATTTTTATCCCACTTTGCATGTAGGAACTATTTTAATGTTCAAAGCACAGAGTATTTATCCTTCCTGCAGCACAGTTCGGCGCAAGAACATGCCCGTTGGTTGACACTTTGCGGTGGCCGGCCACCGCGGGGAAATGACAGCCTCTGAGCGACTGGGGGAACGTCCACCAGACCCGATCATCCTCCCTCCAGAACCTATTGGCGAGGCAGGGGGCTACACTGCTCCCCCCCCCCCCGCACCCCCCGCATCCTCGCTCCCCTGCGTGTTTCATCTGTCTGAAGTCATGACTCCCATCCCGGCCTCCAGGGGAAGTGCTCTTATGGACCCCCCCCCCGCCCCGCCTCCCCCCACGTCTTCCCCCCAGGCACAGAGCAGGTGAAGGCGCGACGTGAAGGTAACAACGAGGGGGGGGGCGCTGGGAGGGTCAGGACGGGAACCCAGCCAGTAGAGCCCCGGAGTTTTCTCCTCGGCCACAAGGAGGCAAACCATGGCTGGTTTTGCATAATCTACAAGCTTAGAGTATTTGGGGGATTTTTCAGGGCTTGCGAAAACAAACAAAAGCAAAGAGCAGCACGTGACAGAGACCGTGTGTGGCCCACCGCGCCGCCACGGGGACCGCGAATGAGCCCCGGGCCGGCTTCGATGACCTTGCCTCGGGAGCTCTTCCCAGAAGCGTGTTTGACGGTGACGGCCGTCGCCGGGGAGCCTGCGTTTGTGCACGAAAATCCCTCTGAGACAGGAGACTCACGTGCAGGTCATTGCTTTGGTTCCACAAGTTCTTTTACTTGGTTGGATCCTGGATTCCATGGACAGCGCTCGTCCGCTGGGATCTTCTAGGAACAGGAGGGCCCCTCTGAAACTCAGAGAGCGTCACCACCCCTGGAATTATCTGCAGGTTCCTAGTGGAGTACAGAGCACGGAGGGTTTAATATGCATCACGCTTGTCCCAGAGACACTGAGCCCTGAGTCCGTCACAGAGGAGGTCCTGAGGCCGGAGAGGGTGACGCCTTGATAACCGTGGCGTGCGTGATCCTCGGTCATTCCGCAGGTCCCTTCTCCCTCTGAGTAATGGGCACGTGAGGGGCCGGGGAACGAAGGCATGTCCTTGTCCTGCAACCCTCCGACCTCACCTCTCCTCTCCCAGCTTTGCACCTGCGGCCTGGGGGCGCTGCAAGCCCGTGACCCCTCAGACATCATACGCGAAATGTGGCGTCTGTGAGCGTGTACAGGAAAGGGATCATTGTTGACATATATTCAGGACTCCCCAGAGATTAAGAGCAGTAAGCTGCACCAGGCGACCCGGCCCACGGCCTTGTTGTATTTGCAGCTGAGTAAGAGGATGGTCAGTGAGTTCAGTTTCTGGGTTTGGGCATTTTGGTTCTTTCCCCCTCGTTTATTATTTTAAACAAATGAAGGTGGAGTGGTTTTCCCACCGTGTAAGGGGACGTCTGTGGGTCATCAGAGAGCCCTGAGAAGCTAACTCCCTACGAAGGGTCCTGCCAAGGAAACAAAGACGAGAATTGAGCTTTTATCGAGGACCCACGCTGTACCAGAAGCCCGAGTCTCTACAGAGGGATGCTGACCCCCGTGGGACGGAGGAAGAAATGGAAGCTTGGTATGTTCTATTCAGCGTCTCAGTGCTGCAACTCTGACCTTCCTGACTCTAAGCCCACAGTCTTGTTTTCTTCCGAAAAATTTATCAGTTTTCCCAGATTATGTGTTCATTATACAATAAGTTAAAATTAAGACAAAGAAATCACTCTTTTATCAACATAGTATGTTTCGCTGTCATTGATTCGATCTAGAGACATAAATATCGACACTGACCTTCCCAAAGTTGTGAGTATACCAGATGTACAACGTCTTATTCTGCCTTATTTCACTTTATGTGATAACATGAGTATTTAACATTTGCTGAAAACATCTCTTTGTGATTACATTATATTCTAAGGCAAAAGCCCAGCATCATTGACTAACCCAGTCAATTAGTGTTGTGGAGGAAAATCGTTTGCAACACTGTATGGTTTTTAGTAAGACTTCCATGAACATTTGTAAGCATAGCGGCTACAGGATTATTTTCTGATGGTAGAATTCTAGAAGTAGTCACAGGGCATGAATCTGTCTCAAGTTCTTGTTTGTACCACCGGCACAGCTCCCAGAAAAGTGAAGTTTATTTGCACTCGTACGCACACACGAGAGTTTTTCTGTTTCGCCTGTTTCGTGCGTGTCTGTCAGTACGGCAACTCGCCACTTGTATAAATTCTGTCGATGTGATTGTTTAAAGTGGTGTTTTCCTGGAGAGAGCATCATGGCAGAGTATGCTTTGGAGCCGGAGACCTCGACCTGAATTTCCTGGAACGTGCCAGGTTTGTGTGGGGTTTGTAGGTAAGTCGTTTACCTTTCCCTGTGCCTCAGGCCCCTGGCCGGTGACATTGGGAATATGACACCTGTTTGGTGGGCCTTTTGTGAGGTTTAGAACTAACAGAGGTAGGGCGAGGAACTGCAGGGTCGGCAAACCTTCCAGCGTCCATCGTTTGATTGGCCGGCCATGTCCAATCTGACTTGAGCCGGCTGCTCACGACCGTAGGTTCTTTGAGCTGAAAGTGTCGAGTTCTCTTTGAAAACGTTGGGAGTCCTGCCTGTGTAGGCTCTTTGGGTGGATGAGAGCGGGAAGGGCAGGGGGCGAGCAGGCTGGGCCCCCAGGCAGCTGATCCTAGAAGGCCTATGGGGCTGCGAGCATCCGAGGCAGAAGCCACTCCCTCCCAGAAGAGCGGGGACAGCCTGACTCACAGCCAGGGGGCCACCCCATGCACGGGGTTCCGTGAGGCAGGGACACAGGAGCACGCTTGGGGAATAGGAAGAAAATGTTAGAACTCTAATTTATATTGGCTTTTTAATTTAAGGAAATTAAAAGAAACTAAGCTAGACTACTATTCAAGTACAGATCCTGGCATTCTCAGTGGGCCACGGGGTAACCAGTCAGGAAGGTGAAGCCCTGCCCCCTTGGTAAGACAGGAAGTTGGGGGTGGGGGAAGGGCTGAGCACATGCTCGAGCATCTGCCACCATTTATTTTTTTAAGATTTTATTTATTTATTTGACAGAGAGAGACCCAGTGAGAGAGGGAACACAAGCAGGGGGAGTGGGAGAGGGAGAAGCAGGCTTCCCTTCGAGCAGGGAGCAGGGAGCCCGAGGTGAGGCTCGATCCCAGGACCCTGAGATCATGACCTGAACTAAAGGCAGACGCTTAAGGACTGAGCCACCCAGGCGCCCCTGTCTGCCACCTTTGAACGTGCATTTCAAGAGTCCCTGCCCAGCCAGTTCACAGATCATAATGTTAAGGGGAGCACGTATGGACACATACAGACAGAGTCAGTCTAAGGTTCCTGGTAGGACTATATTCTCTACACACTTATACAAACGTGTGTGCGTACATATAACATCATATAAAGGATTATATGTATCTGTGGGAATATAGAAGGTGCAATTAATACTGAGATGTATAAAATTGTGTTCAAAATTTCATATCTGACACAAGTACATACATAATCCTGATTGTGATAGGATCATAAATATGTACAGGGTCGTGTTGAGTGAGTATGTAGATGATTTTATCAGTGTGTGTATATAGAAACACACATAACTTATGTGTCCATGTAAAGTATCACATGTGCCAATGCATATGCATATATATTACTTTGCATATACATATAATGTGATGAAAGGATATTTTGTAGAAAATGTTTATGGATATAATTATGTGTATCTGCAAAGGCTTATATATGTGCGTCTGTGTCTATCCCATATATTCTGTAACCACAAAAGTTCTTTGATTTCCCTGCAGCAATACACTTGGAAAGTTTTCAAAACTGAAGATGTCTATGAATTTTTAGTTTTAAGTAGATGGTTATTCCAAATTCGCTAATTCTTTCTAATGCTGAACGACTCTGAGGACCTCACTCAGTAGGTATTATAAATCCACAATCTGCTTCTTCAAAGTGAAAATAAAGTTTTAACAGTGACCAAGAAGGTGACAACTTTTCGGAAGAATCTCATATCACGGAGAGAGCACTTTGATACAAATATGATGTTTGGGATCATTTTCATTGTTAGGCAGTTTTGTTCTTAAATATAAGAGAATTGCCCATAACAACATTCAGGTCTGTAGGCGCTAAAAACATGGAAGTGGAATTTTCTGGCTAATACGAAATATCTACAGTGGACTTTGAACCCATTAAGAACATGCAAACACCACACCCCCTTGGGATAAATTTGCAAGAGCACCTGATTCCCAGAAGGAGCACATTATCCAATTCAACAAAGTACCCTGCATAATTGGAAAACCGATCTAGCCCATGTTATTCAAGGATACACCGATTCCTCTTCGATCTTGGAACCTTTGTGAAAGAGCTCCTCCGTTCTGAGAAGCGAAGCATTAAAACAAAGTATCGAAGATAAACTGAATTTAGAAGCATGTTTGAATGACTGTGTTAAAAATGTCCGCCAATGTTTTCCAGCAAGGATGCATCTTCTCACAAAACATCATTGGCATTTAGTAATGGGATTGGTCGTATTTACAGAGGGCAAAATAGGTTGTACAATTGAAACATAATTTTAAGGATTTGTTAATTTATCTCTTCCTCATCCTGTAAAAATGTCATTGATGTATAATTGACACATATTAGTAAGGAAAGGCATGTAATCTACGAGCATATATAAATGCATGCTCACATAAAAATTATATGCACACACGATCTCAATGTGTGCATATATGTGATAATGTACACGCGCACACATGTCTATGTGTACATACATATATGTGCACACACACGTGTGTTATATACTTAAATGTTTTTAATGCTTGGGGAGAGATCAAGGATGTGTTTGGAAATCACTGCTTTCAGTCGAGTGGGTCCGAGGGGACAAACGCTTTCCTGAGAACATGTGGGTAACTCGCTGGGCGCACAGCTCCCTTATGGGCTTCTGTCCATCACTTGCCCGTTGAGAGACGTCGTGACAACTGTTCCCGGTGTGTCGAGGTTGAGTAAAGGGATGACCAAACTCTCGCCTCTCCTCTCACTTTCTCCAGGTCTTGATAAGTCAACCACTTAGTCTTGAGGTCTTGGCCGATCACAGCATCATGCTGGGCCTCAGTTTCCTTTTCTGTGAGATGCACGTAACACCAGCTCTCCCACCCAGCGTCCGTGGGCATCGCGAGGACCAAACGCTGTCCCGTGTACAGAATGAACTTCTCCTCCTCCCTCCTGTCCGTCAGGAGAACGTTTCTCCAAGCTGAACTCTAGAGCCTTGTCAAAAAGGCAGATGCATGAACTGTGAGTTGGGAACGAGGAAAATATAAATGATGAATCATCTAGCAAAGGAATGTCATGGCCGGTGCCTCCCGCAATTAGGGCATCTAGCACATTTTATTTTTCTGGATTTCTCTAATCATCTGCAGTTCTTCTGTAATTAACTGGCTACTGTTCTTGAATGAGTACAGAAACTATTTGCTGAAGGCAAAGACTTGGTAACAGTCCCACAAAACTGTGGGGTTCTCTGACATATACTGTTCTTCAAGTCTGCCGCTATTTTTGTATACATCCCATGCTCCAAGGCCCTGCAGGGACATTGTGAAGGCTTGCCTGCTCTCTGTGTGTCGATTACCTTGTAGAACGTGTATTATTAATGGCAGAAATTGCTTTCTGACCTCCTTGCCATGATCCATTTCCATCCATTAGGACATTACATTATCCACTTCAGCAAAACATGAATCATAAATGAAATATTGATTTAAAAAATCACCCACTGATTTACATCAAAAACACAATTCCTTATAAAGTAAAACTTCTTCTAAATTGAAGTGAGAATTCATGCCATTTAAAAGATATGAGGTAGTTCAAAGACTCATGGTGATCGAATAAATACATTCACATGCAGTTTCCTTTTATGATAACGCTATTTTTTGGATCTCAAAATTATTTGCTCTTTGAATTTATCATTCTTGCACTGCATACATTTGTTGTTGTTTTTTTAAATTTTACTTTAGTTTTTCAGTGTTCCACGATTCATTGTTTATGCACCACACCCAGTGCTCTATGCAATTCGTTACCCTCTTTACATTTGGATCAATTTCTACTTTTATTAAAGCAAAGAAGTATATGTTTTTAAAACCGCAAATCTTTCTTACTGTGCAGTGGACAGATTAGGTCTCTGTTTCCAAAACAAAAGTGAAGACCATTGGGCAAGGGAGCGATTCTAGATTAAGGACTGTTACCGAACATAATGTAGTGTCTTTCAATAATGTTCATTTTCTTTGCAGTGTAATAAAGGGAATTGGATCCTCTGTGACAAGTGAGACACTAGATATTTGTAAAAATATAAACTTGTCTCTCTAAATGGGATAATGCGAGACAAATGTTTGTATGTATTATGATAGATGAACAGCTCTCTTGGCCAGGCTTCACCCCAACATCTGAGAAGGATTAGGCTTAGGCAGGGAGGAGTTGGCTGTTTTTACAAAAATCAAGTTGAGTGCTGAGAAGCTGCATCCCTGAATGGAACATTGCACTGAAAGGATGCTAATTAAAAGGAGGGGTGGTGAACTTGGCCATGTGCTGACCTCACTTTTAAAGCTTATAGAGATCCTCAAACACAGTAAGAAAAGACGATTCTCCCAAGGTGAAAACTTCTCATGAGAAGGTCCATCTACAGCCGTATCTCCACCGATGCCTAAACCCCACCCCCCTCCAAAGAAGCACGCACGGGTAGCTCGTGAGCTCACTCCTGTACTGAGAAAGCCAGGTAAGGGCACCGTGAGTGTGGATGTTCGTGCCTGATTTCCCCGAGTCTCGGTAAACAGTACGTGAATGCATATCCCGATTCATGACCACTGCCCCGCGAGGACCTCTGCATTCTGGTCCCTTACTGCCCCTCGGTTTCCTAAGCATCTGACTTCCCAGCAAGGCCGGCTGGAGATGTGAGCACCCGGCCCCGTCAGCTGTGCTTGGCACACCAGTTGGGAAAAAGAGGGGGTGATGTAAGCACTCTGGAAGGTCTCCTTTGACTTAAAAATTCTGACAGTTCTCTCATCCTCTCGGTGAAGTACATGCCATTAGGAAGTATCTGTGTGACTTACTTTGGCCAGTGAAATGTGAGTGGAAGGGGGACAGATTATGTGTGCTTGCTTTGAGAAAGAGGGCATGAAAGCATTTTGAACTCTGTACCCCGTGGTTTCTCATGGTTTTCCTGGGTATCGGAGTAGTAAGCACCTGGGCTGAAAGTCAGTAGGAGAGGCCGAGGGGTGGCCGTTCCCTTGCAGAAGCTGGAGTGCTGTAGGCGGGGCTAAGGTTTTCCAGGTAAAGGGGCTTTCAGGGAGTTTGGTGCCACGAGACTATTTAACATGGAGGGTATCAGTAGTCAGCACCCGTGCAGCCTCACGATTCGGTAGGAGAGAATGCTCGGCTGCAAGAATAATGCACTTTTGCATGCATGGGATGGTTTCGAGGGGTAATCAATCAAAATGGAAATTAGGGCCGTCCAAGAAACTTCTAGATTGGAAACCATCTAACTTAAATGCCTTTTAGTCTAAACTCATTAGGGCTCGGATTTACTCCTTTAAAACCCCTGAGGCCAGGACTTTCATTATATCCCACACGTGGTCCATCCCATCGGCGGATGGCTCTGCGACACAATTGATGTTTATTTTTGCCATCCTCCTGCTCTCTGGGGGCTTTGAAATAAAGGTAGAACTTTTTCACTTTGATAGACACCTCAATATTTGATGACAGTGATCATGAACACTGTCCTCATTACCCATTCTTCCTTTCCTCGTTGCCTCTAAATGGCTGCCATGCCTTTGGTTAAAATGATATTATTTAGCCAATGATTAATTTACAATAATCTACTTTTATAAAACTTTAAACAATAGAGCCATATCTAAGAAAAAATGCTAAAATCCCCTTTTATTATCCCCCCGCTTGTCTTCCCCATGTTTCTCTTCGGAGGTAAACAGTTTTTGGAATAGTTTGGTGCATAATCTTCCAGATTGTGTCCCATCCTATATGTGCATATGCAAACAGAGAATGTTTTGGGTTTTTTCTTACTTTTATATAAATGGAATGATAATACAGGTTTACATATTTCCACTTATTTATATATTTCCATCAAACATTTGTTTTAGGGGCACCTGGGTGGCTCAGTAGGGTAAGCCTCTGCCTTCGGCTCAGGTCATGATCTCAGGGTCCTGGGATCGAGCCCTGCATCGGGCTCTCTGCTCAGCAGGGAGCCTGCTTCCCCCCTCCCTCTGCCTGCCTCTCTGCCTACTTGTGATCTCTTTTTCTCTGTCAAACAAATAAATTAAATCTTTTTAAAAAAAAGGTTTTAAAGATGTTGCTATAGCAGAACTTATAAAGGTACCTCATTCTATTTAATGGCTGCGGAAGTATTCTATAGTACCAGTGCATCATAATTTATTAACATTCCTCTATGGAGAGCCATTTAAGTGGTGTTCAGTTTTTCACCATTGTAAACAATGCTGAAACAAACAAATTTGTATATGCATCTTGGTGCCTATGTTCACATATTTCTTACAGGATAGATCCCTAGTAACAGAATTGCTTTTTGGAATGACATGGAAGTTTAACTGTTTACAGAGTCTATCTCAGTGTCCTCCTCTCATCTGTATAGTCTCCATGCCATGCTCATTTGAAAACCCATAAGTAGCACATACATTTGTCCGATTTTGCATGACAGCGTACTTAGCCTAAGGTGACATAGACGGATACTGGTTGCAGGCGCAAATTGCTACCAGTATAACTGAACATAAGATACATAGCATTGGGCTCAGGGCCGGACAGCGGTGAGTGACATATGGTGGCTGAAGAGATAGTAACCCACATTACGCAGCGGTGAAACGTCGGGTCCATTTGTTTCTCTGCTAACTTGGGGAGCAGACAGTATCCCCAGGGAGCTGACGACTTGAGGCAGAGATTGGGAGACAGAACGCTAGCAGCAAAACTGGGTTGTTACTGACTGCATTTGACGAGGTACTAAAATAAAGAGATGAACTCATATAAGGATCGCCAGTTTAAAGAGATTAAAGGGACTGATGTCTAGAGATTCGCGGATTGAAAAATGAATGAGACAGCTACTCCTCATCTCCAGTTCTTTGAACAGGAACACCAACTAATATTCAACCTTGTCCAGGGGCAACGAGCGCACCTAGCACCCTAGAGCAAGCGCTAAGAAAAACCCGACATCATGTGTACAGCATTCCTGTAAAGATGCATCAACCGATGTGCACAAACATAATCAGACATCTCCAGCGTCCCAGGTAGAAGTTGCTCCCTCAGTCTGAGCTGGAGTATGTAAGCGAGACATAGGCGAGGTCCCACACAAATCATGACGGGTGGGTGATTTGAGAAAGAAAGAAACTTTGGACGTTACGAAACAGAACTTTTGGGATTTCTTGTTCTCATAGAATAACTTAGCCTAGGTCGACTGCTACAGGAATGATAATAATTAAAGTGTTCGAATGTCTTCAAATTATGATTTTTTAAAAATAAATTAATTTTAGACTTTATTAATTATTCACGGGATGTTCTTAAGGGTAATTATTATAAATGGAAGTAAAATATATAACATCGATTCCAGGAAGAAGAATAAGAAATAAAGTCTCAATCCCATTAAAAGCAAAAAAACAAAAAAATGGGAAAAAAATCGTAAAATGAAAATATGAGAAATAGAAAGAAAAGGCGGTAGAAAATGGACAAATATATCAATATAGCAATGATAAGGATAATTGGCGT
This sequence comes from Nasua narica, assembly GCA_028533885.1. Taxonomy (NCBI): domain Eukaryota; kingdom Metazoa; phylum Chordata; class Mammalia; order Carnivora; family Procyonidae; genus Nasua; species Nasua narica. The sequence goes on from CM052797.1 coordinate 1,871,937, forward strand.
TACGGACAACGATAAATCAAAAGAAAGTTGTATCAATTGCACCTAAAATAGATGTTAATAAGACAAAATAAACTTAATTAAGACAAAAGACATTACTGGATAGAGAGATTAAGTACATGGTAGTAAAAGTAAAAGTTTTAATTCAATTAATAATCCTATATAGTCAGAAAATCTATATTGATAATCGCAGTGAAGCTACAGCTATAAAGTCATATATAATTGTGTAAAAAAATAGATCATAACCTCACCCAGATCCACATGTGGGTCCAGGTTTCTGCCCTTAATCTTGTCCCTAATCTAGCCCCCAACCATTTACAGGTGCACACCTGTAACTCTATTCCCACTAACAACCAATACCACACCCCTAACCTCAGGTCTTCCCCATTTTGGATGCTGTCGCAGTCTTAACTCAATTTCACACACATGTACATACATACCCAATTACACCCATAATCTGATCCTGTAGTATTATTCCTTTATAAATTAACATCTTCCTATTCCTCTATACATAACCACACATAGACCTAGTCCTCTATGTATAGACACAAGTGTATATTTAATATGTTTACATATACCTGGATTCCAATACATATATACACTTAGTTCTATACGTACTTAATTTACTATAATAATTCTTAAGCTTATGTTTTTGTCTGAATATATATATTTCTGTACATATACATAATTCTATTTATATACACAAACACACAACAGTGTTTTGTTTGGAGGAAGTTATGTTTGTCTTGCAATAATTGACTCATATATCTTCTCACTTCCTTTTCTTTCCTAAAAACACTTCTTGGATAGTTTTCTAAATCAACTGGTGGGTATCTAATTCATTCTTTTGATAAGTGTTACATTTCTTTCTCGTTTTTGCCACAACATAACAATGTTGTAATAAATATCTGTGTGTATAGATTCTTACATACTGCGGCATTTGTTTCCAGAGAAAATTTTCCCAGGAGTGAATTTCTGGGTCAAAAACTATACATTATTTTAATAGATATTGCCAGATTGCTTTCCAAAAAAGATGAACAGTTTACCTTGCCACCAGCAATGTGTAAGAATACTTTTTCCAGTGGTTCTTACCAGCAACCATCATAAATCTTTTAATTCATTTTTACTAGTCTATGAATATTTAGTGCTATTTCATTATTATTAATTCAATTTCCATTTCCCTGACTACTGATGGATTTGAGTAACTTTTCCTATTTTTTGAGCCTTTTGGAGTTGCTATAACTGTGAATTATCAATGTATACATTTTGCTCACTTTTCTTTTGGATTATTCCACACTTCCTTAATTTAAAGGAGTACTTTTTGTATTATAAGTAGTAATTTTACATCTCTCTGGTTGGTTTCAATTACTTAACCCAGATCTATTATTTATTTGCTGACTGACATAAGGTTATCATTTGCCCATACAAAAGTGCTTCACTTTAGACATCCACATTAATTTTGAACCTTTGGACTCCCCATCTAGGTGAGGTCCTCCCCTGCCCTTAGATTGCATATGGAGTCTCAAATATTTTCCCGAAATATTTTTATTATTTAACTTCTCTGCCTGCTTATATGTGAATCCCCTTGCTTATTCCAACTTCCAGCTACCAATGTGGCACGTCCTGCCTCTTTCCTGGGCCTCTCCTTGCCCTCCTTGTCTGGGTCAAGGTTAGTATGTCCCCCAAGGAACTTGGGAGCTTGCATACCAACAGCACCAGAGATTACCAAAATATTGTCACTTCTTTTCTGTGTAACAGAGCTATCCAAACCTGAGAGATGTCAAAAAGTTTGGCTATAATTATATTTCGATGAAGCTTTCTTTGCATTTGAAAGAGTTTTCGCTTTTTATGTACTCTATTATTTGGTGCTATAATGTGTATCGGCTTTCTTTGGGAAGGGAGATTAAGAGGAGTCACTTCATAAATTGTGGCCTCATCATCATTTCATATATTTATCATCATGTTTCGTGCCTTAAGCTCCATCTCATTGATATTACCATTTCAACCCACACTCTGTTTTGGTTTACCTTGGCCCTCGTATCTCTTTTCCACCCTTTTATTTTCAAGCTTTCTTTATAATTTTGTGTTAAATTGGTTTCTTAAAAACAGGTGGGCCCTCATTCAGTGTGACTGGTGTCCCTAGAAGAAGAGGAAGTTTGGACATGCACACACACAGAGGGGAGACACGGCTCAGGGAGAAGACGGCCAGCACAAGCCAGAGAGAGGCCTGGAGCAGATCCTTCCCTCACAGCACCTCGAGGGAACCAGCCCTGCCGACCTTGATCTTGGACTCCCAGCATCCAGGCTGCAAGAGAGGGATTCCTGTTGTTTGAGCCACCCTTCCTTCCCAGTGTGCGATACTTTGTTATGGCATCCAGGAAACTGATAAAGCAGCCTAGACCAAGATAAGGGGTATCAGGAACATGGGAGAGCAAAGGTAAATCTACATATTGTTCAGATACAGAATCAGATGTGCCAATGGGCCATCCAATGCAATCATACAATGAAGTAAGAGGTGAAAATATTGGAAAGGAAGAGACACATTGTCACTAGAGTTGGTGACACAGCTGTTGCCCTAGAGCCTACCCAAGAGCTGTGAGGTCATAGGTCACAGTCATTGTGATTACCAGTGTTTGGACTTCCCTGAGCCTTGTCACTCCATGTTTTCTTCTTAGTAATTGGAACACCCAGAGCTGGCATAAGAGCTGTCTTGAAGGACCCAAGGGGCTGTCACAGGGATTAGAAATCTGACTTGTTTTGTGAGGCTTCAGAAGGTGGACAAGCGAAATGGCAGAAATTACAGGGAGGCTTAAAAAAAAAAAAAAAGTTACCCCAAGGAGAAGTATCCAACAAAAGAGCTTTATTGGCAATGAGCCTCCAGCTCCTGAAAATACTTGATCAAAAGTGATGCTCGTCGTTAAAGAGGAACTCTTCTTCTCTGGAGGGTTTTGAGGCAAGATGACCTCTCAGGACCTCTCCGGTGCTAACTCAGTGACTCCAGGAGGTGCAGTGATTTGTCATTGTAACCCCGTAGCTGAGGTGACACCTCATGGATCTCCAGTGCTGAGGCAGGGCAACCCGTCCTGGGCCTGGCCATCCAGTGTGGCTAGCTAATGCGGCATGGCTACAACACACCGAAGACACCCCCTAATTCCTGGAGCTATCAAACCCAGTCTCTTCTGTGGTATTTTGTTGTGCGCCAAGCACATGGATCATCTCACTGTATTCTAGGTCAACCAAGAGGGGAGCTAAATATCTTTTGAATCATTATTAACATTTATCAAATGTTCAGTTTCTTTCCAGCAACATTTCCCCACATATGGTTCCCTTTCTTATTTAGGCTCAAAATTATGCTCTGGCCGTTTTGTTCCCAGGTTTTATTGCAGCACAAGGCAGTTCTGAAGAGCATATGAAATGGCTCCGCACCTAACATTCTGTAAAAGTTGGGTATGGGCTGTGGTCCATGAGCTAATCAACATTTGTAAAGCCCTTCCAGACTTGTCTGACAGTATTTCTTGCCAGGAAACTGCTTGATCACTAAATACCTGGTGTTTGCGATTAGCAATAAAAATAAGCTTCTTAGAGTTGGTGTGTGTGTTTGTGTTTTCAGCTGGGGTTAGTGGTTGCTTTTTTTTTTTTACCCAGTTTTAAGATATTTACAAAGCATTCTTTATGTCGCCCATAAAGATGCAAAGCAAAGTTTCCCTCCTGATGTTCTGCACAAGCCTGTAAAGAAAATGTTGCTGCCACATGAGCAGCCTGCACTTCCATTGTGCAGTTATGGTTTGTAATAACTCTGGAAGTCACGGGCCAAGGAAGGATTAGGAGCTGATCTTCAATGCTCTGACACTTCAGCAGAAAAAAGCAGTTGCCCGCGTGCCAATCTGCAAAATCCCACCATAGTTCCAGCCAGACAGTGAGCACGTTGAAAGGGGAACAGATTTTGGTGACCATATGTGCAATTATGATTCAGTCCCATGAGGACTGAATAAATAAGTGTGTTGGCCTGTCTGGATCTCAGCATGCTGAAGTCAGGGCAGGCTGATGCACTTCACCCTTGTGCAGAAACTCGTCCCACCTGACCTCAAGTCTAGCTCCAGAACTCCTCCCAAGAAGGGGAGGAGCATCATCGGGAGACCTCAGGCCAAGATCACAAGGTAAACACTGTATCACCCAGACATGCGTCATCCAAATGGAGACATGTGGCCATTTCCTCAGACAGTGTAACTTTAGCTCACTTCCCCATCACCCCTGCTCCCTGAAACCCTAGGCTTTTATCAGGCCTCAATTAATCCTGTTTCCCCCATACATTCATGCCCCCATTCACCTGTGACAGAATTACACACTACTTTTGCCTCTTTGTTTTGTTGTGTCTTGTTTTAAGGCAAGAACCAGAAGACTCCCATTGGTTTTCTATCAGTGAAGGTGTTATTTGACAACACAAACCAAGGAACCAAATGAGGGGAGTTATGGTTACTCTTGCTCACCAAATCTGGCTAAAAAGCAAGCCTCTTTTGTTTTTCTCTTTATCTAATCTTGAATTAAAAGATGAATAAGTCACCATAATTCCTCAGGGATCATAAGTCTTCATTCTTAATGACCTTACCACATCCCCAAATGGCCCTAGATACCCACGGCATCCTCAAGCATGTCCTCTAACCACTGAAACGTCTTGGATTCTGGTTCCTGTCCAGCCATATTTCAGAGAGAACACTTAACAAAGCAAACCACGGCCAAGAATTGGTTCCAATGATAACCACAGCTGTGTGGTCACAGGCAAACGATACCCTCTCCAAACTGACAACATTCAGAATCCCTGATTTGAAGGAAAAAAATCAGGACACACTAAGAAGGAGATGCCCTCTCCAATGACTTTCCCTAGCAGGTGATTTCTTACAATTCTAGAAACATGGGCACCTGTGGTACAGCTGCCATGAACATTTTCTGTTCCCCGAAGTCTATTTATTTCCCACCGACCGTGTGGCAACTGCTCCTTCACTCCATCAGCGCACATGTACTGAGCCGCCCGGTGTCCCAAGCGCTGTCCCTTGGAATCATTTCCTTTTCCTTTTTTTTTTTTTAAAAGATTTTATTTATTTATTTATTTATTTGAGAGAGAGAGAGAGAGAGAGAGCACAAACAGGAGGAGGCTGCAGAGGGAGAGGGATAAGCAGACTCCGTGCTGAACGTGGAGCCTGATGTGGGGTTTGATCCCACAACCCTGAGATCATGACCTGAGCTGAAACCAAGAGTCGGGCACCGGAACCGAGTGACCTACCCAGAAGCCCCGATTGGAATCATTTTCAATCAAATTAAATGAGCTCAGTGCCTAATGAGACTGAGAAGTACAATTCCCAAGGAGGGACCTTCTAAGAGATGCTCCTGAAAGGCAGCTGGGATGATTGTTCCGGGAAGCCCGCTATCTAACACATCCTTACTCCAAAGCAAAGAACACGGATTTCAGATAAAGTCACGCTCCCCAAAGATCTAAAGTCACCTGATGAAGGTGTGGATTTCCGAGATAATATTCTAAAACTTAAAAACAAATGTTTTTCCAAGCAACAGTACTACTAAATCGCAGCCCGGAAGCCAGTGGTAGCTACAGGGATGGCGTGACCTGGTTGCTGTGTCTTATTCCAGATAGGGAAAAACCAAGAGAAGAAGGAACTTTGGCAATAAATGCATTGATTTTTGTTTAATATAGTTCCTTCTTTTAAAATCGAAATCAGCAATTTGCATTCTATTTTGTGCTTAAACTTTTGAGAGAGATCATTTTGTTAAAGAACGAAAATGCTGGGAATATCCCAGCCCCTGAGATCATTGCTACCTAAATTGGGTGTTCTTATTGCACACATTTACTTCTGCCCCTTTGCACCGCCCCCCTACTTGCCCTCCTAACCCCCCCACCCCTGCCTTTGTTTAATAATGAAATTGGCAAAACAGGGCCTGGCCCACTGCCTGGTTTTGCACAGCCTGGGAGCTAAGAATAGCTTTTACACTCTCAAATGGTTGGGAGGGTGAAGGGAGGAGGGAAGGTTATCTTGTGACCTGTGACAACTATGTGAAGTTAAATTGGAGTGCCCTAGACAATCATCAACAAACGGGTGTGGCTGTGTTCTTTTTTTTGTTATGTTAATCACCATACAGTACATCATTAGTTTTTGATGTAGTGTTCCCTGATTCATTGTGTGTAACACCCAGTGCTCTATGCAGTCTGTGCCCTCCTTACTACCCATCACTGGGCGATGGCCACAATAGCCAAACTGTGGACAGAGCCGAGATGCCCTTCAACAGACAAATGGATAAAGCAGATCTGGTCCATATACACAATGGAATATTACGCCTCCGTCAGAAAGGATGAATACCCAACTTTTGCATCAACATGGACGCAACTGGAGGAGATTATGCTGAAATAAGTCAAGCAGAGAAAGACAATTATCATATGGTTTCACTTCTTTGTGGAGCATAAGGAATAGCACGGAGGACACTAGGAGAAGGAAGGGAAAAATGAAGGGGGGAAGTTGGAGGGGGAGATGATATGGACTCCAGGAAACACACTGAGGGTTTTAGAGGGGAAGGGGGTGGGGAGATGGGTCCTAAAAGAACTTTATTTATTGGCTGCTTTTGCCACAGGACGGCAGAGCTGAGCACCTGTGAGAGAGGCCTCAGGGCTCTCACAGCTCCAGCTGTGGACTTCCCGGGAAACATCTACCAACTCCTGGTTCGATCTTACTCTTTCTCTTGTACTTGGTCTCACACATTGGCTCTGTCTCTGTCTCTAGCCAGGTCTGTTTCCCTTATGTCACCACAAAATCTGTTCATTCTGCACTTTTTATGCCTCCCTGAGCTTCGAACTTGCACATTGGCTACACTTAACTTGTAGGCTGGCCTTCAGCATCGCTGGTCCGTCCCCTCCCTGCCCCGCCTACCAACCTAGGGTATTTTCCTTGTCTTGGTGACTCTCCCTGAGGCTATTCTCGATCATGTTATTGCTGGTACATTTTCTCCCTTCTAGAACTCTGCCGTAGAGTCTTCCCACACTCTTTCCTGCAAAGGATTTCGTAGGCTTGATCCCAGTGACCCTGGGCCCCCATGTCCTCTTTTCTCATCCTCCAGGGGACTCACTCCTAATGGAGACACATGGCCACGTCCCTAGACAATGTGACCGTAACTCCCTTCTGCACTGGCCTTCCACCTGAAACTCTCAGCTTCAGCCAGAAATTCTATGGGTTCCAAACATCTTTTCCTTTCTCTAAATATTTTAACACAGCTAATCAAAACAAAACTGTTTCTTAGTTGGTGCAGGTTTTTTTCTATGGTAAACTATTTGGAAGTTTTTGTCACAGTAGTTCTATTAAAGCCACATGGCAAAGACACATCTATGACTAATGTTGTCAACATTCCTCCTGTCCTTCAAATTTGTTTTTGTAAACAATTTTTAATTTCCATGGAAATGGATGAGATGGGAGGGTGAGGCGGACCATAAATCAGAGCCACCTAGTGATAGCACTTCCCACAATTCCCCACTCCACTCCAGGATGGAACAGCAAGTTTGACTCGATGGATTACATCCCTTTGCCCTTGTCCCTGCACGCTCAGTATCCGTGGAGCCGTGGAGAGACCGTGAAGGACTCAAGTACAACCGCAGGGGAAGAGAGAATAGGACTGAGAGACCCTGACGATGATCCAGGAAGTAAAACTGAGTTTCTGGCACATTTGAGGCGGTGGGATGATATCCTCAAGAAAATCTGCTGAATTGCAATCCTCTTTATTACTTTTGCAATTAAAACAATCGCTGAAATAACAAGAAAAAATGTTTATTCTAAACCTCCTAGAGACTACTATAAGGAAATATGGCCCTAGGTTACGGAGACCTAATCTGGCCATTTGACCGCCAGTAATTCTAGCCTCGGTTACATCAGTGAAGGATGAACTTGTTTGGATCTCAGTGTGTTAGGAGCGATACTCACCAGGGGATTGGGTAGGACATTTCTCTCTCACAAAGAGGCCGCCGGAAGCTGAAACCTCAGTAAAGTCAAGGGTATGGCGTGACTACATGAAGCTGACTTATGATCGTATGGCATGCCAAATGGCGCGAACACAGCCAGACTATGTGAATTTCTCCTCTCTGCATATACCACGTGCAAATTCTACTGCAATCCTGCCTCTACTGAACGGTCTGCCGGGTTGCTGATTCTGAAAATACCAAACATATCACCAGTAATTCCGGGCATTCCGGAACCTGTGGGATCCTCTTCCAGGAGAAGAACACTACTCAACCATGACAGGTGATGCTCTGATGTCCCTGGGAATTCCCAGACCTTGCAGAAACATGTGTCTGTGCACACAGTGTAAGTCTTCTGCAAAAATCTACAATGAAGGACGCCTGGGTGGCTCCTTCAGTTAAGAATCCCACTCTTGACTTCAGCTCAGGTCATGATCTCAAGGTGATGAGATGCAGCCCCACATCAGGCCCCATGCTCAGTGCAGAGTCTGCTTATCCCTCTCCACACCCCTGTGTGTACTTTCTCTCTCTCTCTCTCTCTTAAATAAATAAATAAACTCTTTTTTAAAAATCCGCAACAAAAGACCTAGGAGTCACCTAGATCCTGCCTTTTCACTGGTTATGAAAACCTACACTGTGTTCCTGTGTCCGAACAATCATGCATACACCGATGGAAAGCATCTGCTCTGAAAGAAACTGTAAGCTATAGGAAATATATATTTCAGTTTTATTGAAATTATAAAAATATAATTTCAGTATAAGGAAAACTTGAGTAACTGAGGTTTCTTATCTACGTTTTTCAGATGACTCCAACTCTTCCAAAAAACAGAGATAAAATGAGGAAATAATCACTAAAATTTAGAGAAAGGGAAAAATGTCTGCATAATGTCAATCTGGATTGTGTGCAACTGTAAATAATAATAGTGATGGTAGTTTAACCAAATAAGTCCTATATGGATTTGTACCAGGCACCATCTCTCTGTCCGCTCCCACCCTCTTTAGGATGGGCTTTTATTTTAATGTGTGTTGCCTCATGTTCAAAAGAGGGCTGCTCCCACTCCAGCCTTAGGACTGTGTTCCAGGCAAGAAAATAAAATGCAATAGAAGAAGGGGGAAGAGAATGAAAAGAAAAAGAAGAAAACGACAACATTTGCCACAAATGCTTAGCTGACTTTTGCATCTATCTTATCCAAAATGCTGTCATGCGGCCATCCCTAGCTTCATTGTAAATTGGAACAATTAGTATTTTAGCCGGATGTATCACAAAACTGACCTCCTATTAATAAAGAAGAATGGGAGACTGGAAATTGGGTAGACACCTGGAGAGGTCTGCCATATATGTATGATTTCCAAAGGGAGCTCAGAGACAACATGTTTATCTATAGCTATCTGCAGCTATTACATAGGGATTCTGATCACAGACTGTTTCCATGTGATATCAAACATCTCGCTGTATTAAAACCATCTGAAATACGTTGACATCCAACAGATGTTTGGCATGTTGGAACCCCACTCTGCGTGTGCTGATTTTAGCCCAACGATCCTTCCAACAACGGCTGTCCGGGTTATTGAATTAGAACGAAGTACAAGGCTTGTCTTCTATTAGAACCAGTGAATTGTGCCAAAACATGGAAAGAATGTATGGAATGACCTATGAAAGTAGAAAGAATGGTTTTGTCTCATGTGTGATAGAGTAAGGATTGCTCTGATGTAGGTGCCAGAAGTGAAATTTTTGCAAGTAGTAGATTGATCCATTAATTATTTTTGAAACCCCAGGGCTCGTCGTGCTTGCCTACCTCCACACATCTTGGGTTTGTAAATTGCCAAATCGTGAAGGAAAGGAGTTTCAGATACATATGGAAGCTGATTGAAAATCCAAGTTTTTTTCCAAGGGTGAGGTTTTGGCTGGCTGGATTTGCTGTGCCTTTACCAAATTATTTTTTATTTTTTTTTTGAGTCCAGATTCAGTTGAGACCTTGGAATTCTGATTGCATCTGAAGTTCACACAGCTGGCATTCATTTCCAGCTACTAAGTTAAATAACACCCCTTACCTGCTACCTTTCCTTCTAAGAGAACAGAAGCGTATACATTGAAACGAACCAACATTTTTTTAATGGGTCTGGGAGAAGGAACCCAACTTTTATTGAATACCTATCATGAACCAGACCCAGTGCTGAAAACTCTTTGGGTATTTGCAAAGTAAAATGATACCTTAGTTTGCGAGTCCTCTGGGAAGAGAACATTTCATGGCAACGTGAGCCATGCTTAAAAATTCCAAGTCAAGCCGAGAAGTTGAATTGCACAACAACCCAGCTGAACACAACTTCTGCATTATCTTTGTGATTAAAAGAAGTCAACACCGTCCAATGAGCTTGGTGGCCCACCCAGTTCAGCGCCTTCCCCTCAAGCCTTTCTGTTTTTTCCTCCTGGTGAATTTTATGGAGTTTCTTCTCCAGTTCCTTCCACTGATACAAACTGGAAAGATTTTAGATATTGTCTTGTTGATAGAGGGTGGTTCCCTGTATGTGTACCTGGTGGGAGCGGGCATTCAATTTAATTTGATATTTCTAACTGTTTTTATCCCCTAATTATGGGATAAAGGCTTTGTCCCCATTTTAAATCCTCCACCAAAGAGGCACATAGATTGGAAAGTTTGACCATCAAGTTCAATAAAACTCTCTAGGGTACAGAAAATTCCTATGTAAATAAGGTGTTCCATAGCTCAGAAAAGAATGGAAAATTCCCCCAATTTAGTTTACTGGGCTAGTAAAACCCTTGTAACAAAACCAGACCAGAGTAACTAGAAGAGGAAGATTGTAAACCTCTTCACTTACAACTATAAATATTCCAGATAAAATGCTATCAAACCAAATCCAGTAGCAAATTAAAAATATTGCAAAGTGCCTCCCCCCGGAATACAAGAATGATTCACAATTAGGAAATCTAGTAATGCAATTTAAATGTAAATTTACACATGAGAATTACATCAGACCTCTCCTCTTTGAAACAGGGAGAAAAGGAAGAGAAAGTTCATAGACCAGCTGGGAAACTTAAGAAGGGAAGGCCAAGGACAAAGAAGCCAAGTTACTGATTTCATTTTTCACCCATGCAGGCAAAATTTTAAAAGATTAGTAACATCCAGAGTAGTCAAGTGTGTGGGGAATGGGTACCCTCGTACTCTAATGAGTGAGTGTTTATTGGTACCGTCTTAATGGAAGGCAATTTAGCAGCTGTCTCTGAAAAGGGAAAATATATGTATCCTACTGACCCAACAATTTGACTAAGGAAACTACCCTCAAAAATATTGGCATATATGAAGAGACTCTTAACCCTAGAAAGGATTGCTGGAGGGGAGGGGGGAATGGGGTAACTAGGGGATGGGCATGAAGGAGGGCTCATTTTGTGATGAGCACTGGGTGCCGTATACAACTGATGAATCACTAACCTCTACCTCTGAAACTACTAATCCATTACATGTCAATTAATTGAATTTAAATTTAAAAAATGAAAAAATTTGCATATGTGTGTAAATATATTTACATACACACACACACAGACACACACAAATAAGATTCCTTATTTCTGTATTACGGAGAGGCAGACAAAAGCTGAACGTCCAACAATAAAGAAATGGTGATGTGAATACTGATGTATTCTTAAAACAGAGCCCTCCACAGTTACTAAATAAAGAGAGGTACATTTATATGAGTTGAAAATGGGACATCTGAGACATTTCAATGAGTGATTAAGAAGTTGCAGAGCAATATATATAAATAATGGTCCCAAATTTTTATAAATAAAACCTCTCCTTGAGTGAAACACACACACACACACACACACACACACACACACACACACTGATAATGCTTACATCTGGATACCGCCGTGGGATTCATTGAGAGTATAGGATATAAACGGAAGCTTCTTCATTTTACATCTGTACTGACTGAGTTGTACGGACACAACACACCTACTACTGCAGTGTAAAACAAAATAGTCCAGATGCGTGGAAACAGAATTTTAGGTGGGTGAGAAGGAGCTGTGCTGGACAGGCTAAGAGAAGGTCGCTGTTGGAAGCACGTGACTAGTGTTTTGGGGAGTCACTTGGGGTCTCCCATGGGGCAAGAGACTCCACGTCCTCAGGAACACCCACCAGCTTCAGGACCTTACAACTACACCTCTTCTGTTTGCTGTCGGCGACAAAAAACATAGTGCCTCTCCTTCTTAGGCACCCCAATAGAAAAAGTCAGTGCATGGGAAAGCCCCCTGTTTAAGAAAGAGCACAAGACAGGCCATTCCCAGAGATGTAATCTTAGAAAACCCGCAGGAGCCTCCTCCAGAGACCCGGGCTTTCCTCCAGCTATCCTCGCCCCTTGGGGAATGGGATCTCCGTGCGACCTGGGTGGACTCCTGCCAAGTGCCGGTGTGTCTCTGAGTGTTTCTTGCAACCTTAATAACAGATTCAGCCGGGCCAAAACATGTGGGAGGCCCAGGGAAACTACCATTTTGTCATCCTTCAGAAATAAAGTTCTTTAAGTATTTGTCTTACAGGCATTTATTTCGTTAGGTCTGAGCACTGTAGGAGAAGGGTAGAGAAGTCCATGGACAGCAGGCGAGAAGCAAGTTCTTGACTGTTCTCAATAATTTACTTCTCACGTCAGATCCACCCGCCTTGTAAGACAATAGATTAGCCTCCTTCTAAGTGGTTCATGACATTATTTCTTCCTACCCTCCTTGGTTCTCCCTCGCATGGACTGCGGGTAAATACAACTTGCTACACCTGTGTCCCACGGTCCACGGTCGTGTTGGTTTTCCGTGGCTGCACAGCAGAGTACCACGAGCCCAGAAGCTTAAAGTGATGTGTATTTATTATGTCACAGTCTTCCGTGGGTTAGAAATCTATTCTAGGTGGTAAGCAAGAGTCAGCCGGGACGGGCTCCCACTGGCGGCTGGACTGAGGGAAGAGCCACGGGACATCCCTCGGGTTGTCGGAAGAATTCATCCCTGGCTGCCGGGCTGAGGTCCCTGTTGGCTTTGCTGGCTGTGGGCCCTGGGACTCTCTTATGTCCTAGAGGCCACTTGCAGTTTTGAGCCAAGTGGCCTGTCTCCATCGCCCTTCTTACAGCATGGTGGCTTACTTATTTGGCGGTTCCAACATAGGAAAAGAGAGTCACTCCTGTTTATATGCGCGCACACGCACACATACACGCGCACTCAGTGCAGCATGACAAGTTAGACGTCTTGTTACCTTCACCATAGCCCATTGGGCTATTGGTCTGAAGCAAGTCACGGCCCCCTGCCCCAGCACTCAGGGAAGATGACTACAGACGTGAACACAAACCCATCAATAACTAGGCCCATGCGAGGGTCTGTCTTGGAGAGGCTCGGCACCCTTTAATAGATCGGGTCCTATGGATCAATTGACTGGTCTGGACGACAAAGTCAGATCTAAATTATTCTCACTCCCTACATTCATGACATTTCTTTCATTCCTTAGAAGGTTAATGTGTTCACTTCAAAATGACAACGGATTTTCAAGTGCTACGTGATCTAAGTGTTTTAGTAAAGACAAGTATTTGAGCATTGTTTCCTGACCTTTGTTTTTGAGCACTTGCTATTAATATTAATCTAGAAGTCAACTCGGCTCTGCTTTTCCCAGCTTCCACTGAAGGGTGAAACCCATTCATCTCCGTGTGCCTGATACCATTATAAATGGAATCTCTGGAAATGCAGTGTGATATGGTAAGCCATCCATTAAGCCTTAATTTTACCTAAAATCACAGGCTGCAAAGTATCATGCTTCAATTTAAAGAAATAACGGCTGCAGCAAACAATCCCGATAGCGATCCCTAGAGAAACGAATGAGTGCGCACCCTGGATATTGGCAACTTCTCAAGAAAAGAAAGTTTTCAAATGAGGAGGCACGATGACTCATGTTTCCACGAGTAAAAAGATCATTTCTTTCCATAGAAATAAAAAGCCACTTGGCTCTCAACAAAGATCAGGAGATTGAAATTGAAGAAAACAAAATGAATAAACATGGAAAGGATATCTGGGGTCAAAGAAGAATAAACCTATTCCCCAAATCGCAAATACCCTCGAAAAGAGAAACAGGACACCTTCAGGAACAAATCTTGTTTATCCAAAGCAGGCAAAGGCTCAGCAGGGGAGCTCATAGGGGACCTGTGATTAGCCTGGCATCACAGAGACCTCGCCACTGGGGCATTTCTTCATCTCTTTGGAGTGGCAGCCTAAAATGGGGGGTGGCATGGCCCCATCTCTCATTGGGACCTTGCCCTCCCTTGATTTACACCCTGTCCTCACTCCCTGGATTCCAGAATGGAGTGCCGTGGCCAGTAGCTCTGTTTACCCAAATCAGCCTCCCTCCTCAGACCACTCATGGTGTTTACCTGACCTCAAGTGACTGCCCCATGGCTAGAACCTCAAGCCTCTCCCAATCTCAAAATAATTTTTTTTTGGTAGCTCTGATGGAACTTTGTCCACTTCGCATCCATTGAACCATAGTTCGATTGGAATTTCTTGAAGGATGGGAGGACGTACCATTGAAGGAGTTCCTCAGTGTATCTCCACACTGGCTTTGGTACTCATTCCTATTTTCCAACATCGATGTAGGTTTCTTTTTTTTTTTTTTAATTTTTTAATTTTTTTAAGATTCTATTTATTTATTTGATAGAGAGAGAGCACAAGTAGGCAGAGCAGCAGGCAGAGGGAGAGGGAGAAGCAGACTCCCCGTGGAGCAGGGAGCCCGATGCGGGGCTCGATCCCAGGACTCTGGGATCGTGACCCGAGCCGAAGGCAGCCGCTTAACCGACTGAGCCACCCAGGTGCCCCCGACGTAGGTTTTTCACTCCTTTATATTTTGGTTATGTTGGGGAAAATGAGAGCCTAGGGAATTAAAGATGAGTTCCGTCACCATCTTGAACTGGGTGTTGGAGATTCTTTTCACCCTGAAGCCCTATTTTTAACTACTTGTTTTTCTCGAAGGAGGAAAAGGAAAGATCTCTGACAACACTTTGTTCAGAAATCGCGTAGAATATACCGACCGAGTATGTTTCACTGGCTTTCTTAGAGCATGTCTGATGTTGCAGCCCGAGGCACTTGGATGGGCTCTGGCTGAGGGAGGATCTTTGTCTCTAAGCCTCTCACTTTGTTGTGTGTGTGTTTGACATCCGCTTACCCTCACGTCCACACCAGGTATATGGGGTCATACCCAGGTCATACCCTGGCATACCCATGCCAGGCCGAGTGAGTGTCCCCGCACCCCAGGGAGGCCAGATGCCCAGTTCCATTGGCTGGTGGCTCCCCAGGCCACAGCCCTTAACAGTGCTACTCGGTGACCCCAAGGATGTGGCTCCTGGTCCCATCTATGCCAACCTACAGAGAGAGTCACTTGAGGTTGGTAAACACATAATGCATACTGAAGAAATAAGAGTACCGAATATTATTACAATAGTAATTGGCTTAAAAGTTGACAAACTATTAGGAGAAGAAGAAAAATATGTAATTACAGTGAATTACTTAAACGCACCAATCTCAGTTTACGAGAGCAAGTATACAAAAACAAAGAAACAAATAAAAAAGAGGTGAAAAGAATCTAAACTATACAGTGGCCAGAGAAGAATTAATAAAACATAGATGAAAATCTACATTTTTAAAACCGACAACACACATTCTAATATAGGGTCTGGGGGGTGCTTAAAGATTCATTTTGGTCACTAAATAAATTTAACACGTGAGAGAAGCAGCAATAATCACTATCTCCTTCTTTGACAAAAAGTAATAAATAGATGCTGTGAGTTAAAAAAAAAATCAGACCAAAAAATAACTGGTATCATTTGCAAATTGAAAAATTCTATGAAATAGGTTTCACCCTCCTTTTTTTTTTTCTGATTTCTGGGAATCCACCAGATGCAAAATGAGCCACTATTTTAATAGCATTTTTTTTTTTAGGATTTTTTGGGACAAGTTAATTAATTATGTGTAGATGGGGGCCAGAACTTGATGGTATATGCTTTTTGTAAGTTTCCATAAAAACTGATATTTTGATCTGTTCTTCAGCTTTTGTAATTGTAGTAAAATACACAAAACATAACAATTTATCATCGTAACTATTTTGAAGTGTACAGTTCAGTAGCACTAAGCCCATCCACACGGTTGGGCTTAGAAAGGACGTAGTTGTCCTTTCTGGTTGGCTTATTTCACTTAGCTGATCACCATCCTAGTTCATCCGTGTGATGTTAAATGCATCTTGACAATACCTTGAGACAGTTTTTTTTTTCTTACATTATCAACTATTACATATTTATTAATATACTCCCTAAAAATTCGGCTTCCATTTATGGATGAATCCCTTCTTGGTCACAATATTCTTTTAATACATTCTTGAACCCAGGAAGGCTGTGTCGAATATATATGAATGCTACGAATTTGCTTTGCGATAGGTGTCTCTGGGTTGTTTGCTTCCGAAGGCGCAGTGCTCACCACTATTCCACCGGCTTTTTGGCAGTTAACTTTGGTAGGTATTTTTATCACGGTTTGGTTTGCCTCCTGCCTGCATGGACGCCCACATTTTTTTAAGACTCTGGATGAGTTCATTCATTTTATATAATCTCTTCCCAGGACGTATGTGATCCTTTCCCTGATTTGTTTATTTCTAGGTTTATCTGTATCGATTCCTTTGTTGTCTCCCCTCGTGCCTCTTTGATTATTCGCTTGCTTTTCTAGAGTGTATTTTCTTCGTGGCAAAGGATGAAAATCTTTAAGATTAATTTTTTCTGATTACAGATTCGGCAGGCTTCCATTGATTTTCATGGGCAATGTTCTAATTTTCACAATTATTTATTAACATATATTAGATTTCCTCTTTAACATACTATAATTCCTTGATTTTAAAAGGGCCATTTTCAAAAAAAAAAAATTAAACAAACAAAAAATAATAAAAGGTCACTTTCTCATATATTTTTTAACATTTTCAGAATTCTTTCATGACTTAAATAAAAAGGACCCAGGGCAAATATGAAGCCATAAATTAACATCTGTTCAATCTATTTTGTATGGGAAGATCTGTTAAATAATTCTTTATGTGTATTTATATATTTAGAATGCCTTATAATTACGAGAATTTAAGAACAGCCTTAAAAAAAATGGGCTAATGTGAGACAGGGAAGGAAGTAGGGAAGGAAGAAAAACACCTATCTCGTCCAATCTACTCTTTCCACTGATGAGGTAACTGGGGTCATCAGAGAGGAAATTATGGGCCACAGAGCGGGAGTATTTTCAGGCAGGAACTTGGGGAGCTAGCTGTCTATAGAGCACATCCTGGCAAGGGAATGGCCTCGCCGGGGCTGGGGGTGGAGGAGGGCGGCATTGGGGGGGGGGCCCAGGGACCCCGCTGGAGGAAGCATTTAAAAAAGCAAGCCTATCATGAACCACGTGGTTGAACTAATACCTATGTGGTTTTGCCAATTTAATTTCTGTAAATTAGTGATAAAACCCAGAACATCCAATATGAGAGATAGGCTTCAACCTCATCATCTCTTTAACTTGCTGAGGTTTGGGTTTTATTTTATTGTTTATTTTGCAACGGTAGAAATAAAAATTAACCATGACCAGAAATGTATATTTTTAAAACGACAAAATGTTCCAATCATGACTCAACGAAAGCTTCAAAAAAAAAAAAAAAGTAAAATAAAAAGTAATGTAAGGCAGCTGGTGTTTTGTTTGGGGTGTTTAGCAGCAGATTGCTTGCTTTACGGGAATTCTTCTGGGGATGCTGATGTGCCCAGCAGTGAAGGTAGAGTTTCCGTGCTTGAGCATAGAGCAGGGGACCTGGGGGGCCCTGTAAGAGCAGTAATTCTGTGGAACAACCACAAGGGTTTCGTCTGGC
>CM052797.1:1890346-1933304 GCA_028533885.1 Nasua narica
AAGATCCTTTTGAAGCTCTACGGGGATGGTAGTAGATCTCTGCAGACTTCCACAGAGAACGAAGATGGGGGGATTGACAGTTCTAGAGAAAGGACACATGAAAGAGTGTGGAAAGCCTGGAAGGTGCAAAGCAGGGGTGGGTGTCATGTGTGAGGCTCACACAGGTCAAAAGAGCTGGAAAATCTCTCCCTAGGCACTAGGAGGAGAAGAGCGTAACTGTTCGAATGAATAAATGCATCAAGTAAAGTTGCAAGGTAAAAAACCAGCATAAACATCAGTTGCATTTCTCTCTACTAATAACAAATTATCAGAACCAGAAATGACAAAAACAAATGCATCAAAAAGAATAAGCTACTTAGGAATAAGTTTAACCAAGGAGGTGAAAGACCTGTACGCTGAAAACTTGAAGACACTGGCGGAAGAAATTAAAGAAGGCACATGTAAATGGAGATTCCTTGCTCGCGTGTTAAGAGTGACTTTTGTTAAAATGTCCACACTGCCCAAAGCCACCTACGGATCTGATGCGACACCCATCAAAATTTCGACGGCATTTTTCACAGACATAAAAGAAACAATCCTAAGGTTTGCGTGGAACCAGGGAAAACCACTAAACAAAGTAATCTTGAGGAAGAACAAAGCTGGAGACATCCCAGTCCGGATTTCAAGATAGACAACAAAGCTACGATCATCTACACAGTACGGTAGGGGCGTTAAAAACAGACGCATAGATTAATAGAATAAAATAGAGGGCCCAGAAAGAACCCCATGCCTCTAAACAGGAGCGGGGCGGGGGGCCTTGAAGTAGCTGGAGGTGGGGGTACATTTCGAAGTGTTTGTTTTCATTTACTTGATTCTGATGAAGCTATTCCTCCCTGCCGGGCACTGTCCAACGCACTGGGGGTACAACAAAACTCCCATGCCGAGCAGCAAGGAGAAGGTCAGAAAATCCCATTTGCAGTGAGACATGGAGCAAGAAGATAAAAGCGAGAGATAGGAGGAGGGATCCTCCCGGGCTCCCGTCAGAAGGATTTCCAGGAGGAAGTGGCAAGTAGTTGTGACAAAGGGCACAGATGGTTGATGTTCTCAGTGAAGAGGCCGCGGGTGTTTTCTGACCACAATTTTTCTTTGCAGTTAAGGAGGGTCAAACTGAGGAAGCGCACGTCGGCTCAAATGGACCAGAGAGCCTAGGGTCCGATGCAGTCTCGAAAGCAGTCCGAGAGCATTTCCAGAACCTTCTGCCTCAGTGTGGAGTCCCTTCCTTGCTCCATTCCAGAGGTGATGTTTCAAGAGCACATTCGGATAGAGGACAGCTTCTAGAAGAAGGTGAGCAGGGGGAGGCGTCTGACCCACAACAAGGAGAGTCTCCGAAAGTGTGATGAGCTCAGGGGAGCATCAGGCGTGGGGATGAAGCTTGATGCGTCCTTCCCGAAAACCATCCAGGGACACTTCTGTGTGGAGACCACTCCACCGGCTTCCCAGCGCTTCCCAGATTACGTCGGGGGTAACTGTCCCTCCCGCCCCTGCTGCTGCGGGAACCCTGGCCCCTGGACACAGGCAAAAGTCCCATCATAAATTCATTTAAATATGGTGAGGGGCCCCGTGCTCTGCTCGTCTCCTCCTCCCCCGGATCTCCATCTCCTCCTTCCAACCCCGTGTTCTACCCCGTCTGGCCGGCTCTGCGGACGTCCAGCTGGGCTGCAGGAGGAGACGGAGGGGGAGCCGCAGCTGGACTGAAAGTGAGAATCTGGCAGAGAGAGCATGGGATCAAGATTCCCTCCAGAATGAGAAAGCCATTTGGCTACCCACCTCGCTCTCCTCCCCCCTCCCCTGCCTCATGACCGAGAACAAATGGGACCCTGACTGTTTCCTGAAAAAAAAAAAAAAAAAAAAAACCGCCGTCTGCCAAGCCTAGCACCATCTGTCGTGTGCCCCAAGATCGGTTCCACCGAGCTGCTGGCATTGGCTCACGTCCTGGATGGTGCATGTTGCCTAAATACCTAGGATATCAGGGAGGCGGGAGTGGAAGGGAAGTACGACCCAGCAGGGAGGTAACTCATCCTAGACATGACGGAAGCCACCATAAATGAGGGGCGTGGCATCTATAAGGATCTCACGTCTGTGGAGCAAACACTAAGGTCAACCAACAGAAAAAACGAGCCCAGAACAGAACCAAAGGCCTGGTGCTTTGCAGGGATGGTCTCAACCCCTGTACAAGTTGGCGTCGAGTTCGGGAGACCGTGGAACGATTTTTGCAAAGACCGGGGGGTGTCTGCGGCTGCTCTTCCCCGGCCTGTGGTGCCTCAGCTTCTGCTCCGGAGCCAGAGGCGGGGCTGAATGATTCGCACACACCTGAGGGAGCAGGTGGCCTCCTCCGCTGCGGTGCCATCGCCCCCATTCTGCTTCTCCGAGCGATGCTGTATAGCAGCGGCCCCGATGGGGGGGGGGGTCACTTCGAGTCCCCCCGCCCACTTTCTCTCACTGGCGGGGCCGCCGCCAGTATCTGCAGATCCATGGGGGAGGGATGAGTCCTGCAAGGGTTTGAACCTTGAGCCGTGAGTTCGGGCCTCAGCGGAGGATCCAGCGGTGCTTCCTGCTGGACTTGTCGACCCGCACGTTCGTTTGGCCGGTAACGCGGGACCCATCGTCCGTGACGTTGGGGACCAAGACACCTGTGGAGGAGGGCAGCTACAAAGGCGGGGGACATTCGGAGAGCCTGGAAACGTGCCCTTCACTTTCTCTAACCCAGAATTCTCTAGAGCAGTCGTTGCTGGAAGAGGGGGGCCTGGATCAGAGTCGCCCAGGGGGTCTGTTGCACCCCGGACGGCCAGCCCCACCCTCGGCGCTCCTGATGGCTTGTCCGCCGCGGACCTGGGAATCTGCATTTCCGGGGAGTTCCCAGGTGGCGCCGCTGATGCCGCCCCTGGCCCAGTGGGCTGCCCGGCCTGGCTCCTGGGTTGGGGGCAGGACTGGGACTAACGCGCCCTTTCACTTTGGGTTCCCGAGACAAAGACAGGTTTGTGTGCAAGCAGGGTGAGAGGCGGTCCCTGCCATGCTGGTGGGGGGTCGGGAAGCAAGGATACCCAGAGAGGATACCCAGCAAGGCCGCTGACCCCAGTGGACATCTAAAGCTTCCTCTTGCAGGAGAACTGGTAAACCAGGCAGCCCATGTCTCCGCATGACTCCTCTTTAGGAGGGAAGCTGGGGAGAGGGGCTGGAGAGAGATTTCCCCGAGCCACTAACAGAGGGCTGCTCTGGGACCGGGAAGTCCTTAGCTCGTTCATCCTGCCATCCCGGTGACGACAGACGCTGCCGAGCTCGTCTAATGGCATCCCGACGGGATGCCACCAGCACGGGCTGCAGAGAGGACCAGGCAGGTGGCCGACGGCAGCACGGCCGACAGCACGCCCCGCCATCCCGCTAGCCTGCCATCCACAGACCTGCCTCCAGAGCCCACATGTCCCCTCCAGCAGAAACTGGCCACCAATCAGTCCACGAGGACAAATGTCTCTTCTGGATGGTAGGCGAATCTCAGAGGGTTATGGGAACAACACTGAGGGTGCTGTCAGGGAGAAGGCATCTCCCAGGCCCCCCCCCCCCCAGGACCCTGATGGTTCCTCACCTGTGTCACCTTCACACCCTAACTTACAGATCAGGTCCCTCACCCAACGCTTCAATCATCCCCTGGTCTCTTTCCCTAAAATCCTTAGCAGGACATCCCGCCCATCGCCCTCTCCACCAAACCACTGTCTCCCTTCCCAACCCTAAGCCCTCCTTCCTTCTTGGCCTTACATCCTTCTCTGTCCCCATTGAAGCCAAAGCCATAGCCTGTGGGGCTCCTTAAAGTTCTGCAAATGAAACATTGTTTCACACTCAGGAGTCTTTGCAGATTCCGTTCCCCTTCCTAGGGCCTCCGTCCTTACTTTCCCACCTCCCAGCATTTACTCTGCATGAATTCAGAGCTTTGGAACACGGTGCCGGTGCCGGATCATGCTCTATTTCCTGGGCCAAGACCCCAGTGTCTTTAGGGCTTAGGAAGTGCTCAATTCTTGGCTTTTCCCGGGTCTGGCAGCCGGGAGCACCTTCTAGCCCTCCTTCTCGACAGCGCCACCTAGCGCCGCCTCGAGGTAACACCGTCACTGCTGCAGCCTCCCAGCTCTGTCCCCGGAGCAGCCCTGGGTGGGTGGCCTGGGTGGCCGGCTACTGGCACTTGCCGCAGGCATGTTGGGGACCGCTGACTTCACGCAGACAGCCCTGCTCCCCCTGCTCCTTTCTATTTTTATTAGCGTGGGAGGAAAAAACGGCATCACTGGTGTTTTATAATTGGAAACATGACCTATATATTCTTGGCTCCCACAACCTTTCCTAGAAGGGGGGAAAAAGTGAAATTTAATTTCAGGAACGAGGGCTTTTCTGATCTGTGCTCTCAGCATTCCCGCCTCCGGGTTAATTAAGGATGATGAGATGTGGTCGGCGGAAAACAACGCGGGAAGAAGGCAGAGAAGTTAGAAGTGCGAAGCTTCCAAGAGGAAATTGAAGACTACGACCCATGCCCACAGCAGTCCTGGGATTTTCAAGAGCTGGATCTATTAGCCTGTGATTTCGGCCTTCGGAACACAGCCTCGGGAAAGGGGAGCTTCTGGGGGGCCTGGGAAGCTGATCTCGCTGCGCCACTCTGGCCCACGAGATGTGCAGATCCTGGCCAGAGCCTCCTTCAGACGCCTGCGAGCAGGTAACTTAGAATCCAAGCAGAAAGACCCAGCCCCCCAGATTCTGCGTGGCACTAGATCCGAGAAAAGTTGGGGCCCCAGAAAAGTGAGACCCCATGGCCCTTTGTCCTTCCTCCCTCTTTCCCCTGTTCCTATTTTGATGCTATTGTCTCAAAGGCCTCTTGGCTCTCGCCATCTGGTCCTGTGTCTTCAGTGTGGACGCTCAGCCCCACCAAATCTCTGGCCTGGCACCCCCAGTGGGGTCTGTCCCAGTGTCCCTTGCGTCAGCTCTCGGGGCTGGGAATTCACCAAGCAAACACTTTCCTCCGAGGGCCTCCCCGTGTACCTCCTTCCCACCAGTCAGAAGGGAGCCAGTCCAGACCAGTGGGAGGTGCAATCCTCACAAAATTCCTGCCGCTCCCAGGCCGTGGAAGACGCTGGGGCAGAAGGGGCCAGACCCACCACCATGGACACGGTGCTGTGAAGCCTCGCAGAGACAGTGCGTAGCCTCCCTCTTCCATCACCGACCGCTGCCAGATTCTCACGGGTTCTAGCTCCGGCTCTGTGGCTTACTAACTCGTGGCCTCAGAAGTGTCACTCTCTGGGTTTGCATCTGTCTCCACAAGCAGCCATCCCCCCGCCACCGTGGTGCCGCAGACCTGCGACCTGGGCTACAAGGTCACCGATGGAGAAAAGACGGGACAACATGGGTGCTTCAGAATGACAATTGTTCCCACGCGCCTGGCAGGTTCCCAGTCCTGTACTCTGATCGCGGGACCCCTTTAATGTGGGAAATTTCCTCCCTAACTTCCAGTAATTCTGGGGGAGCCGCCAGCCGAGTGCCCCCTCCCCCGCCCCGTCTCCGCAGCCCACGGAGGGTCACAGCCTCCCTCGTGACCGAGAGCGGGCTTACAGTGCGCGGTGCTCCCTGAACAATGGGACCCCAGAAAGAGCCAATCCCAGACGTTTGCAGATTGGAGACAACTGGCTAGTTTTTTCTCTCTGCCTGTGGAGTGAGGACTCTCAGGATTATAGACCCGAGGCTACTGATGAAGACTTTCTCAGCCACGTAGAGAAAGATGAGGGAAAATGAGAACCAGCTCAGACGCAGCAGACGCAGCAGAGGGGAAGAAGGGACTCTTGATGCCCTCTCGTCGTGTGCACAGATCTACGCCGTGTCCCCCATCCGTGTCCCAGCGAACTCGCCGCCTGCACCACCACACTCCCACTGCCACCGCCCATTTATTTGTCTTTGGCTAAGCCAGTTTGAAGTCGTTTTTATCACTGGAATCCGCGAGGGTCCTGAGTCGCACTCCTCGCTCGTCCTCCTCTCTCGGCGTCAGAAACACACATCCCGTTACTTTTCATCCATTCCCTTCACCAAACACACTTGCACTCCCAAGAAATACGGTCCCGGGGACGCATCCAACTCTGCTATCTTTATATGGGGCAGTTTCCAAGCGTGCAGGGATATGGAAGGATGGGGCATCCCTGCCCTAAAAGGGAAGCCCCAACGCTGCCAAAGAGAAATGAAGCCCACATTTCCAGTGTGTGTCTCAATTCGATGTAGACCTCCAGAAAACCGCTACTCCATCCCCCATGCCCGCGGACAAATTAATCCCGGATGCACCGTGGAAATGTTCGGAGAGACTGAGCTGTGCGTGGAGACCAAGGAAAGCCCCAACGGTGTGCTGTGCACGGGCGCCGTTTACGCCGGCTGTGAGAGGCTCGTGCAGCTTTCACACCACAGAAGAAACCACCAAATACAATGACTTCACACCTTCATTGTGCTGCAGAGAACCACACCCCGTTCACACGTGTCATTTGGCAAAGCCAAGAAGACCAAGAAAAAAAAAATGTCCCGAATGAATAATCTTTTCTAAACCAGTCCCAGAAAAAATCTTAGTGCTTTTTGGAGCACAACATGCAAGATACAATTTCATTTTTCCACTGTTTTCCCCCCAGGTTTCAAGTGGCAGGAGCAATCTGATGGGCTTGTAGGCTCCCTATGCAGGTCACTGGCACATTTGCATGTCCTCCCAAGAGTCGTTTTCCATGGGAGTTTTGCTCAGGGAGTGAACGTATCTAAAACTGAAACTCTCTTTGGTGAGGCTGGTATTCGAGTGGGAAAACATAGAGAACAGCTCCCGAGCCGCGCTGACGATGTTGATTCTGTTTCAGAGTGCTCATCTGGTGAGAGTGACAGGGACGGCCGCCTCGCCCGCCTGTGTCCAGCAGCCCAAACTGTATTTGGGGGGAAAAAAGAGCTGGCGGTGTCATTTGTAATTCACATGTGCCCTTTCTAGATCTCTGCCCAGCGCATCCGGGCCCTGACTGGCCAGAGCCTCTGGGAGACATTTCTCTGTGATCCTTTCCACGCGTTCTCACAGCAGCGTCTGCAGCTCGGAGGGCGACGCCCGGGAAGACAATTACAGACGCTGCATATCCAGAAAGTCATGGACTCTGAGTTCTCGAAATGAGAAGCGACAAAAGCCAAGGAAGGACATGGGATGATGTGTTTCCAGTGCTGTGTTTAGAGATATAGTCATTGACTCAGTTCCTACGACAGACACCGCTTTCTGATCTGCCTTTGAGCTCCCCCCGCTGCCAGCATCCCCTGGAGGGTTAAATGAACAAATTCCGCTGCCTGCCCCCTCAGCAAGCAGGCCGTCCTAACACCGTCCACCGAGGAGGCTGAGGGAGTCTGTCCCACCTGCTGTGTGTCTTCCATCTGGTTTGCGTTCCGGACCCGACGAGGGGAACCAGGGACCGGGGCAGGAGGGCGACCTTTGGGAGGAGCTCTAGGCCCTCCCTCATTCCCCTTCTTCCCCTCGTTCAGTCTTCCCCAAAGAAGACCATTGTTCCCTCCCTCCTGTAGAAGAGGAGCCATCGGGGTCAAGGACTCCTTTGTTTCCAGCTACTAATAGTCGGTGAAGCCAAGAATAGAGACCGTTTCTCTGCTAAATGCACTAAAGCACCGTCCTGCCCTCTTTGTCCCCGTGTCTGGGGACACGGTCACGCCGGCGTGGGAGCGCACCCCGGCCTCCGTCTCAGGACGCAGGCCGAGTCCAGAGGGGCAGAATCTGGATGCAGTGGCTGAATTCAGTCCTTCGCTCTCCTTCGGCTGCCCTGCGAACCCTGCGAGTGGCGAGATGAGAGGAGAAAGGCTCACGGTGCATTTTTCTTGGCTCTCCCTGAGGCCCAAGGTTGGGGAGCGGCCCCACCCACTTCGGTAGGGGCAGCCCCAGGCCATCCCGAGGTGCCGTCCCCTGGGCTCCCTGCCGCCCCTGGGCCTGGCCCGATGCAGGGGGACAGATCCTGCATAGCCGCTCCCCCGGGGTCTCAACCCACAAGCCCCACCAGTCTCCGGTCATAGAGCCATTTCCGCAACAAAGCGTTCCTGGGCCCTGTGACGGGTGCCAGGGAAGTGGCGGTCATCAAGGAACGACCCTGCGAAGCGGCGGCACAGAGCCTAGCGCGGCCCGAGCTTTCGGACAGAGACTCGGGTTCCGCGGGACCCACACAAGCAGCGCCCAGGGACACCGCCTTAGGAGGCAGCCCCACGGTCAGCAGCTCCCCGCCACATGGAGAAGACCCCAAGGATGGGCCGAGGGGCGAGCAGGAGTCCACCGCGTGCGCAAAGCAGGAGCAGCTTTTTGAAAATACAACGGGTAAGAAAGAGTTTTTCCAGGGAAGAACTATCGGCTATTTCAGTGCGGCTGGAGGACAGGACCCGGTAGAAGACCGCAGGAGGAGGTGAAAAAGATTGGCCGGGCTTTATCGTGGAGACGCTCGTACGCCACTCCCTCTTTCGTTCAGCACGTATTTCTTGCACACATTCTCGGCCCGCGGCGCCACTCTAGGCCCCGGGAATGCAGCGGGGAGCCAAGTGCACGGGTCCCGATTTCCCGCGGCGTACGGTCTAACGAGGCCAGACGAGGTCAGCGCCGGGCACTGCAGTCCCGCTCGGCAGGGAGGTAGGAGAGACGGAGCGTGCTATGTTACACCCCGGTGCAGGGGCCCCGGATGGCAACAGGACAGAGAGCTGAAGGAAGTGGCTGGGCAGCCCAGGGGACAGGGCGCTCACAGATCTCGAAGGAGCTCTGAGCCCCATCATCACAGGTCTCTGGGCGGTGCTCCCTCCACGCTTCCCAGCTATCCTTCTAGATCCTTCCCAACTCCAGGAGCCCCGTGCCAGCTGACCTCCTGTTTCTTGCAGCAGACGACGTCGCTTTTCCTCAGCGCAGCGTAAGCACAGGCGCTTGGACCCAGCCTCCGTCCTCTGTCCCCCAACTAGAGTTCCTTCCGTGCACCCCGCTGGGGGCCAGCCCCCCAGGAGCGCTCTGCTGACGTCTATTGGGTCGCTCACCTGCTCGATGGAGACAACTGACACTAACTGAGCACATCACCTTATTTATCAACAATGCTCTCAGCCGCTTCGACAGTGACTATAAACAGCTGTAAAAACACTTCTTCTTTATTCCCAATAACGAAATGCAGTTTTCTATTAAATATTTCATTAGCAGAAACCCACGCGGCAGCGTTTTGGGGGAGAACTTTTCTGTTGATACTTTTAGAACCAATCTGAAATCCTTCTTAATGTCTTGCTGTTTTTACAACAAGTATCTGAGCATTTTTAGGGTTTTTCATCCTTTCACGATTCCACACTTAACCGTGTAACAGATGCCGAGTCCGAGGTAAAATGTACAGCCCACAACAGCCATTTCCCTGAGAATTTGCATTCTTTTCCCCCTGATTGGAGTATTGTCTGATTTTTCTGCAAACTATTAACAAGTCAACACATCCAGATTGTTCCTTATTAGAAATGAAAATGTAAACATTTAGCAACATGTTTGCAGTTAATTCTGATTTCTTTAACATTTGTTTCATTTAGTTCCTCCTTAAAAACTCAATTGCTAGGAATACATACAAGGCTGATTTAAGGGATTAGCAAAAGGATACTTATGCCATGAAGCTTTTAGAAAGAGAAAAATGCATTCAAACACATCAGAAAGCAATCAGAAGTAACAAAGGAAACCCAATCACATTTACGGTACAGAAGTGTGAGTTACAGAAAAATAGTACTTTATATGGAAAACGTTCGTCTGTAGTGATTTCTCTTTGGCCAAACTTTTAGAACTTGAGAGTTTGCTTGCCAGTTTCTTAAGCAGGGGTGGGGAGACCAATTTTAGATGAGTTCCCGATGAGAAAATCTTATTATGGAGTCAGTACCCCCAAAGGAACACTTACGCCAGTTATTAAAAAGTCACGTTAAAGCTTTTAAACTACAAATCTACAATTGACAACCATGACGAGTTGAGTGAGTTGGGTATTTGACGAATTGAGTTCTGACTCACTGAGTCTTTGAAAATTAATGCTGGGCCACATTGCCTGACTTTGAAAGAGGTAGCGCTTCTCACACTGGGGAGTCTGTCTCCACAACCCGCTTCCCACGGGCGGCTGGTCTCCGGGCTGGTTGGGTTCTTTTCTGTGCACTCCTACTGGCATTTCCAATTAGATCATAAATCTTGGCCAAATCCATGGCCCTTGTAGGATCTGCGGCTTTGGCTTCCTTGGTAAGACAGGATGTGACTGGGATCGCGAGCACCTTACTATGATGGAGTTCCCTTCCTTGAATGCTCCACATATCACTCTGCGGGGATCGGGACCTCTTCCTTCTGTCAACTTAGAGTGCAGACAGGAAGCCTCGGGATTTCGGCTGAGACACTGACTCCTTTCTTCTAGTGGGTCACAAGCCCAGACACCATCCCTCTCCTATCGAGTGCCTACTACTCCCGATACCTAAATCCTGGCATTCTTGTTTTGAGCACAATTATTCTCCACCTTACCGTGAGACTGTCACCCCAGGTTCACGAAAGGAGAACCAGAGGCTTTCCCTGAAATTACAAAAACTCTCTCTGCCGTCAGTTTAGGAGAAGGGCAGCACGGGGTAGAGAAAAAGGCACTGAGTTAACAGCCAGGAGACCTGGTCCCACCCGGCAAGCTTCTCACTGGGGACACTAAGCACGTGGTTTCACTTTTTTTTTTTTAAAGATTTTATTTATTTATTTGAGAGAAAGAGAGATCACAAGTAGGCAGAGAGGCAGGCAGAGAAAGGGGGAAGCAGGCTCCCCGCTGAGCAGAGAGCCCGATGCGGGGCTCGATCCCAGGACCCTGAGATCATGACCTGAGCCGAAGGCAGAGGCTTTAACCCACTGAGCCACCCAGGCGCCCACGTGGTTTCAGTTCTTGGAGCCTCAGCACTTAGCGCCGTCCAGCCAGGGGCGGGAGCCAGATGGTCTCCAAGAGCTACGTCTCCTGGTGGGAACTCTTTGGGATTCTCGTAAACATAGAGCTTCTACCCATATGCAGAAAAATGAGGCATCCTCGCCATAAACCACTCTTTCCTGAATCATTGACAACCCACTTCTCTCACGAAATCCAGTATTTGGATTTTGGACTGATTAACAAAGATCTCCCTCCCAGAAGAGCCATACTTTGAGAACTGAGATAGCAAAGCCGAGGAGAAGGTGTCAGCTACCTGGGGTCCCACAGGCTACGTCCCAGATTCTGTTCTGCCGTAAACAAATCACCTCCCCTGTGCTCTGTCTTCTTTTATTACACAGAGACAATTATACTCATCTTCTGTGCTGGAAAAGGAAAATACATTTACCAACATGTTAAAGCTCAAGTAGTCATCCTCTCCTCACATGGTAGGGTCTCTTAAACTCAGGACTACGGACAATTAGGGTTGGATACTCCTCAGCCATGTGGGGCTGTCCCCCATGTAGGCTGTCCCACAGCACCCCTGGACTCTACCAGCTAGATGACGAATGACACCCGCCCGCCAGGTATGACAACCAGTAATGTCCCCAGATACTCTCGAATACATCCTGGGGGCAAAACAACCCTACTTGGAACCAACCAGTTATGCGGTAAAACTAAGATACAAATCTAAAATGTAGATAAATGATTGAGTAGATCATGTTAGTGATTTACAGATGGGAATGTTATTTGATGTCTGGAAATTAAGAATCTTCAGGCTGATTAAGCAGACTCGGGAAGGAGGGGAATCTCGCTTTGAATCCCGCTTCCCAAACTAGGAGCTGGGTGAGCTTGGGCAGGCGAGGGACTTCTCTGGGCTTCCATTTCCTCACCTGCAGGATGCCCTTGCTGGGAAGATTAAATGTGAGCATTCACGGACTTACCCTAATGGTGACTTTGGATAGCACAGAGACCAGTGACACCTACTGACAAGATTTCATATCGCCACTCAGCTCTGCTAGAACTTTTTTTTTTTTTTTAATCCAGCATAGTTAAAATACAGTGTTATATTAGCTTCGGGTGCACAATATAGTGATTCAACAATTCTGCCCATTACTCAGTGCTCATCATGACAAGTGCCCTCCTTAATCCCCGTCACCTCTTTTACCCATTCTCCCCACTACCCTGTCACCCCCGGTGACCATCAGTACATTCTCTGTAAGATTCTACTTTGGGATTCTCTCCCTCTTTTTTTCCCTTTTCGTTCATTTATTTTTGTTTCTTAAATTCCACATATGAGTAAAATAAGCACCTACCGTGTATACACCAGATTCTATGCTGAGTGCTGGAGTTATAAAAACAAAACAGAGAAGAATCCCTTCCCTCAAGTTTCCCATTCATTACTGGGGGAGGCAAGTCCCAGTGCAATTGAGTCCGTGTGCTAGACACACACAGGGCACAACGGTCCAGAGAGTATCTCACGGTGCCCCACAGAGAGCCACGGTCTACTGGGGACACAGCAATGTAAACACAAATGACCTATCCAGTACACTTTGTACTGAGCAGAGATATACGAAGAGAGGATGAGGAGAGGCTAACATTGCCCCAGAGAATTAGAGTAGGCTTTTCAGAGGAGGTGATAGGTAACTCGGCTTCTAGCAATAAATCGTTTAGAGATTACTATAAGTTATTTTTAATTTCTTAGAACTATAAAGAAAGATGAGAAAACAATGTCTATCAATGATGGAGCATTATATACTTTTTGAGTACAGTTGACACACAATGGTATGTTAATTTCAGGTGTATGGCATAGTGATTTGACAAGTTTACACATCATGTTATGTTCATCACAAGTATAGCTATCATCTGTCCCAATTCATCATTATTACAATATCACTGACCGAATTCCTTAAACTCTGCTTTTTATTCTCATGACTTAGGCATTCCATACCCAGAAGACTGTACCTCCCACTCCCCTTCACCCATTTTGCCCAAACCCCCACTCTCTCTCCCCTCTGGCAACTATCAGTTTTTTCTTTGTATTTTAGTTCTGATTCTTTTATTTTTTTTAGATTCTACTTATGAGTGGAATCATAGGGTATTTGTCTTTCTCAGTCTGACTTATTTCACGTAGCATTATACTCTAATTCTATTCATGTTGTTGCAAATGGCAAGATTTCATTCTTTTCTATGGCTAATATTCATATATATATATACACACACACCTATATATATGCTGTGTATATATAATAAATATATATTTATATATGTAATATATATGTATATATGTGTGTGTGTGTATATATGTAATATCGCTTCCTCTTTATCCATTCATCTATTGATGGACACCTAGATTGCTTTCATGTCTTGGCTACTGTAGACAATCCTGCTATACAGGATATCGGGATGCATATATCCCTACAAATTAGTATTTGAATTAGTATTTTCATATTCTTTGGGTAAATACCTAGTAGTGCAATTACTGGACTGTTGGGTAGTTCTATTTTTAATTTTTTGAGGAGTCCCCATACTGTTTTCCACAGTGACTACACCAGTTTGCATTCCCATCAATAGTGCAGGAGAGATCATTTTTCTCCATGTCCTCAACAATACTTGTTGTTTGTTGTGTTTTTGATTTTAGCCATTCTAACAGGTGTGAAATGATAGCTCATTATGGTTTTGATTTGCATTTCCATGATGATGAGTGGTGTTGGGCATCTTTTCACGTGTCCGTTGACTAATCTGTATGTCTTCTTTGGAAGAATGTCTATTCTTCCACCCATTTTAATTGGATTATTTGTTTTTGTGTGTATGTTGGCTTGTATGAGTTCTTTATATATCTTGGATATTGACTCCTTATTGGATAATCACTTGCAAGTATCTTCTCCCATTCAGTAGGTTGCTTTTTGTTTTGTTGATGCAAAAGCTTTTTGTTTTGATGTAGTCCCAGTAGTTTATTTTTGCTTTTGTTTCCCTTGCCTCAGAAGACATATCTAGAAAAATGTTGCTATGGCTGATGTCAGGGAAA
This sequence comes from Nasua narica, assembly GCA_028533885.1. Lineage (NCBI taxonomy): Eukaryota > Metazoa > Chordata > Mammalia > Carnivora > Procyonidae > Nasua > Nasua narica. The sequence continues at coordinate 1,904,345 of CM052797.1, forward strand.
TTATTACTTGTGCTCTCTTTCAGGATTTTAACATTTCTGGTACAGCTGGTTTAGTGGTGATAAACTCCTTTAACTTTTGTTTGTCTGGAAACTCTATCTCTCCTTCAAATCTGAATGATAACGTTGCCTGGTAAAATATTGTTGGTTGTAAAATATTCTTGGTTTTGGCTTGTTGTCTTTCTGGCTCTTTGAATATATCATGTCACTCCTTTCTTGCCTGCAAAGTCTCTGCTGAAAAATAACTGAAAGCTTTATTGATTTTTCCTTCTAGGTAACTTTTTGTTTTTCCTCTTGATGCTTTCAGGATTTTCTCTTTAACATTTGACATTTAATTATTATGTGCTGTGGTGTGGACCTCCTTGGGTTCCTCTTGTTTGGAACTCTCTGTGTTTCTTGGACTTGGATGTCTATTTCTCTCCCTAGTTAGGGATGTTTTCAGCTGTTTTTTCCTCAAATAAGTTTTCTACCCCTTTCTCTCTTCTGGGACCCTTATAATGCTAATGTTTGTTCACTTGATGTCGTTCAAAGATTTCTTAATCCATCCTCATTTTTTAAAAATTTTCTCTTTTTGCTGTTCGGCTTGTGTGCTTTTTATGACCTCGTCTTCCAAATTATCGATACGTTCTTCTGCCTCCTTTAATCTACTGTTGAGTCCCCCTAATGTGTTTTTTATTTCAGTTATTGTATTCTTCAGCTCTGATTAGTTGTTTTTAATATTTTCTATCTCCTTATTGAAAGTCTCACTGAGTTCTTCCATTCTTTCTCCAGCCTGAACAGTATCTTTACAATCATTACTTTAAATTCTTTATCAGGCATATTGGTTTTCTCTGTTTCATTTCATTCTTTTTCTGAGGGTTTTTTCCTTGTTCTTTGTTTTGGAGAATATTCCTCTGTTTCTCCATTTTGCTTGACTTTCTGTATTTGTTTCTATTGATTGGGTAACACGGTTACTTCTCCCAAAGTTGAACGAGTGGTCTTGTGTATGGTGCCCCTGTGCAGACCGTGTGTACTTGCTGATGTTTGCTGGTTAGCTACAACTGTGGTTTTACAGGCAAATTACTCTTTTAAACCATGCCTTTTTACAGAAAGAATAGAGGAAAAATAATAATAAAAGAAAGAAAGAAAGAAAGAAGGAGAAAGGAAAAAAGAGAGAAAAAGGAAAGAAAAAAACCAAGATGAAAAACTAAAAACTTTTTTTTCTAACTAAGGACTTTATTTCAAACGAAAATAAAAAATAAAAAGTTGAGAGCTATTTACTTGCGTGTGGGGAAGGGATCAGGCCAAGGAATTCCTCATGACTGGGCTAATACCCTCATCTACTGGAGGGGTCATGCTCCTTCCCTTCCCCACCCCTGGGATGGGGAACCTATGCAGCTGTAGGACCCTATGCCAGAGCCCATGTAGCAAGGGAACTCTGCCTGGGTCAGTCGCTGGGAGGGGACAGAGTTGGGCAGCAGCGCGGCCAGAGGCCAACCACAGGATCAAGTCCTAAGTACCAAGAACCTACTCTTCCCCCTGCCCCCCACTCCTGGGATCCAGAACAGAGTAAAGACAGCCTGTGGGAAGAACCTCTTGGACCCTGGTGAGACAGGACAAAATTTAAAAAGTAAATAAAACAATAAAACACTAAACATTGAAAAACAAAACAAGGGTTGCCTGGGTGGCTCAGTCAGTTAAGTGTTTGTCTTCAGCTCAGGTCATGATCTCAGGGTCCTGAGACTGAGTCCCATATCAGGCTCCCTGTTCAGTGGGGAGTCTGTTCCTCCCTCTGCTTCTGTCTCCTCCCCTTTCATGCTCTCTCTTTCTAATAAATAAAATCTTTTTAAATAAAATAAAAACAAATGCAAAGCTGCAGCTTATTCTCTGTGCCCCAGCACAGTCGAGGCTGAGGTGGGCTTCAGGACCCTGGCCTGCTGGAGTCGTGAGCTCACTGAGGTGACTGAACCTACTCATTATGGTGTCCAGACCCTACTCTGGTCCAGGTTTCCAAGGTGGGTTGAAAATGTACATCCCGTGGTTCTCCAGTCCTTGTGACCTGCAGAGCATTCCTGCAGCTCCTCTGTTGTAGTTCTAGAGCTTTAGTGCTGTCTCTTTATATGCTGGCTGCTCCTTTAAACTGTGGGTTTTTTCTGTGCCCAAGGACAGAGGCATCTGTCCCCAGTCCCCCAGCACCATCCGCACTGCCATGCGCAGTGTCAAGCGTGGGAGTTCCCTTCGTGTCTCTGTCTCTCTGGTTGTTCTCTTGCCATTCTCTGTCTTTTATTGTCCAGTAGCTACTCAATCAACCCTCAGTTCTTCTTCAGGAGGAATTGTTCTACTAATAGGTGCCATTTGGTGTGTTCCATGGAGGAGGAGAGTTCAGTCTTCCTATGCTGCCATCTTGAACCGGAACCAATGATGGAGTGTTATGATTAGGGCTCATGGGGTTGTAGAGTCACATGGGCAAGTCACTTTGTCACAGTGCAAAAGTTCTCTGTTCCAAAGTGTCTGGGCTTGAGAGGTACTCTGGTATCACAAACTCCTAACAAGGGAAAGCAGGATAATAATCAAAGCTTAAGTGACCAGCCTCTTCAGAGTTCAGCTGTATTTAGACTTTCCAAAGAAGTAAGATCAGGTTGCCTCAGCCTGCCATTCTCTCATTCAGAGTGCCTCTACTGGACAATGTTTGTCTCAAGTCATCTCAAAGATGGCTGACCTTTCTCATGCCTACCTGTTGTCTTTAGCTATGCACTGATACATGGCACAATCAGCCATGGCCAGCATCACGGGGTTGGTTTCATTCAAGGCATATGGCACAGGCCAAGCTAATAAATGAAATAAAAATGGACTTCAGGTCACTGGAAGAACCTTTGACATATACTGGTGAGATCGGTATATAAATGTAAATGCTAGTTTTATATTCATTTGTAACATATTCCTTGTGTAATAAATTACCACAGATTGAGTAGATCAGTACAATGGAAATCTGTTCTCTCATATTCTGGAGAATTTAAATATCAAGGTGTCAGTGGACCATGTTCTCTCCAGTGAGAAAGAACCCTTCCTTGATTCTTCCTAGCTTCTGGTGACTCCTGGAAATCACTGGCATCCTCGGCTAGTACAGCGACATCACTCCACATTCTACACTGTGTAGTGTCTCTACACCGTCAGCTTATGTATCTGTGTGTTTTCTCTTCCCGTAAAGACACCAGTCATTAGATCTAGGGCCCACTCTACCCAGTATTATCTCATCTCAATCTTTAACTAATAATATCTGCAAAGACCCTATTTGCAAATAAGATTACATTCTGAGGTTCAAGGTAGATACTAATTTTTGGAGGGAGGATACTATTTCAACCCATTACAAGCTACAGGGTTATCATATATTGTTCCCCAACTATACGTTCAACCTTTGATGCAAGTGTAAATTTACTAAGAAGCTGACTGGTCTATTTCAAAAGAAAAAAGGTAAAGAAGGTGCTTTGAAGGGTGGGGTGAAGTCTTCGAAGTCATGCATATAAATCTGGAAGAGCTGTGGTTCATCTTGGCCTGAAGGACAAGCTAAATTTCTGAAGGGAAGTGTAGGAAGGGCTGGACCATTTTGCAAACAGGGAACAACAACAGCCATTGTATAAAAGCAGATTTAGCCATCCATGAAATAAGGGATAAGCAAGAATACTCTCCTTAAATGTGAGCCTTTTGATTGGGTGGACAAGGAAGTATTTTGGGTATCATGACTTTTTTTTTAAGATTGTGTTTATTTATTTGACAAAGAGACAGAGAGAGCATACAAGCAGGGGGAGCAGCAGTGACAGAGGGAGAAGAAGCAGGCTCCCCGCTGAGCAGGGAGCCTAGTGCGGGACTTGATCCCAGGACCGTGGGATTATGACCTGAGCTGAAGGCGGACGTTTAACCAACTGAGCCACCCAGATGTCCCAGGTGTCATGACTTTTGTAAAACTATATTACCATTCTTTGCAGATTTTATATACTGCAAATATCCTCCCCAGAGTTGTGAACTATATTTTAACTTTATATTAGTGTCTTCTAATAAAGAGAAAGACTAAATGTTAGTACAGGAGAAAGTTTCTGTCTTCTTCTTTATTGTCCGTGCTTTTCTCTCACTCAAAAATCCCTTCCAACTCTAATATCAAGAATATTTTTCTGCATTTATTACTGACTTTTTTTACACACTTAGCTCTCTAAGTCACCCTATCATTGATTTTTTTTAAGGTAGGAGGTAAGGGTCTGACTTTATTAATTTGGAGGAATTGACCTTGTACACATGAATATGGCATGACTCCATAACCAAATCATCTTCTCTGGCTTATCAAATAGTTTCCTAACAGTTTTTTTGTCACACTTGGACAAGAAGATATACCAGAATGTTCATTTCAGTATTTTTCATACTAGTCAGTGAGATGTTCCTGAAGAATAAAATAAGCAGGGCGCCTGGGTGGCTCAGTTGGTTGAGCAACTGCCTTCGGCTCAGGTCATGATCCTTGAGTTCCGGGATCGAGTCCCACGTCGGGCTCCCCGCTACATGGGGAGTCTGCTTCTTCCTCTAACCTTCTCTCCTCTCATGCTCTCTCTCATGTTCTCTGTCTCTCAAATAAATAAATAAATAAATCTTAAAAAAAAGAATAAAATAAGCAAATAACTTTCAGTGTATTTATACAGCCGTGAACAGAACCAAATGGGAGTCATACATACCAGCAAGAGATATCTGAAAATTACTGTGTTGAGAGAAAATAAAAAGTTTGAGGAGGTTATATTTTTTTTAAAAACCACTTAATATGAGAACTAGCATAAAATGCACTAAACAATTCCATATGTCTACTATGGAGTAATTGCACAGAAACATGCCTGGGAATGATAGACTCTGTTAAGTTACGGAGTGGCCGCGAGGCATCAAGAAAAGGAAAGTAATCAAGGAGGTGAACGTGGGGGAGGGGTGTTCAGCTTTGGTTCCAGCTGTGATGTTTTCATTTAGAAAGAGACCAGCAACAAAAAACTTGCAGCGATCCGATATCCTGTCCCAGAACCCAGTAGTACGTAGCCGAGCGGGGAGTACTCAGGTATTTATTGTAGCGCTGTCTATCTGGTGGTCGTCAAACGTTCTGACTGTGACCCACAGTAAGGAAATGATCATTTTATACTGTGTCACACACACATACGTGTGCATGCACACACACACAGAACTGAAACCGGATTTCTACGAAAGAAGTTTACGTTTACTAAATTGATACACTCTTCTATTTTCCATTCTCCTTTATTCCACTTCTTTTCTTAAAAAAAAAAAAAAAAGTTACCTGCAGTTTGGAAAACACTGGCTCATGGCTTTGCATGGTTGAAATATTTTAAAATTTAAGAAATATCGGTTCTGGCAAATGTTTTAATTGGATGGAAGGACCGATTTCCCCGGAAGGAGCACTGGTCGCGCACCAGCAACATTCATGTCATGCTCTATCGGAAAACAGTGATGTGCCATGGTTTCCAAACTCTGCTTAGCCATGAAGCCCTTTTGAAAAATTCAATGCAAAGAAAGTAAAAATGTGTCGCCTGAATAATAGCACCAGACTCTTCCTCAGGGATGGAGCAGCAGTTTTTGGAAAACTTTGGTGCGTGCCTGGAGTGGAAGATGAGCCTCTCTAAGGCTGGGTTCCAAGCTTTGGAGGCAGATGAGGCTGCTCTGCACAACCGAAGGGGGAGAATTTGGGATGTCCAGGAAGTCCTGCAGGGATGGGGTGAGGAGAAGGGTTGGGAAGGCAGCAGGGAACTCCATGATGGTGGAGAACTGTGAGGGACAGGACGTGCCGGCCAACATGGAACCACCCTCCGGAGAAGTCTGTTAGCTCACGGAAGTCTGGTACATGGGAAATGGTGGTTATTACAGAAGCCAAAGGGGCTTTGTTCTATCAGGGCTGACTTGGCGTGGCAGAGTACCCCAACAGAACCCCAAATCCCAAGAGACAATCGAGGCCAAAGGAACATCAGCCTCCCTTGCATTGAACAGAAGTCGGAAGGAAGGTTTGGGTTCCCACTGGGTCACAAAGTGAGGGATCCAAACTCTGAACTTTGAAACCATTTCAAAACTAGATCTCAAAGGGCAGGGAATTCTGCGGATGGATATGAGGTCATGGTGACATCTAAAAACCAGGGCGCTCGGCTGAAGTAGGCAGGGGTGAGGGATGTGGGGGTCAAGGGAAGGGGATGGGGGAACATTCAGCGGAGCCCATGCTCTCAGCCTCCCCCCGCAATTGAGGGACCTCTGGAAAATGCCGTGTGCAATCCATTTTGTGGATTAGGAAACAGAGGCCCAGAGCAGTAAAGTCACTAACCCAAGGAGGCCCAATTAAGAAAGCAGTCTGGTCTCCCGGCACCCAGTTTGGACTCTGTCCATGACCACGTGGCCCTTGTTTCTGTGACTTGCTTCTGCACGTTAATTAGGTAGAACCAGTAAGATCAGAGCCTTGAGAGAGTAAAACGCCGGTCATCTAATTTGGACATCGGTCTGTGGGGCTTGGAAAAGAGTGAGAAATAGGACATCCTATGGGGAGACACTGAATGACATGAATGACAAGGGAAAAAAAAGACACAAAAACCAGGCAGGCAAGTCTTAGCCTCTAAGGAATTTGCGCAGGGCTGAACCGCCCGCATGAGGTAGGTCAGTGGGAGCCCGCCAGGCCCAGGCGTGGTGTCCCCATAAAGTTTTAGGACAAATGGCCTCCTCTCAGCCTCTCCTAATGAGCCCAGGGGAGGATTTACGGTTGTTAAAGAAACTGCTGAAACAGGTCAAAAGATATATATTGTGTCAAGACAGCAACAATTTGCCTCGGTTTAATTTCCACCTTGTGCCTTCCTGCCTGTTTTTACCGGGCCCATGATGAACCTCCCTCGAAGAGAGCAAGGCTGAAGGGCAAGGGCTTCTCTGCTCTTCCCCGATTTCCTTCGCGGAGGGACTGAGGGGTGCGCGGCTGGCCGGGCAGACCACTCCCAGGCTGCACACTCGTCATCCAGTTTTCCTGTGGTTTTTGCAGACTCCGGGCTCTGAAGGGTGAGGGGGGAGAGAGCCGTCGTGGGGACAATGTCCCGCCCCGGTTCTTCAGGGGCTGTGTGTCCCGCAGGCTGTATGATCCCCTTGACCCTTGTCTCTTAAGGAGAGTGCGCACATTTGCACGGTCCGAGCCGCGTGAAGATGTGCCCCAGGGGCCCCGTCCGCGGGGGAGAACATCCCGCCCGCCCTAAGGTGCCCACGAAGTGTTTTGTCACCGCGCATCTTTCTGGCGGTGACAAACCTCCCCCAGACGGTCCCGACAGAGCCCAGCCACCAGCGCTGCATTCTGAAAACCACCGAACCCTACTGTGTCAGTCGGCACCAGCCTGGGGGGGACCCGTCCAATCTGGCAGATCAGCCAGAGGCTCACGAGATGAGGGTGCCCCCAAATCCACCTGCTCCCGGGACCCCAGGTTCACCCAGAAGGATTCTGAGCGGGCAGAGGAGGCCATGGGAAGGCATCTGCTGGGAGAAGCTGGTTTCTGATGGAGGCTCCACGTGCTCTGTGTGTCGTCCCAGGGGAAGCCCGGCGCCTGAACAGCGAGGAACCAAGTTACTCTCTGGGCCCAGATGGCCACTCTTTGTGGTGCACACTAACGCGGGGATGATGACAGCGGTCCTGGCAGCCTCCCCCTCCACTGTTGGGCCTTTCCCAGCTCCCTTCTTCACATGGAAAAGCCAGTAGAACGGCCCTGGGGCAGAAAGATGTGGCAGGGGGCTCCCTGGCCCATGTCTGCAAGCCCTGAGGTCTCTGCCTGGCGGCCCTCCCCGCAGTGACCGCAGCTGTGCCACACGTCATCTCCCTGATCCCGTCACCGAGCCCTCGATGGTCCCGTCCTCTCCTCACGCGAAAGCATCGCGCAAGATGAGGCTGTGTGGGTTTCCCGGCTCGCTCCCATGAGTGCCCACAGTCACAGATCAAAGCCAAGGTGATCGGCGGGGGCGCCATGGTTGAGACAGAAGCCATTCCCTGATGTTCCTTTGACGCTATTATTTAGGGTGATGTGCTATGGGCCAAAGATACCTAAGACGACTGACTCTATACCATTATTATTTAAATATACCAAACCTCTGTACGCTCAAAAATCACCGTGGTGACAGCCGTACTGTTTCTCTGGAGAATTCGAAACACACTTTCACTTGTTTCCATGTGGCGAGTCTTTCTGTTTTCAGGCACTTTATTGTATGGTCCAGGCTTCCTTCAAGATTTGAAGTCATCCCCTTATCATCTAGTAGACGCTTTCCTCTATATTTGGGTCTACGTCTGGATTTTTTCATTCTTTCTCATTTCTTTCTTTGTATACTCATTTGAAAGAACCACCTTATCAAATTACTGTCACTCTTTTCTCTTTCCGCGTTTTTATTTAAATACCAGTCAGTTAACACAGCGGGGAACACTAGTTTCGGGTGAAGAACGTCGTGACTCATCACCTACATACAACACCCAGCACTCATCAGGGCAAATGTACTCCTGAATCCCCATTTCACGTGCCCCCGCTCACCCCCCGAACTACAGTCAACATGTCAACACCGCTAGACAAGGCTCCCCATCATTACAGAACCCTTTTTATAATATTGTCTTCTTACCAGTTTATTTCCTCAGCTGGACTTTGCGATCATGCACCAGTATTCCCAAAGTTGACCTTTAAGATCTCCATGGGTGACACAAAGAATTTATACATTTATCTGGGGACTACTGATATAGTTACAATGTACAATCTTCCCAAGTATTCATCAAGTATTCCTTCCAATTGATGAGTCTTTTTTTTTTAGGTCCTTTGTTAAAGCTTTGCCGTTCTCTTTAAGTAAATGCAACATATTTCTTCTTTAATTTATTCCTAGGTGTGTTTTTTTACTCTTGCCATTTTGAATGAGAATTTCTCCCTTATATATATCTAAGCTTGTTATGTTCAGTCCACAGGGAAGTTACCAATTACTGTATTTTTATGTTAAAAGTAGCCCCCTTACTAATTCTTTTCTTTGAGATAAATTTTCACTTTATTTACTGGGGTCTTCCCAGAGATAGAAAGCATCATCTACAAATAATAATCTTGCCTCCCCCTCTTCAATGTCTCTGTCCCTTCGTGTATTTGTACTTTCCTAGCGGCAAATACACCCACAAAAATATTGACTCATAATGTTGATAGTGATATTTTTCTCTGGCATTTAAGAAATGTTACTATGCTTAGTATGTGCTAAACTCCACAAAGCAGTTTCCATGCTGTTAGGGACTGAATGTCTGTGCTCCCCAAAAATCATACGTTGAAATCGTTAACTCCAAAGTGATGGCTTTGGGGGCGGGGCCTTTGGGAGATGACTAACTAGGTCATGAGGATGGAGCCTGATCACTAACGGGGATGAGTGATCTGATGAAAGAGGCCCCGGAGAGCTCTCACCCCTTCCATCACATGAGGACCCAGTGAGAAGATGGCCGTCTATGAACCGAGTAATGGACCCTTGCCAGACACTGCATCTGTGGGTGCCCTGACTTGGACTTCCCAGCCTCCAGAATTTGAGAAATAAATATTTTTATTTGAGCCACACAATCTATGGTGTTTTTGGTGTAGTAGCCTGGACAGGCTAAGACACATACCTTATTTATCTTTCAAAATAACATTAAGAGACAGGAGAAGCTCCTGAGCCTCCTAATCTCAGTTTCTCCAGCAGCAAAATGGGAGGAACAGCACCCCACACCATAGGCTTGTTGTAGAGAATGATGGTCTGCAAGATCCTAGTTTAATTTCTCCCACAGTCAGCTTCTGTGAGGACAGCTGTTAACATGATGACTACTGTTATTTTAGCATCACTTTACAGATGGAACAAGGGATGAGACTTGGAGAGATTGAGATCCACACTCAGTGCTAGAATTGGGACCTACGCCCCTCTCTGTTTAACTCTCAGATCTATGCTTTTGTCCTTCACTTTTCCTCATTTGATGGAAATTTTCTTGTGTTTCAAGGTTAAGCACAATAGGCCAATCACCTTTCAACTTCTAGTCAATGGAAAACATTTCGTGGGGAATTATTACCTAATTTTTATCAGTGATACTTCCAGATATTGAAATAATCATAGTTTTTCTCTTCTAATCTACTAATAACTTAATTTTACGGTGATATTTCCTCACATTGAACCATCCTTGCATTTCTGAAATCAACTCCACTTAGCGATGATCATATTATCCTTTTAACATAGCAGTGGAATGCTAAATTTAATTCACAAGCATCAATTTATTTTCCAATGTAAGACAAGTCCCTCACTTTTTTTTGTTTTTGGATTTGAAGTACTTTGTTTCAGATGTGTCTCTCAGAAACAGCATATAATGGAATTGCATTTTTATTGATTTAAGATATTTTATATTTAACACAAGTATTCAACCCCATTACATTTTGTTTCATAGATCACATGGATGGCCTTACTTCTGTCTAACATATTTCCTTATTTCTGCCCTTGTTTATTGTTTCCTATACCATATTTTTCACTGATTTTTTCCCCATGTGGCAATTTAGAAAGAAGTTTTAAAACCTTACAAGCACTTATATTTCAGTTTTCTTTCAATATACTTAATATAGCATGACATTCTCTACCCTTTTATGCCATGACTTCTGTAGGCTTGAGTTCTTTATCTCACAGTTGCCTGGTGCATATATCTTTAAAGATTTTGGGGAAGAATATGGGGGCAATATATTTTTTTAAAAGCTAGCAATTCTGACGTCTTTCTTTTGCCTGTACTCTTAAATTTAGCTGTGAATAGAATTTTTGGTCATGGCATTTTAAATTCAAAACCACTGTTTTCTGTCATTGACTTAGGGTCACCTCTCACTTTATTGACATCTCTGCTATCATGATTCCTACATTATATGATGACATATCCCTTTGTGTGACATCGTGCTACTAGACAATGAGCTCTCAAGAACTGAGACTTCATCTTATCGATCTTTGATTCCACAAGACCTATCACCATACCCAGCATATGGTAGGTTTTCAACAAAGGTTACTTTGAGGGATAGGAAAATGAATGAGCTTCACCAATTAAAATGTTCTGCATAAATAAAAAGGCAAGACCATCATCCAAGTCTCTTCTGTATCCGTGAAGATTACATAGCACTATGTTTAAAAGCCTTTCTGTTAAGGTTAATACTATTTTAATTCTGTTTGTTGATTAATTGATTTTGTAGGTAAGAGTACGGCTGAGGCTGACAGTAGAATCTAGAGAAGGAAATTTCTGCCTCCCAGGGCTTTGTGGGTAAAGGCTGTGACTTCTCAGTCACAGAGATGATCATTGGGAATGATCATTTGATGAAGATAAAATTGGTTAGATTTGAACAAAGCCTGGAAGAGAAGCAACAACAAAAGAAAGCCGACATCCCATTGGAAAAGCTCAAGCATCCTACCCCCAATAGGACAGGACAAGTGAGCATGTTCCTGGGACAGGTACATGGGACAGCCATTTGTCTTTCCTAAGTTAGTACAGCGGGGCACACAGACAAGTTTCAGGATCTGCCAAACTTAGACATGAAAGCCCCCTAACTGTTTGGGGATTATACCGTGTATCAGGAACCCACCTTCAGATTCCTTCAAATACAAGATTGCAATAATGCACCTATCTCTTGGAAGCCCTAGTAGAGTGAACTATGATAAGGTATTTAAAGGACTAAGCATAGGACCTGAAAAAATTGTTATGGGCACAATTACTTTAAATCCCATTCCCTTACCACACATCCACAGGTCTTAAATAGGGACACCAATTAATGGGTAATTCAAGCTTAGGAGTTGTTCAACGGTCATGAAGGGTATTTTGCATGGCCATTTGTCACTATATGAGCAGCAAAGCATTATTGTTTACGGCTTGGCATAGTGTCATTAAGACTGTAGATATTTAGTAGAATTACTTTTTTTAAAGTATCATCTTTGCTATTCGGTTTTATTAACCACGTTGGAAGAATTCCCTACCTCACATTGGTCCCAGACTCCAGAAGACCTAGAGAAGCTTCAGGTTCAATAAAGTTGATTTGGGAACAAGCATTGAACGGCCCCCTTTTCTAAACTCATTGTTGGAACAACAAAAGCAAAATATTGGGTAAAATGTTCCTTTGGTGTTACGAAATGTAAAAGAAGTGGGGAAAACCTAAAATATGCAAATAATGTACATGTAACTTTTTGGAAAAAAAAAAACAAACTAATTATTGAGTGAGTAGCCCAGTTGGTAAAAAAAAAAAAAAAAAAGTAACAAAATAAAGAATGCCAAAACAGACAATATCATTCAACACCTATAGGGTAGAACAAATAAGTCAAGAAAACTTGTACAGATCTCTAAATAATTGTTAATGTGACTGTGGAACTTAGTGTAAATGTCAAAAAGCATCTTCAGAAAAAAGGTTGATCATTTAAATAGCAATATTTACTTAATTTATATTCTTTATTTGATCATTTAACTTAATATTAATAATAAATATATGACTAGTCTAAAGTTTTAGATAGTCTCCAACAAAAAAAAAAATACAGACATACAAAAGAAAGAGTTACACAAAGGGCAAGGAAGAAGTGAACATGATACATATCTCCTAATACAGCAATAAATGTTTTTCATTTTTGCGTTTGATAGAAAGATATCAACTCAATATATTTTATCTTAAAGTAACTAGAGTAGAGTCAAAAGAAATTGTATATTTTGGAAAATTTAGAAGGAAAAAAGATCAACAAAATTTGAACAAAATACTAGGGCAAGAGGTAGAAAAGCCATGGTAAAGAAATCAAGGAAACAAAAATAAATAATGCAAAGCCATCAAAATCAAGCCCATCTATGACCACAGCAAATAGGAGCATACTGAGTGCAATCAAGAAGTCAACGTCTCTAATAATTGAGTCAAATAAGAAAGTTCGACTTTGCCATTTGGAAGAGACAATCTTACTTCTAATAACGTACATCAGATAAAAGCAAAAGCATTAGTGAACATTAAAAAGGAAAGCAGTACTTTTATGAAACTGAGAAAAATTCTAAACACATGACATTTCATAATGATAAATGTAAACCACAATGAATGCACACAAAAACTAAGAAATTTGATGCTTCATCTAATTATCATGAAACTACATAAAACCCGTCTACTAGAAATAAAACATTCTTTCTGGGACAATTTTTAAAATCCCTCTTTGACCAAAGAAGTTGAGAACAAAAGTGTATCCAAACAAATCTACACGCTGGGGGATTTAAAAATACTTTTTAAAATTTAAGAAGTGTGAAATACCTTTTAACTTTGATATGAGAGAGGAAATAATGGTCCCCACACTGAAATGGCGAGGAAACATCTCATGGGTCAGCAGCCGCCCCACGGGGCTCCCACTGTTCTGCGCTCCTCCTGGGGAGCAGGGGACAGGTGTCTGCCCCCCACACCGCCTCACTACCTGGGTTCCCGCTCTCCCCGCCCGCCTGCCTGGGGTCTCGGGTGGGAAGGCAAAGGACGTATGTTTTCTTCTCAACGCTCACTGAAACTCACTTTGACGTTTTCTCCCTCCCCCGGTTCAGTGTCTATTTATTTTGGAAGCTTAGCTCTTCAGGTATTCTTTCAAAACTCCTGTTTCGACCCTCCCGCTAAACAGTGCTTCTTTCGTTTTCCACCTTTTACTGTTATCCCTTTCCTGAGGCTGCAGGCTTTGAATGGACTGAAATCCAGAAGGCCAAGGGTAAAAGGAAATTTTAGAGAAAGCTTAGATCAAATGACAATAAAAAATAAAATTTTTATTTTGCCATAAAGGTATAATCTTGTTTCAAAGAAAAAGAACTTTATAAACCTGCCACATCACACACCCATGAAAACTAGGTCAATCCCATTTAAGAATATGGATACAAATCTTTAAATAAAATATTTCACAAATAAAATCCAGAAGTATGTTTAAAAAAAACACCAGATTTGCCAAAAACTGGAAAAAGTCGATAATTGCTGAAGTTAGGCATAAGAGTTCATAATGCTTTTCTCTCTGCTTTTTTTTAAAGATTTTATTTATTTATCTGGGAGAGAGAGAGAGATGGGGGGAGCACAAGGAGGAGGAGGGGCAGAGGGAGAAGCAGGCTCCCTGATGGGCAAGGAGCCTGACATGGGACTCGATCCCAGGACCCTGGGATCATGACCTGAGCCGAAGACAGACACTTAACTGACTAAGCCCCCCAGGCGCCCCTACTTTTTGTTTGTTTTTGAAAATTCCTGTAATAAAATGATATTTTAGGTAAACTCGCGCATCATGTCAAAGTAGAATTTATTCCATCACATTCAAAAATAGTTCAATATTAGGAAATCTATTTCTACAGTTTATCATCACATCAAAGGGAGGGGAAAACATTTGATAATATTAAACATCCCATTCCTGAAAAAGCTCTTTGTCAACTAGGAAAAATGTGATATTGTGTCAAAATGATTTTAAAGAACTATTTCAAGCTAGCAGACATCGTGTTTACGAATAGTTACAAGTGCTTCTACGGGATTTATGACACGCCAGTCATCAAATTGGCATATTTTACATATACAAACACATTTGATTTTCCCAACAAGGGAAGGCCGGTGCCCCGGTGGGCGCATCCAGGAGTCCGGGGCCCTGTGAATGGGGTCAACTCACGGGACTGGGGCCCACAACCATAGGGAAAAGACCGCCCCCCCCCCCCCATTTCTCAGAGAATCGAGACTTTGGAGACAGTTCTCGTAACCTGGAAGCAGCTGTCAGTGGGAAGAACAGGTGTAGATACTCGGTAGCTCCACTATGGCCTCAACGCACTGGGCACATAGTCTAAGCTCCCTGAGCCTCAGTTTCCTGTCTCTGCAATGGGGAAGATGAAAGTTACTTCAGAGCACTGGCCAAGGATCAAGTTAACATGTAAAATGTTCAGCACATAGTAGGTACCTATGAATATTAGCTGTTTTCCTTCCTCCTTCCTACGACGAAAGAAGAGCATCCCCAAGGGTCTCCAAGAGGACAGCGGAAGGGGACGCAATTCCTACAGGCAGTTCCTTCAGCGGGACGAAGGCCACAGAGGCTGGCCACACAGCCAGCCTGGCATCCAGGCCGTCCTTGCCTCCCTGAGTCAGGGAGTACCGCCCCTGCTCCGCCTGGCCAGCCCCGGGCCGGGTGCTTCCCATTTCGCTTTGCCTTACTTACATTGTGTTTGCGATCATAGCCCACCTCGCCCAGAACCGTAGGCTCCCAGGGAAGCCTTGGCTGTGAATCGTGATCATGGCCATCAGAACTGGAGCAGCCTTCCCACACAAATAGGGAAACTGAGGCCCTGCAGAGGGGAGGGGCCGGCCCGAGGGACAGGACGCAGACACACTGACTTCGGGACTCCCTCCGGGATGGGGTAACTTGGAAGGACAAAGTCCAAGCTTGCCAACGGTCATAGAGTGGGGACGCAGAAGACGCTCCCAGGAGGAGGACAGCAGGATCTGAGGGCCAGCTGATCCCTGGAGAGAAGAAGGCCCGCCCGTCATACGTGGGACGTGGTCTAAGCTCCAGCACGGTGAGCTCACGGGAACGGGGACCCTGTTACCTGCCGCGGTTGTCCCTCACTCCTACGGTTTCAGGCGCTCAGAAAAGATGGGTCCAACTCTACTGGGCTCCCTGTTCTAGTTTTGGAGAATGTCTCCTTGCTTTTTCCAATTAACTTCCAACCAGGAAGTTCCTTCCTCTTTCCAAAGAACGGAACAAGGCAGGTGCCACAAAATGAACTGCAAACAGAAAAGGGTGTAGAAATGGCAAAGGCAACGAGGTGGATCCCTTATTCCTTACTTCATTCGTTAAGCATTTATGTGGCATCCCCCCAGCCCCCCGTGGAGCCGCGTGAACCCGGGGTGCGGGCCACAGAGCCGCCGCACCGGTGTTTCTGGGGAAGTTCGGGCACCCGGGGTGCAGACCTCCTGTCTGCTATCTCTCATGATGAGGCGGGGTGTCTGTGTTTTAACAGCTGTCCAGGGGATTCTGGGGCTCCTGACGTTTGGGACCGCTGCGCCAAGAGGACTCTACGGAAAATCCGCCCAACAGGACAGACCTACCGCAGCTCAGCCGTGGAGAGGTCAGCCGAGGAGTCGGGTGACAGCCTCTCCCCCGCGCCTCCACCCCAATAAAGTGATAAAAAGGAAAACAGGCAATTGTCACGCCTTGCATGCAAATTGCCTTCTATCACCGGCTTTTTTTTTTTAATTAGGTAGGTTATGCCTCGCGAATTCATTTTCAATTATTCCGAAATGAGCTTGATGCAGCCATTTCCAGAAGGCTAAAGGCAGCAACTCTAGATATTCCCGTACAACCGTGGTCAAGACCCCGCCTTCTGTACCCAAATCTCCCCGAGCAGATCCGCACGTTGCCAAAGTCGGAGGCGAATGGAGGATGCGGGGAACGCACTCATTTATCGCAAAACCTGCGTGTGCCAAGTGAGAAACTGAGTCTTTAAAAGTGGCCTTTAATTCTGCCGAAAGAATAAGTATGGCTAATTGCATGCCCGACTCAGGTACTTGTCACACTTTGCCCGATATAAGTTACTATCTTATAGCATAAAAATCATCATTAAAAACTGTCCAGGGGGCACCTGGGTGGCTCAGTCAGTGAAGCATCTGCCTTCGGCTCAGGTCCTGATCCCAGGGTCCTGGGATCAAGCCCCGCATCGGGCTCCTGGCGGCTCAGTGGGGAGGGCTGCTTGTCCCTCTGACCCTTCCCCTCTCATGCTGTTTCTCTCTCAAATAAATAAATAAATAAAATCTTTAAAAAAATAAAAAGCATCCAGGTTTTAAAACAAATCGACACTCCACGTGTGACGTCATAGAAGGACTATGAAAGTTGGCAGAGACGCGAACGAAGACTCCGTCACGGAGGAAGAAGAGAGACAGAGGCAGCCGAGCTGGGACTCCTTGTGCATCCCGGGGGGCAGCGGTCCCCCCCAGGTGGCATGATTCTTTTGTGCTCCTAGAGTTGCTCTTTGCGATGAATCAGGATGGGGTTAAGCAATTTTTATAAAAAGCTTTGATGAGGACTCTACAGCTCTAACAATGTATAGCAGTCGGGAAATTTCAATTGTTGATTATTCTGCAGAAACCTAAGGGTCTCGCCTTTCCAGAACACGGGAGTGTGGGAAGGGAATGTGGTTGGATGTGAAGTTATAGGGTCTCGGGGTGCGGAGCAGCCTCGTTTCACCTGGATCCCCTCTTGACTTTACAGAGAGCTGCGATGCGGGAAGACGAGGTGGCTCGAGGCTGAGGCGGCCATGACCGCCCAGCCCTCCCCATGCAGGGATGCCCCCTCCCCCCAATGGGCACCTGCAGAGTGAAAGGTAACATATTTGAGAGTTTTAATTTCAGAGTCAGAGCACATTGCTGCCTTCTCTTTTCAGCACCACTAGTGGCCCCAAAAGACAATTTTCCAGATAAATGAGTCTAGCTCTTTTTATGCACCAGATTTTGTAGCACTTTGGGGATGAAAATGTTTCTTAAATAGGCCAATCTCCCACACCACTGTCCAGAATGGAAATGTTGACCGTTACGTCTGGTGGGCAGAACAGCAGCCCCCCAGAGATGTCTCTGTCCCAATGTGTCACCAGTTCCCCGATGTAGCATAAAGGGGCTTTGCAGAGTAAGCTTGGACTCTGGAGAGGGAAGGTTAACCTGGATGATGTGGGTGGGCCCCGTGTCATCGCCAGGGCCCCCCGAAGCCAGAGCAGGAGGCCAGGGGCGGGAGGAGGACGGGATGACAGGTACAGTAGCGGGGTGGAGGGATGATGGGGCCGGACGTCCCCAGAGGAAGTTCTGTCCACGCTGGGAGGTCACCTGTGAAAGGGAGGTTTCCGAGGCAAAGCAAGAGTCGCCGGGGAGATCATCAAGGCAGAGAAGCGCGGGGTGAAAAGGCGCTGTCTGGGGGACACGGGGGACTGATTCCAGGACTCAGCCGCGGCCCCGGAGCAGTTTGCATTCCGAGGTGGCCTGTGTGACGTGTGGGAGAGGACAGGTCGGAGAGCGGGCGCACAAGCAGGCGGGCCACGCGGAAGAAGGACGGTGGTGGCTTCCCGCAGAAAGCGCGGTGGCCCTGGGGACGGAGAGTGGGGACAGAGTTGAACTATCTCAAGACAGCATCATGCTCAGACCTGTGACTGAGTGGGTGTGGAGACGGGGTGGTGGGTGTTGGGGGGAGACGGTGGATCAAGAACGCCTCTGGGTCCCTGGTTTCAACAGCTCGCTGGGGTAACATCATTCTCAAACAGGCAATGCTGTACCTGAACAAGGCTGGTCCCTTGGGAGGACGATGGGGAGGAAGGCTCTGGCCACACTGCGTTTATAATTTCCATGTCCGTCAGAATGGGAATGGCAAGACGGTCTAGGCTCACGATGGCATACGCTGCAGCGTTCATAAAGAGGGAACTATATGGAAAGATGAGGAATATTCTCGAACTATAGAGTTAAATGGGAGGAAAAAGTATAGCATAGAGTGGACAGTGTGCTACCATTTTGGTTTTTAAAAGTGTGTGTGTGTGTGTGTGTGTGTGTGTGTGTGTGTGTGTGTGTACTCATTCAGTCATGTAAGGGCAGAAACAGGAGAATATAAAATAGACTAGTAACAGCGACTATCTCTGGGGAAGACACTGGGGAACCCGGGGGGACAGGAAGCGTTTTCATGCCATAATTTTGTGCTTCTTGAGTGTTTTGACCTGTGCACGTATTAGCTGTTCATTTAACTTGAATCTTAAATAAACACATAAATAGATGCAAAATGCATTATCTTCCTAAAAGAATGGAAGGTATGAGGTAAATGACAGGAAAGCAAATCAAAGACAAGGGAGTGAAAATATCACACACATTAGAATTCCTGGCGAAAACTGTTAAGCAGATAAAATAAGTTATTTTATGCTGAAGAAAGATACGGTGCAGAATTAATAGTTACCTTGAAACTTTATGTACTAAATATCATAGCCTGAAGCATATGGAATTTAAAAACTCAAAACTATGAAGATAAGTTGGCAAAATTAAAATCACAAAGGGAGATCTAAATATACCTCTTTTTACCCTTTCTGGGTTTCTAGAGAATAGAAACCCAGAAAATAAAGAAATCAAAGAGTAAAATTTAAAGCATTATTTACAGAAAATAATGAACTTTGTAACTTATTCTCTATTCATTGCTTTCAAATAAATGTGGGACATTTACTTTCTCACCAAAAAAGAAAGAAAAAGAAAAAGAAAGAAGAAAGAAAGAAAGATAGATAGATTACCTGCTAGGGCAAAATGAAAACTACAATAAATTCCCCAAAGTAAAAACGATACAGGATTCATTCTCTTCCCTTAGTGCAGCGAAATTAGCAATTAATATTTGGAAAGCAACCAGTCGGAAATTTAAAAACCGTCTCTAAGAGAAACCTAAATTGCGATCACATGTTGTTTAGAGAGAAACAGCAGTGACAAAGTGAAATACTGCGTATCAAAGCCAGTGGGGCCTAAGATTGTACTCCGCACACCAATAGGCTTAAATGCTTTCATTATTTAAAAGCATAAAATAATGACAAAATGAATAAACCCAAATCAAATTCAAAAAGCTCAATGAAAGCAAGAAAAAAATCCAAGAGTCCACAGGCAACACACACACACACACACACACACACACACACACACAGAGTGAGGTGGGGAAGGGGGAGTTCCATGTCTACACAGCTGGTGAAACTTTTCACAATATCGGTTAATCACCAATATGCATTGGCGTGTTGAGGGTCTGGAATTTTTTATATCCAGACAGACAGTTTAACTTCTTACCACTCCATTTATAAGCACAGCAATGGTGTCCTCTTACCCCAGAGATGAAAATATAATTTGGGATAATTTTTGTGGCGATACATTTGTAAAGACTTAGAATTTAATTGATAATTTGACTTTTGCGTAATTATTCAAAGGGCTAGAGATGCGCTAAAAGGATATTCGCAGGAATTATTTTGATTGGGAAGGTCGGAAAACTTCTAATGTGCAAATATGTGACCAATGAGTTCGGTTTCCGAATTGTCACCCGGCTGTGACCTATGTAGCCCCTTAAATCCATGTGGAAGATTCACTGATGGTTAGGTGGGGACAGTGGCTCGGAAACACGACACGCAGACCCCCATTTTTGTAAAATGCCTTGGCTACCTTGCAAAATAAAACCTCCCCAAAAACAAGAGTCAGAGATTCCCAAGTGAAGTCATCGGTGACATTAGGTTCTAACTCTATTTTAGCTACATGACTTGGGAAAAATTACTTTTCCCCCTGGACCTGGTCTCCTCATCTGAAGGGATTGATTTAAACGATTCCTCCAGGCTGAAAATACAGTGGTTCTTTTATTCGAGGCATTCACGATGCTAAAATCTTCTTGGGTATATCTTGTAAATTCTGATTGAAGGACCTGCATTCTGTGTCCGAGCAAGTCTCCCGGCAGGGTCAAGACCCAGGGCCTGGGCGGGACTCCCCTAATCCACTCAGTAACCCGACTGTCTGTCACCTTGCAGCAAAGGCACAAAGCAAAGAATGCCAATGAGCCAAGCCACGGCACGCTAGTGAGCTTCACTCTGCAGACAAAGCCGAGACAAAACGGGAGATCTGCTCATTTATCGTCACAGTTTCAACGGCCCCGTTGGTTCTCCTCCTTAACTTTCAGGTTATTTTCATTCCACCAACAGCAAATGATTGCAGCTTTCCACGCACCCGGTGCGTGAACCAAGTGATTTGTACAACTGTGCTCCCTTCACCAGTGATTCCCTGTCACTCTCTAAAGAATAAGCATTTCTAGACTCTTAATTAAAGCTCCTGGGACACAAATCATCTTGGATCGTTTTTGTTTGTTTGGGTTTTTTGTTGTTGTTGTTGTTGTTGTTGTTATCCTTTTCCCTCCTTTTTTTTCCCCTCCATTTCCTCACTTCTTGGCTCAAGATCCAATTTCCAGTTTCTAGTGTCTCCACATCCTGTTGTATCTCGAGGAGACGATTTCCCCCCGACTCTGTGAGTGCAGGGAAGTCACGGTGCATCCTCCCCGGGCAGCAGAGACGTCCTTTCCCCCAGGTCCCTCACTACGTGGGGGCAATTGGCCAATGGAGGCCGGGCGCTGGGTCCTGCCTGCAGCACGGGATTGTGCACACGTCCCCACTACCCCAGCCTGAATTTCGCATCTGTTATAAAACACAGAAAGGCGCCGAAGAGGGAGGGAACCTGCTCCGGGATCGGCAGCTGGAAATGGCCCGTCTAGTTAAGGGCTCCATCCCTGAGGACTTGTCTGCGGGTCACTCATCTATGCGGTGACGTGGCTTTATCATCTTTATCACCATCAGGGCCAAGTGTGCATGAAGCAAGTACTCCGTGTGCATGAACAGAACCTCCGCTTGTCCCTGGAGATGGGACGCAGGGGTCCACCTCCATGCCCGACGGATGTGAGTTCCAGGGAACCTTCTTTCTTCCTTCCTTCCTTCCTTCCTTCCTTCCTTCCTTCCTTCCTTCCTCCCTTCCTCTCTCCCTCCCTCCCTCCCTCCCTTCCTCCTTCCCTTCCTCCCTCCCTTCCTCCCTCCCTTCCATGCCTCGGGACGTGAGGATTTCCCTGACTCATCCCCCTGCTGGGGTCCTGCCCCGGACGGAAGAAATGCCTCAGCACCATGCACACAACTCTCTTTCAGGACTTGACATGCCTTCTTATAATGATATGTTTCAGTGTCCATCCTTGGCAACAGACCATGAGCTCGCCGAGGGCAAGAACCAACAAATGGGCCAGGTAGGACTGCAGGACACACGTGACCTGGGCTGGGTGCCCAGCCTGCGGGCCACCCCCCTCCCCGAAAAATGCAGGGCTCAGTGGGAGGGACACGCCTCGGGCTGGGAGAGACGGAGTCGGGCACAGCTCTCCCTGACCCGGAGACCAGGAGAGGGGCTCAGGGTAGGATTTGCCTCCCCGGCGTCCGCACTCCCCAGCCAGAGTTGAGCCGGACCAGCGTCACAGGCAGGGATAGACAAGATGCAACCGAAGTCTCCTTTTTTCCCAAAGTGTAGGAAAATTGTTACACAACCTCACATCGTGAGGCTTGTGGAAGATGGAAAGCACTGGTTGGGAAGCCCGGGAGGCTCCGACCCGGGACCGCCTCCCCCTCCGGACGCCGGCTGCATGTGCCCTGTCTAGATTTGTCGCCCCGTCGACCCAGACAGGACACAACTCCTCGTCTAGTTTCACCCCCCCAACTCGAGACCACGGGCGCCCCCACATGGCACAAGTCCACAGGCGAAGGTGGCCGAGGATCTGGGGGGACACAGGTGACGTGCTCGGTGACCGCGCTGTCAGATCTCCCACTCTGCCCCTCCTCTGAACGCTCCGTCAGGCCTCGTCTACCTCCACGCACGGGCTCCTTCCACGGGGCCGCCCTCCCTCCTCGGGGATCCCTCTGCTCTCGGCCCACACCAAGCCTCCCGTCCCCCAGAACCAGGGTCCAGAAAGCTGCGGTTCCCTCATTTTCCTTCTGTGGCTTGAGCCCCTGCTGGCCTCCTGGTGGCCCATCGCAGATGTTCCTGAGCAAAGGAAGCAGCGTGTGGCCCCCACAGCCCTTTGTGACCGATGGCACCTGCAAGAAGGAGGCGGGCCGGCCAAGGGCACGGTCCATGCAGGGCTCATGGCCTGGGGCTCGGACGTCGGCGTAGGGAGCGTGTTCGCCTGGCAGCTCGTCGGAGGACACCCAAGAGTCCCTCTTTCTCTAGACTCTTTTGGTTTTCTTGAGGCCGGGCTGGGAGGAAGGGAGCATGGGTCCCTGAAACCCTGAGCATGGGTTTCAAACAAGGGAAGACTGGAGGAAATTGAGAACAAAGTTGGCCTTCCTGTTTGCTTGTCTGTGGGAGTGAAAAGAACATCTACAGATCTCATGATGAGGCACTGGCCGCGCAGAAGAGCCTCCCTTCGGCCTGAGGCCCAACTCTGAGCCCAGCAGCAGCCCCAGCAGGGTGGGGCGGGGGCGAGGGGCCTCAGCCCACGGAGCCAGGCTCTTTGCCCTTCACACGAGTGGGGTCTCGCATTTAAACACAGACTTCTGCATCAACCCCTCCACCTCGTTTTGGTTTTAATCCATCTTCTAAGCTAATGGAGTGTTTTCAATATGATTCCACAGTGTCTTGGCATAGGAAAGACCATGATGTCATATTTGAACTATTCATTATGAATCTAATATGTGAGGGGAAATGGCCAATTCTTTTTTGGCTCCGTGTGTGATGACAGTATGAACATTCTCTATCCAGTTGAGAGTAAATCAAAATGCAAAAGACCTATCATTTCCCAAAGAGGCCTGCAGCCGACCGCCCACATAAATTAGGAGCTGCTTCCTTGGAGGTTATATAAACTTGGTAATTATTTTTAGGAGTAGATAACTGATCAGATTGAAGGGCCCCACCGACAGAAAAGAGGGAACCAGACAACGGAAGGGGAAAATCAAATACGGCTCGGGGGTGTTGATTCTGTGTGTATCCTCGGAGGGGAGGGAGGAGAGAGGAGAGGAGAGGAGCCAGAGGAAGGGAGAAGCCGGGCTGTCTTCCACGTGGGCTCTTTCACAAATGGTCCCCCGAGTCGTAGACACTCGGTCCTGGAAGAAATGGAGGCCCGGAGATGCGAGGGAGCTTAGCCCAATCTCACCAGTGAGCTACTCCAGAATGAGGGGTTGGAAGCATGCCTAGTGGCCAGCTGTTTACCTCCCATGCGAGTCCCCGGAGCTACGTGTCTCAGGAGTGTGGAGACCAGGGTTGGCCTGCCTGGTTCCTACTGTGACTTCTGTAAGGGAGCTCCTGTCGGAGAGGAGCTCGGGCCTGGGCTTTCCGGCACTGCCTACCGCCGCCCCCGGGGACGGTTAGCCCTCAGGGGTAGTGAGGGGCTGAGGGGGTTCAAGAATGCCGGGTCCGAAGGTCAGGCTCCGACCCCTTCTCGAGATGAAGGAGCCCGTCACACCCACCCAGTCTGTCCTGCAGAGTCAAGTGTGGGTTGGGCAAGATGAAGAAAGGAGATGCCAGGAGCTTCCCTGAGGTGGATGCTGCCGGTTCCCTTCCCAGCCCAGCCTCGGGCGCTCAGACTCGAGGAACCACACGCACGGTGGGACCCCAGCGCACTCAGGTTCAAAATCATCACGGAAGCACAACACACAGTGCCAACTTTGACCTCGCCAGCTCAGCTGAAACCATCGAACTCATCTAACGCATTCTCTTAGGCCTGGGACGGGCTGGGGTCTCCTTCGCGGGGCCCCGGTTGCCGAGTCAGCTGGTATGTGGGTCTATGTCGTCCCAGAACGTTCACATCTTCAAAGACCAGAATCACACCCAGAGAGCTGAGAGGCTCGGAGGCCCAGCCCCCGGAGACCAGACAGCCAGAGAAGGCAGACGAGTCGCCTTTCTCATCCCGTGGACTCAGGGAAGGAGCTCTCCCAGGACAAGGGTGGGCAAAGCTCCCTCCAGCACTTAGACTGTCTCCGCCCCCTCCTCCCGAGGTTATAAGGAAGCTAGCACGTGGGGAGGGCCCTGTCTGAACAAACGCTGGAGCTTTGGACCCATCTCAGCGATCATTCCCTGCACCGCGCTCACCGCTGAGGTCCCTCGGGCCCCAGAACGTGCACGGAGCACGGGCTTCGTCCGTGGGGCCAGACCTGACTGGCCTTGCTTGGGACCCTGCTTGCCTTCGTGGACAGCGGCTCGGGACAGCCGGCGGGGACCCTCGCGCCTCGGACCCTGCAACAGTCCCGACACAGAGCTTATCCGATGCTCTCGGGAAAGGACCGAGAGCCATGTGTTTCCGGCAGTGACAGAGGCCCCTTCCCTTATTCCCTTGGCTCTGCAGACCTAAGTTATCTAGCCTGGGGAGAACTGCTACCCTTCCCGGGGTCTGTAAATTGGGAAGACTGGCCCAGAGGAGCCCTAAGCGTCTCTCCTCTCTGACATCCTACCCGGACCCACAGTGTGCGGGCGCACGCTGTCACCGGACAGCGTCCCGAGAGACTCAGGGCTGGACACACCCACCTACGGCAGCGCGGTGCAAAGGCCCCAAAATTTCCTCAAAGCGTCACTCTGCAGCCCCATATTCAAAACGACAGGAATGAGACATGGTTGGATCCAAAGTCCAAAGGGACGGACCGGTTTGGGGTGCTGCATCACTGTGGAATGCCGGGTCCCCGATTTACTTTATTTAACAAGTACTTCACACCAGTATTGCCAGACATTGTTCTAAGCGCTTTGCAAATCATGTTTCTCTTGGTTTGGCTGAAATCTGGCTGCAGCCCGGTGACGAAGGCACTATCATGATACCCACTTTACAGACAAGAAAGCAGAGGTACAAAGAAATGAAGAAACTTGCCTGAGAGCGTACTGCTATTACGCGAGGGCTCCTTTGCATATCTGCTTGGAGTTTAGTATGACTAACATTCCCACCGATGGGGAGAGGGATGGGAAGCAAAATCTCCAGGGAGGAGCATTAAGGAGGCTGGGAAGCACGCCCAGGCTTTATGACCCTCCGGCTCATGCTTTCCCTGCTTCCACAGCATTTCTCATGGTACTGGCTTCCAGAAGACATTAATAGGTATTTTGCCAAGATATGAAAAGGAGATGCGGGTGAGGCTTAAAGTTTAGCAGATCCGTTTGGTGTAAATTTTTTCAGAGTCTTTACTCTGAATAATACTATTAATTAATCAATCACTGATTATTAGCTAATTAATCATTTTATTTGTTGTTATATAACTACTAATCAATTATTAGTTATGTAACAAATAATGATTATACAATTATTAATTAGCATTTACTGGTGTTATCAATTAATTGACGAATAGTAATAATTAGTATCACGAATTCATTATTACTAATACTACTAAGATTTTTTACCCTAATAATCATTATGAATCTCCCAGGAAGGTGGTAGAATGCAACTTGTGTCAAACAGGTTTGACAATGGGCCCTTTCCTCGAGGAGTGTCCCAAGGGATAAAAGCTCCAACAAACATACTTTGGAGACACCAGCAGAATTCAGTTGAAAGTTGAGATGTATTCATTACGTCTTCTGATTGACCATCCACTTCCTCCCCTTCTAAACTCAGGCATCACATCATCCTCCCCTTTCCTGAACACACCTAACCTGTCCATTGCTGTGCATGAACATACCTGTCTCCCCTCCATGGCTAGGGGATAGACTCCTTAAGATAGAACCATCTCTGGTTTATCTGTAATCTTCACAGTAACAAGCAGTGTCTTGTTCATAGTAGACACTCATGTGTTTTCTGAATGACTGAACGAATGAGTGAATATGTTAAAATCATTTTCATATGCGAACAACAGAAACCTGAATCCCACAAAATGAAAGAAAATTAAAACCGAGAGCATTCTTTGGGGTGGCCATGCTGTGAAAAATGGCAAAGACCAGAAGAAAAGGCTGATTCTCCCATGAGAGTTAGTTCGATGGTACCAGAAAGGGGAGAGGAAAAAAGCAAAAGAAGCTGCAGGATTACCCAACTTTTAGAACCAAAGGGGACATTGAAGACATACCTGCCCGAGCCTGACATTTTATAGGTGGGGAAACTGAGGCTTAGAGGTACATTGTGATGTCCCGCAGGCTGAAAACTATCATCCCCAGACTTTAATAATGCTATGAAGGCTGGAAATCCAAAGAATCGTGCAAAGCTGACCTCCTGAAATTATTTCTAAGGAAATGGCATTATAGGTAGGCAGGGGAAAAAGTCAATTTCTTCTTAGATTCTCCTCCTATTTGGAAATAGCACGGGGCTATCTAATTTGGAAGGGCCCAGGGGCAACTCTGCTGTCAGTCTTGAGCTGAGCTCCCAGCACGCTCCCCGACCCCTTCCCTTCTCCCCGAGCTTGGATCCAGACTGTCTAACAGGACAGTGACCCCTGAATGCTAACCCTGGGTTTCCACCTGGCACACCAAGCCCGCAAAGCATAAGGCTCACAGGAGAGAGACTGGGCAATTTCCGTGGCTTGTACATCAGCGGGCCTGCTCAATGGATCCTTTCTAACATCAATCTTGGTAAGAGTTGAAGTACAACTCGTGTTTTTTATTCAGGTCTAAAATAAATGAGCAGCAGCTGATTTCCTCGGCCTGGCACAAAACCGCAGTCATGAAAGATGAAAAGGAACGAAAGCCATTGGGCCAGAAGTTTTTTATGGTTTCCTGTGAAATATCACATTCCCTCCGCCTGTCCCAGAACTCTCGCCGTGCTCGCTGCAAGAGACTTCAGCCGGACACAGGCTGCCGCTCAGATCCGGGGCCTTGTCTAAACCCTACCCACGAGGGAGCTCGGGGGAGAGCTCTCCTCGAGTTCTTCTAAGGTCAAGGGTATTTGTTTGTAGATAGGAATGTCTGCTGGGAACAGGCTGCAAACAAGTGGGAGTTCCCAAACTCTGTTCTTTGGAAAAAGTCTTAAATGCTGTACCAGCTCTGTCAAATTTAACAAGATATTCCAACACCTATCTGAACAATGTGGGCATGCTTTTATGGCTCGGTGGAGGGACGTCCTACAGGGCAGATTTGGACCAAAATAGAGAGAAGGGCTACATGAAAAAAAAAAAAATCTAGGACTTTACAAGTAAGAACAAAGGGCAAGTAGAGTTTCTGATGTCTTCCGTCTAGGAGAGGCACGGTCTGCGTCTCATTAAATACTTGTATCTACATTAAATACTTCTGTTCAGCTTATCTTATCCATCCTCACAAGGCGGGCGTTGGCAAACAGAGGTTGCCCCATGGCACAGCTGCCAAGAC
Organism: Nasua narica; assembly: GCA_028533885.1. NCBI lineage: Eukaryota > Metazoa > Chordata > Mammalia > Carnivora > Procyonidae > Nasua > Nasua narica. Next base: position 1,932,121 of record CM052797.1, read on the forward strand.
TCGGGGAAGTTTAAGAAAGCACCCAAGGTCACCATGGGGTGGAGAGGGGAGGTTTACAGCAAGATGGGCTTCTTCCTCTGTTCCGTCAACCCCCACAACACTGAGGTGCTCCTGACTCGTGCACGGTGCTGATGGGGTCCCGCCACACTGAAACAAGCCATTCCAGTGCCCCGCGGGAGGCAGAGACAAAATTCCCCCTTAGGGGTTCCCTCCGAGGAGACGCTCTTCCTGGCTGGGCAGGGACGCTGTTGCCCCGTGGGGGAGCGACCGCCAGGTGCACCATGGTCCCCGGAGAAGATCCACAGCGCAGAGCAGGCAGGTCCTGCGGTGCGCAGCTCCATCCAAGTTCATTGTAAGTGGCTCTATTTTAATAGCGCAGCGTGGCTGTGATTAACTTCCAATGCTCTGTCCAGACGTGGAATCAAAATTTAGAGAAAAACAGCCGCACACAATTTAATCATTCCCATGGTAGTGTTCAGCTTCCAGCAACCGGCGTTCAATCCACCTTTGACCGTCTCCCACACTGAACTAGAAGACAGTCCCGCGGGGAGGCACCTGTCAGGGGCGCGGGCACAGCTCCAGCGGGGGCCCCGATTCTTGGCCGCCGCCGTCCTGCCCATCCCATGCCCTGAGCCGGATTCGGCTGAGTGTTTGGGAGCCTCGCTGCGCCCTAGGATGTGGTCTGCCAAGAGTCGTGCTACTGTGGGTCCATGTGAGCGTGCACACATGTGAACACACACACACACACATCAAAGGAGTGGGGCCACCATGTATGGGGACCCGAGTAGGACATGGAAACAGGACCCCAGTTCATTCCCCACGAAGAATGGGAGGAATGAAGTGATTCTAAGGAGACCAAAGCAGAGGCTCTGCTTCCACTGGGTGGAAAGCCCGGTTTCGTGAAACTTCCGATCAGGGGTGAGTATTAGCAGAAGCACATTTCAGAGAACATAAGACACTATAGCTTGAAATAAATATCATCATTTTATAAATATGCTATATATAAATATGTATTTATATCTTAAATATCATTATATGTCATTATTGTATGTTTTTATATGTTATACACATGTATATAGTTTCAGAAAACAAAATCACTTCCAATTTAAGCTATGACATGCCTTCAATGTTAAGGGACATCCCAATATCAGAATTCTGAAATGTGGGGGAAAAGTCTTAGAGAC
>CM052797.1:1933804-1948943 GCA_028533885.1 Nasua narica
TTTTTTTTTTTTTTTTGCCTAATTTTAAAGCAAGTGTGGACGCTGACGCTGACAATGGATAGTAAGTCGTGCTTTGAGCCTCGGGGGCGTGACCGTCACTAGAGCTCGTACACGCCACTCTGGGTCCGGGGGAACTGAGGTCCGCGAGGCATTGAGGAGCCCCCAGCACGGAATGCACCCTAAGGGAAAAGAATCAGATTTAAAGCAAGAGAACCATCTTGGCCAAGTAACAAAACCTGAGTCATCCGTGAGGAAGGACTGTTCTGAGTCAAGCCTGCTGTATTTTTACTTAGACTTGTCCTCCAGCCTCTGCTGGATTCACTCAACGGAGTGCTGGGTGGCGGGGGAGAGCCGGTTCGATCCAAATTCCACAAGACACTGGGGCGTGGACAGATGCGAGCGTGCAGCGCAGTCGGCAGGAAAGAGGGTTCTTCATGGTGTGGGTGCATCTGGATACGCTCAGCAGATGGTCCGTGGTGACACATGGGACGTTCTGGAAATACGTATGAGAAACTCCCAGGGTTCCCTCCAAATTAATCGGGCATGTTTGGGTGTGGGAATGCATGGATGATGTTTGCAGGGGTGAGGTGCGTAGACCACTGTGGCTACAACCCCGCGTTGGTGGGGCAGGGTTGAGGGGGGAGAGGGAAGTACCCCAGAACGTTTTTTCTTCCTTTAACATTAGTGTTATTTAGAATTGTAGGCACCTGGGAAAGAGACGTGTGGGTATTTCGCCGAGGTGTCAAAATAATTTAAGCATGGATAAGTAGGCCGTGGTTGTCGTTGGACCTCTTCTGATGGGTTTATCCCATTGCTGAACTTCACATTTTAAGATATTGCTTGCACACAAGGATCTGATGTACCCACAATTCCCAAATGGTTTTAAAGGATTTGCTTCTCTACGGTCCTGTGCCACAGGAACATGTGAAAATGTCTGCCATGTAAGAAGGGCCGAAGTATTTGAGCTATTATATCACAGAGAGAGATGGCTGGTGTCACTCCTGACTTCATCTCACACACACGGAAGTCATGAATTAGGTTTCCTACGTGGTACGTGAGTAGGGTGAGTTGTCACTTTGTAATACTCCTTGAAGTCATTTCTCCGACATCCTCCTCCGTCCACTCAGAATGAAAGGAGACACAGTTGGCCTTCTTGTGCAGGTTAGTGAAGTGTTTCTAGAGGTCATTTCTCCTTAGTGCTTAGACAAACTCTGTTACCGCGTCAATACACTATTTCATAGAAATTGTCCTGCAGGACGGGCAGGCAGGGGCAGTGCAAACCAATGGCCAGGGTTTTTGTTGTTGTTGTTTATTCTCAAGATTCTAAACTCCTGAGTCCTTAATCAGTATTATATGTCTTGTAAGCCTCCCCCAGTATAGGCCTAAGTGCATTGTTTTCACATGGAAAAATTTTAGTTTTAGCTATAAACATTTTCCATCCCCATCCATCCTCATCCGTCATCCATCTATCCATCCACCTGTGCATTCATCCACCCATCCATCCACCCACCCAACCATCCATCCATCCATCCATCCATCCACCCACCTGTGTATCCATCCATCCATCCAACCATCCACCCATGCATTCATCCATCCACCCATCCATCCACCCATCCATCCATCCATCCATCCATCCATCCATCCATCCACTCACCTGTGTATCCATCCATCCAACCATCCACCCATGCATTCATCCATCCACCCATCCATCCATCCATCCACCCGTGTATCCATCCATCCATCCATCCATCCATCCATCCATCCACTGGTGTATCCATCCATCCAGCCATGCATCCATCCATGCACCCATCCATCCACCCATCCATCTATCCTTGCATCCATCCATCCATCCACCCATGTATCCACCCATCCATCCATCCATCCACCTGTGTACCCATCCATCCATCCATCCACCAACTCATCCATCCATCCCTCCATCCATATATGGTTTCCAACTTCCTTCAGTAATTGATGAACTACCATGAACTGGTAGCTCATCCTGTCTTTACTGCTGTCCCCCCAGTATTATGAAGATATAACTGGCAGACAGTGTAAGTTTAAGTTCGAGGTATATACTGTGATGATTTGACACATAGTTTGAAATAGTGACCACAATAAGGTTAGTTAACACCTCCATCACCTCACTTAATTTCCTTTCATAAAAATGATGAGAACATTTAAAATCTACTCTTTCAGCAACTTTCAAGTACATTAATACAGGGTTGTTAACTATAGTCACCACACTACACTCTACTGTTTTTTTCCTACTCAAATAAGAACCCAAGTCTGAGAGATGACAACTGCCGATGTTGCCTGGGTGAGCTTTACGAAGCCCAATGAGATAGTCACTCCTATTCTGCCTTCTTGGACTTGGAGAGCGGATTGCGTGCAGCGTGCCCCCCCTCTGCCCCCTCCCAGCCTCACACAGCGATTATGGACAAAGTCCTGCATGGTGAAAGGTCTGCATATGATTACACCCCATGGAAGTTTACAGGAATAAATACTGAAGCCTGTGAGAAATATAGTCCTACAGATGTGCAAGATGGCCTTGCATCTAAGGGGAGTAGTTGGAGATTCAAAGTTCAGAATATATTCATGGAGGCCTTCGGAGCTGTGAGGGACTCACCCGTGTGACAAGGAGCAGGTTCAGGTTCCCCCATGTGCTGGAGGCCTGGGGGCCAGTGCTGAGCCCAAGGGGACGAGCCCTTCTGAGCACGTGACCCATTCTGTCTCATCCAGTCCTCATGAGTCAGCGTGCGATTCTCCTTCCATTTTTCAGAGAGGAACCCAAAGCTTAGAGACTGAAGCATTTGACCAAAGGTACACAGGAAATGGTAGAGTGGAGGTTCAACCCCAGTCAGCTTTCAAAACCTATAGATATTAAAATGATCAAATTCTCAGAGAACTATGAAACTTTACATCTCAAAAAGTCCTTCTCAACTTGTGGAAAACTCCTATGTTCAACTGGTCTTGCAGGAAAGTAGTTCCAAAGGGCAGACCGTTATTCTAGTTTTAACACAGTGAGGCCGGGGCATGGGTTGTGGAAGTTTGACCTCCTTAGGTCTGAGGCAAAGTGGTCCCATCCCATTAGAGTAATGGCGGGTTCCCTCCTAAGCGTGGCCTGTGCTCGGTTCATCCTTCGCAGAACGCAGCGTCTTAGGCATGAGTTGTGCCCCTGACAGCTGTTCTAGTTAGATACCGGTCAACTTTGATCTTCGGGGCTGGGTCGTCACCCTTTCTGGGTATTTCCTGGAAAGCTGTAGATCTTCTTTGTATCACTCAGCCTATGCAGATTTATTTTACTCTGTATTATTCTTTGCTTAATAACTAACTTCTCTGCTCAGTTTCTTGAAGGCAAAGATCACATTTTTCCCACTACTTGCTGATCACGGTGCTAGACACAGATACCAGTGAACAAAAGCTAACATGGTCTTCAGCTCCAATGGAATTTATAGGAGAGTGGAAAGCATAGATACTAATCAAATAATCACAGTGGGAATGTAAAACCATCGCTGTGACAAGAGCTGTGAAGGGGGCTTCTGCTTCTAGTTCCATGGAGAATGAGATACTCTGAAAGCCCCCATTGTCAAAATATAGCTAGATGGCCCTGAGTTATAGCACGCATGTCTTTAAAGACTGCTAGGCCGGAAATAAAACCAAGGCACATTGCCAAGGGCAACACAGATTCGGAAAGCTGCGTTGCTTGAAAAAAAAAAATACTGCTATTTAGTTAATCGATCAAATGTTGTTACATTACTTTCTTTGATTTTTTTCCCACTTGTTTGAAAGGTAGACTCTTAAAAATGATGTTGGGGTTTAAGATTCATTGTTGGTCTCATGCATTTTGAGGATCTTTTACTTGGTGCCTTTAAATTGTCAAATCTTTCTGGTGGGTTGGCTCTTTTCTCATTATGGAATGCTCCCTCTTCTACTCGTGCTTCCCGCCTTAAAGGCTACGTGGTCTGATGTTAATACAGCTGTGAGAGTCTCCTATCAGTTAGTATTTGCATGATACATCTTTTTACATCTTTTACTTTTAACCTTTTGTAACTGTATTTTAAAGTCCCTTAGAAGCAGCACATAATTGGTTTTATTTTTATTTTTTTTAAGCTGGCCTGAAAATATTTGTCTTTTAAAAAAATAGACCAAAAAAAAAAAAAAAATAGACCTTATTTTTCAGAGCAGTTTCAGGTTCACAGCAAAACAGGGCAGAAAGTACAGAGATTTTTCCACATAGCTTCTGCTCCTGTCCACCACAGCCTTCCCGACTACCAGCATCCCCCACCAGCGGGCACATGTACATGATGCGCACCATTATCACCCAAGCCCACAGTGCACACCGCTAGGCTTCACACATAGGGTTGTGCATTCTGTGGATCTGGCCGAATGTGTGATGACATGTGTCCACCGTGATAGTATCACACGGAGCAGTTTGCCCGAAAAGTCCCCTCAAACCCCTGCCAACCACTGATTTCAGCAAAGCTTGGGGATAAAAACCAACAATAAAAATGCATGACCAGATGAAAAGAATAACAATAAAAATTTTAAAGAATAGGGAAAAAAGGAGCTATCAAGCCATGAAAAGACATGGAGGAACCTTAAATGTATATTACAAAGTGGAAGAAGGCACTCTGAAAAGGCTCCACAGGCATGGTTCCAATTACAGAACAATCTAGAAAGGGCAAAAGGATGATAATGACACGGGTCAGTGCACTAGGCAGCTACAAAAATCAGGGCATTTACATCACAGGAAGCAGCCATCCCTACGATCTAATCGGACTCCCTACAGATCCATCAGTTATCTCCTTGAGGTCCCGTATGGTAAAATGTTCCAGTCCAGAATTACGCTGCATGTTTCCTCGTTGTGCCTCCTTAGTTTCCTCTGGAGCACGTTCCTCCTTGTTTCTTGACACATTTTCATTCATGTAAGTTTCTTCATGAGACTCAGGTTGTGTGTTTTGGACAGGAAGGTGGTGACAGGGACACGGTGCTCACCTCACTGCGTCCTATCAGGTGATGGCCCGTTGGAATCCGTGCCATGACTGGTGATGTTTACTTTAGCCACTCGGTAAAGGTGGCGGTGGCTGGAATTTTAGACTGAAAGGTTATTCCCTTACTCTTTGTAATTCATAAGTATTTTGAGGGGTGGTCCTTGGAAGCTGTGCTTCATTCCTTTGCAAACTCAGTTCATTCAATGACTCCTTTATACCAGCATGGACTCTTGGCTTCTTGTTTTATTCAGTTGGTTGTAATCATTACTACTGTTGCTTATTGTGATGCCCAAATGTTGTCACGGGGGGGGGGGGCAGCGGCCCCTTCAGGCTGGGTCCTGTGCTATTCAGCAAGCACACACTATCTCCTAGCATAAGAACATGCTCAAGGCTCATGGTATCTCTGTCTTGGTCATGAAACAGTCATTTCTCCAAGGAAACTTGGCTCCTGGGGTTTCAGGTAAGGGTTCTAGATACAGAGAGAGATCTACAGATCTATGGATCTACAAGCATTTAAACCGATATTTATTTCTCTGCCTTTTTACATGCATCGGAAAGCATGAGTTCACCCCTGCACCTTCAATTCCAACACTAAACAACATTACAGGATTCGTTCTAGTGTTATTTTTTTCATTTTATTTACTTATTTCTTTATTTGTTTCTCGTTGAAACACCTGTTAGACATTACAGTTTTTTCTCCTCTCATACTTACAAATTCCTTTCCCGATGTGAGAAACCATGCTCCCATTATCCTCGACATATTTACTTATTTGATGACCGCCTCTGGGTGTAGCTAGCCTCCACCACCACCAGCACCCCGCTCCCTACCCAGCTGTTCTCTTTGCTTCTGTCCCTGCACTCGTCCCCACACATGGTGCTGGGCTGATCCTACCCCTCACATGGGTGCCCCTCACCCTGCCAGGGTCCTCAAAGTCCACCAGGTTTTGCTCCGATGGAGATGTTCTCCTTGGCCCTTTAATCTTGCTATTCCTTGTTTTGAAAGCTAATGTTGAGAAGGAGTTTAGCTTTAGTTTGGTTTCATCTGTGTGGCTTATGCTTTCCTTCTGTTCATTGAATGATCTTGATGTGTTTCCCCTGCCCTCCATGATCCCTGTCTCCCCAGACCCCTTGGATCCTGGTATAACACCATCTCATATTGGCTTCAAGGAAGCTCCAGCTTAGTTGTGCTATGGAGAATACCACAGACCCAGACACAGAGCCAGGCATGTCTACCTCTCTTCATTGTGCCCAGACCTCTGCAGCCCTACTACTTCCTAGGCAATAATAGCTTTGGGTGGCAAACCACTTGCTACTTTTTCCAGCCTCCTTTGAAGTGGAGTGGGGAGCCCTTCACTTCCCACAGTCCCTTGACTCTTATCTCATTTCTTATGGAAACTTTTTAATCCCTATCACTCTCATGGGGGCTGAGCTCTCAGACACCTCCTCTCTTCCTTTGGGTCCCAGAACTTGAAGTTCCTCCATTCCGGCTCCTTACTTCAGGATTCTGCTGCACTTGTGGGCCATGCAGATTTTTGTTTCACTTTGACTTGAGTGAAGTCATTGGCTCACCTAGTTCTCTATCATCACCAGGAAGTGTTCTGAGTTGAACAAGCGTGTTGAAGTACTTCTCCAGCACCAATCACTGTCATCCGGGTCCCAAGTCCTTATGTGGGTTTCTATTCATACTTGACCTTTAATTGATTTAAAAAAAAAATGTATCCCTACTCACACTTAAAGAATAATCATTTCTGGGAAATGGGCCAACCATTTGGACAGTGACAGCTGAGCAGTGTGCCTCATAGGATTACCATGGAAGTTCAAGTTGTGAGAGGGAGACTAGCTTGGAAACTCTCTCCTCGGCAAGCCTGCAGGGCAGAGCTGAATGTGCAGATGGGGCTCGTGTGGCCTCAGTTGGGGGAAGAAAAATTAAGTATCGAGATCTGACTTGTGTCTCCTGTTGTCTTGGAGGACAGGTTGGGAATCTGTGGCTTGTCTGAAAAAGTGGCCATAGTCAGACCTGGCCGTGTTCTCGCCTTCTGCATCTTCCCCTTCATGTCTCCTAGTTTCTGAATTTATTGTGTTTGGAATCCTGTGGGCAGTGGATTGCTGTTCGGAGATATGCATTTCTCCCATGGTCACCCCCTCCTCTCCGTCTCCAGGGGTGAAGTGTGCTTCTCGGCCCATTTCACGCTGGGTGTGGCTGTCACTTTCCTGGGCCAGTGGCATGTGAGTGGGCTTGCTGTGCCAGAAGTTTTAAAATGCACTTTTGCAGTGGGCTTGCTTTTTGGTATGTCTCTTTCACTTTAAGCAGGACATGCCTGGGCTAGCCCACTGGATCGGGAGGAGGAGAACATGTGGTGCAGAGCAATACAAGCCCAACACCCCCGCTGAGCTCAGCCTGCCTTAATAATCCCCAGCTGATCTGTACTTGTGTGTGGGGCTGCCCGAGACCGGAAGAGCCACCCAGCTGAGACCACACTGCATCAGTTGACTTTTGGTTGATCCACATATGTGAGTTACATAGATGCATACTTTTCTATGGCCACTGAGATTTTGTGGTTGTTTGTTACATAAAAATTAACTGACATATTTAAGGCAGATGAAGGGTAGCACATAGGCCTCCCCAAAGTATGCCACTTTGGCATAAGGATTATTTTGAGCTGAAGGTAATTGAGAAGCAGCAGATACAAGAAAAGCTCCCTGCCCTCTTACTATTTTCTTGGAAGCAAGACATAAACTAACAAAGGTATCTCTCCTCCCCTCTCAATCAGGAAAGATAAAAGTTAATCAGCAGAGACAACTACAGACCCTATCAGCCTGGAGATGGCACCGGAGGAATCCACATAACAAATTTTTCTCACCAGACTGTATCCCCACACTTGGAAGCTTTCAACTGCTTTCCTTTTTTCTGTCATTTCTCCACAAATGCACTGGTCTTGGCTGAAGATGTTACACAAGCCAGAGTTCTCAGCTCCCGCTTTGAGTTGCTCACTTGTCCAGGGGTGTCTCCCATGTGCACAGGAGCGATACAGGTCAATAGACTTCTGTTTCTTTGTCTTGTTAATCTTTTATTACAGGGATCTCAGCCAGATCTCGTCAGAAGGGGAGGGAGGAAATTAGTTTTCTTCCCTACACAAATGACACACCTTCTATCACTTCCATTACTCACCAGGACCTGGCATCCCACATTGGGTTCCCAGTCTTTTCTTCCCCTTGTCTTGGACTATCTTAGTTCTCACTACTGTTATTTTTCTTGAAATCTTTTTTTGTTTCCTATTCAGGACACCTGCCTTGTATATCCATGACTAATTAGAACTAGGGTCTTGCCTTGTCTCCTTCATTTTTCCTCCACTGACTTAGGGCTACACCCAACCCTAAATCCATTGACTGAGAACTGTATCCATTGATATTTGATTTTGCACTTACTTGAACATCTTTTGGGATACCCTGCTTCTGGGCTCTACTCATCAGTCATCATAGGTTTTTCCCTCCTGGACCACTAAATGCCAACCCATTTTCAAACTGCTTCCTGGACCTTTATTTTATTACTTTTTGCTTGCCATGTTTCTAAATATTGTGACTTTTTTTCACTAAGTATCACAGTAATATTTGGAATATGAGAACAATCAGAGTTGTACATGGGATTACTCCTGTTAATATAGTGATGTATTCTATCCCAGTGCCTAGGTTAGTCAAGGCTTTGGCCATGCCTCTGCCTCTCTTCTCCATTCTGTTGTGAGTACTTGGCCATTATCCTTCCCATTGTGAGTTGTACCTCCCCAACAACATAATGTGGATTTATGGGAAGTAGATTGGGATGAGGTGAGTGGGAGGGGGTTATGGAATGAAAACAGAAGCCATCACCTTTTCAGAGATGAGACAGAGAAGCAAGAGGGATGAGACCGAGCTCTCTGGCTGTCCAGACAGATGCGGCACACTACTCAGCTGGGGTTTTGATAATTGGATTTTTATCCATTGGCCTCTCAACCAGAAGCCAGGACTTGTGTTCTTGGAGTAACTCACACCCTGTTGTTCTTTGGGCCCCTTTTCTCTCTAGGTGCTGTCTGTTCTCCTCTATTCATACCATGTTCCTACAAGAGGGCATATTGCCAGTCTCCTTGACACCATCCTCCATGAGCACTGCTTGGACTTGGGCTTTCTAAGGTCTCATCCACTACACCTTACAGAATGTCTGTTGGCAGTGAATTGCTTCTGTTTGGGGTTGTATAAAAAAAAACCATGAAGTCTATTCTTTTGACTTTGGACATCAGGGGTCACCTTTCCAAGTTCCATGTGCATCTCCTGTAGCTCTCTGAATTTTGTCTATAAAACCTCCAAATTTGATTTATGCATTCTCTTCCTTTTGGGGCTGTCTAACATTCACTGGTCGGGGATTTGCCTTGGCAAACACTGAGAGGGAACGTGTGGCTATCTGCGGGTAGTGATAAATGGCGTCCTCTCAATGGAAAATGTAAATTGGTGATGGATTACCCAATGGTTCTTGCTTACTTTAAATTGAAACATTCTACTGAACTTACCCTAACTGCAGAATTCTTATAAATAAACAAGCCTTCTTGGATTTTATGACTGTCGGCTCACTGCCAAGCACAAACATCCCTAGTCTGCGGCATGAAAATCCAGTGAAACAGAACAGGAAAGGTAGCCCAGAGAGAGCACGCTAGAGAGAAGAGGGAGGGAGAGACACAATAGAGGGACTTTTCTGAAAGGTCTGTGGTTGATTTTGCAAAGTGCTGGGCATCCAGAGGCGGGGGGGGGCAGGGAGAGGGCGGGGGAGCCCTCTGTTAAGCGGCTTGCCAAGAGCCACAGAACCCCGAAGGTTGTGAGAGAGGGAGGTCCCTGCCCGCACAGCTGCTGTTGGATGCTGTCACTCACCCATCTCCCTGCCACTTTTGAAGAATAGCGACTTTCTATTTTGAATATCAATGTGTGAAGTCAACTGTCCTCTCATCTATACCCACTGCTGAGGCAGTTCCAGGGTTTTGGATTAAATACCCCCAGTGCAAATCTCTTTAAACCTTCCCTAAATAAGAAATTATGCAAGGCTCTCTCGTGAAAGATTCTGGCTCCCAGGGAATTAAAACCTTCAGCTCTGTTTGCTCTGCGGAGAACAAAGTGGCTGGGGAGCCTTCTTCCTAATTGGCTGATGTCGTTCGTCCCGCTGAGAAGCAGCAGGCACGGAGCCTCACACCCTCGCTGCAGCCCTCTGTGGCCGCTGGCGTCTATACCGGGCTCGGGGTTTTTTTTCCCCCAGTTTGCATTATTCATCTGGAGGGTTGCACCAAAATTATCACCAAATGAAAGCTTCCCTCCAAGCAAAGTCAGATAGAATTACTGGACTCTCTTTGCTGCATTCCTTTATGGTCCTTGTCACCTGCTCAGCCAAATGCAGTGTGTTTTTATTTGCTGGATAAGACGCAAACGTCTCCCCTCCATTTTAGATTTGTTACGCGTTTTCGCTCACAGACCCGAGAAGGATGAACTCATCTGTGTTGCTGCCGTTAGGATGTGGGCTAGATGTTAGAGATCCCATTTGCCCGGGCGTACGTTAAAGCATGAAACCTGGGGCGCCTGGTTGGCTCAGTGGGTTAAAGCCTCTGCCTTCAGGTCAGGTCATAATCTCAGGGTCCTGGGATCGAGCCCCGCATCGGACTCTCTGCTCAGCAGGGAGCCTGCTTCCCTCCCCCCCCCCCCCCCCGCCTGCCTCTCTGCCTACTGTGGTCTCTCTCTCTCTCTCTGTCAAGTAAATAAATAAGATCTTAAAAAAAAAAAAAAGGCATGAAACCGCCACGTAATGAAATGGGGACATTTAGGGAAACGCCACTGTGCATGTGACAGCTCCGCCTCTCTAGATGAGGGTCCATGTGTGATGGGGTCGAAATTCTCTAACTTTCCAGCAGTCATTGGCCTACCATTTTCGAAGAGACTGGTCTTTCTGCAAACCCCCGTGAAGACGGTCATCTCTGTCTCCAACCCCCAGAGCGTGGGGACGTTTCTACAAAGCACTCAGTGGTCAGACGGCCATTTCGGGAAGACCTCTGTGCCGACGTGGGAGGGGGGACTGAGGTGATGAGCTCAGAGAAGAGGCATTCCGAAGGGCGTCTGGGACCAGGGGCCATGACTCTGAGGGGAGAGGGCCTGGGGGGAGGAGTGAGGGTGAAGGGTCAGTGTGGGTTTCCCTGCCCTGAAGGGAGCGCAGACTGGGGAGGCTTGGGCCGCACATCCTTTCGGGGGAACAGTTGACATACTCGCTCTGACCGGTGGGAGGAGAGGGGCAGAGAGGCTCCCTGGGGGGTATAAACAGAGGCCCAGAGACCGTGCACGGCCCTCCGCATCCGTGGAGCTGTTACCTCCTCGGGCCTGAAGGAGGAGGGCGAAGGGAGACGTTGCTGGAATCCCCGGGGCGGTCGGCTGGGAGGTCTGTCGGGGTCCGGATGAACTCAGGGTGCCTGTCCCACCGGACTGGTCTGCGGTCACAGCTTGGGAGACGTTGACCACAATGCGCATGAGACCTTAGCGCAGGGGCTGACACAGCGCTGCCCGCAGGAAGCCTCCACTGATGTCCCCACTGGGACAGAGGGGACCCCGCAGGGAGATGAGCTGAGTGGCAGGGCTGCGTCCCCGCTGCAGGGGGTTGGCTCTGGAAAGGGGGAGAGCGGGGGGCTGCAGCCTGGGTGCAACTCTGGTCCGGATTTGATAGTGGAGGGAGGCAAGGAGGCAAAGTAGTAGCCGCAGGGTGGAAGGCACCTTGTCCCTGGGCGTGGGGAGTAACCCCGCATACTTAGGGGGAGAGGGGGGAGTCAGCAGAGTCAGCTGAAGAGGAGAGCGAGGGGGAGGAGAGGGTTGGTGGAGTGGGAGCTGAAAGAAGAGAAGGCAAATGAGATTGATGATGATGGGGGGGCTGCTGAGAGTCTTGAAGGAAAGGAGGGGGTGGAGAGGGAGGAGGAGGGAGGAGGATGGAGGGGGAGGAGGAGGGTAGAGGAGAGGGAAGAAAGGGGGGAGGAGGGGAAAGAGGAGGAAGAGGGAGAGGAGGAGGAAAGGAGGAGAGAGAAGGGGAGGGGAGGAGGAGAGGGAAGAAGGAGGGGAAAGGAGGACGAGGGGGAGGAGGAGGAGGAGGAAGAGGAAGAGGAGACGTGGGTCAGCGCACAGGGGACCCCATCAGCCCAGGCCAGGGGAGCTCACTGTTTTGTGACCCAGGGAAACAATAAAGGTGGGAGTAGACGCGTTGCTTGAGGGGCGAGGGGAGAGAAATTCAGGAAGTTCTTATTAGACAGTCCCCGTTTCCTATCTAATACAGGAAAAGAGAGGATAATATGATTATTGTACCCATTTTGCAGCTAGGACACTGAGGTAAGTAAGGAGTTTGAGGAATACAGGAGGAGGTGTGAAAGGCAACACAGAGCTCGATTCTGTGGGGACATGCGCCCACCACCCTCTCTGCACCCTGGCAGGCTCTTCGTCGCCGCTGTGCCCAGGAAGGCGTCAGAGTCACTCCAGGGGTGTGTTCTAGGCGGTCTCAGCTCCTGGGGACAGGTGCCTTGAAAGCTCTTGACCCGCCCCATTGAGGAGGTGGCCCCAGAGGGACTGCAGGCAGCAGGTGGCAGGTTGGGAGTGGTCCTGGGTCACTTTGGGGTGCGTGGAGCTGGCGTGGATGGCGGGGAAGGGGTTCTTCATGCTACCTTCCTCCTCTCGGGCTCTACTCCTTCTCCCTTCCCCTCTGCTTCCCTCTCCGGGTCACTAAGCCATGGCTCTCCTTCCACCGGGCAGCTGAGGGCCCACTCAGACCCCTCAATCATCTTCAACTCCACTCACCAAGACCGTTTCCCCAAGTGAACCCAGCTGCCCTCCTGCGACAGATGCTGGTGCCGGATGTTGCTTTAACTCAACGCCCTCCCACCCCCACTTTGTTACAGCTGTTGCTGCCCATTCACTGAACGCACGGGGATTAGAGAGAAGAACTCCCGGGTCTTGGCCTTGCATTCGGACCTGGACTGTCCCCTATGGAACTCACACCTCAGGCCCCGGGCATGTTCGCAACGGGTCTCAGCCAAGGCCAGGCTTCCTAGAAATGGGAATCTGTCACCTTTCTAGACGTGCATGTTGCATGCACCCCACGTTGACCCAGCCTGGCTTTCGTGTCCCTGCACATTTTTCAGGCTGAATAAGTAACACCAGCTTCATCCTGAGGTGCAGGACACGTTTCCCTCGGTGTGTCCCACTGACGACAGGCGAGACCACTCTAAGCCGTACACAGCTGAGTGTCTTTTTAAATGAATGGTTATTTATTCTCATATTTACTTTCCATTTAAGAGAAATGCTACTGGTTTCCATTTATGGCAAGGGGGGGGATGTACAGCTTCTTTTTAGAATCATTTTATTTGACTAAGAAAAAATTAAGTGAATTCAAAGAGAGATCATCGGAGTGATGGAGGGGTGTGGAGATTGCAGAGTCCTTGGAGTCGGGGGGATGACAGCATCTGGAGAGGTCTGGTTTGGGACTGTGGGTCATGGCAATCGCTGCTGCCCTTCACTCGGCTCGCTCTGCACCGCCCGCCGGCTGGCGGCCAAAACCCCAGCCTCCTAAAGTACACACACGATGCTTTAGGTGCCATCGGGGACAAAATGACCTTCCTTGGGGTAAAGGAGGGAGAGACCGGACATAGAAGAAGCGATCCTTTTCCCTGCACTACACGCGGAGCTGACTTGGACAGGCTACTTAGCTTCTCCGGAGGTCAGTGTCCCTCCCTGAAGAGTCCAGCTGATTGAGCTCCCTGATCTCCGGGGCTCCCTGTCCTGCCTCCATCTGACTCTACGTCCCTCTGAATGCAGCCGCCTTCCTAGGTCTGGGCAGACCCCACTCGCAGAGCTAACGGCCAGCCTGCTGCTGCAGGTAGCATACTGTGCACGGGAAGTCAGCACAAGGAGATGCTCTGCAGGCCGTGGGGCTTGGTCTGGGGTGATCTAAGACTGTTAGACCCTCGGGGAGCAGAGAGCTGCCACATTTATTTTTTATGTGATTGAAACCCCCTTTGGTGCCGGAGGTCGCAAACCGTCCTCCACAGTCCACTCTCCCCTTTCCCCGTGGTAGCAGGTGCAGCGGGGCCGGGGGCTGCCCCGGCGAGGGCTGCACCCCCAGAGCCCCTTGCACGCAGCCTAGGCCTCTTGCTCCGTGTCTCCGGCCACATGTGAGTGCAGGTGCTGCTTCACTTCTGGAGGGAGGGGCTCGGACAGACGAGCCTCCCGCCCACGGACCCTGGACCGCGCCACTCGCCTCAGGCCTTGTGGGTGAGGAGGACACCGTGGGGAGGCGTGGCCGCGGGGACGGCGTCATCACTGAGCTCCATAGTTTGTTCAGTCTCACTGATGTCCGTTCTCTGAGTTTTGACAGATGCGCAATGACCTGGGTCCCGTCCGATCACATCCTGCAGAAACCTTTCACTGCTAAAATCTTCCGTGCTCTGTTTATCCCTCTCTGTCCTCCTCTCTGTCAACTGCCCATCTTGTTACTGTCTCCATAGATTTGTCTTTTCTAGAACGTCCTGTAGGTAGAATCGTACAGTAAGTATGTGGCCTTTTCGGACTGTCCTCTCTCACTCAGTAATATGCATTCGAGCTTCCTCCGTGTCATTTCGTGGCTTGCTACGCATTCCTTTTTTAGTGCCGAATGAAATCCCACTGTCTGGGTGGACCACGGCGTATTCTCGGCGCACCTACAGAAGGACATCTTGGTGGCGTCCAGGTTTCGGTGATTGTGAGTAAAGCTTCTATAAACACCCGTGAGCAGGTTTTTGTGTGGACAGAAGTTTTCAGCTCCTTCAGGTAAATACGAAGGAGGACCAAATGGCTGTACCATTTTGCATTCTCGCCAGCAAAGAACAAGGGTCCCTGCCGCTCCTCATGCCCTCCAACATGTGGTGTCGCACCCCTCCTCTTGCACTTAGCAAAATTATTTTTATATTTTATATTTGGTTAAAATGACTTGCTACAAGGTCCTTGGAGGCAGAGCCTCCCATTGGTCCCATTTTTTATCATCAGGACCCCACAGAGGTCATCTATAAATAGTTAAACAAAAGCAGGAATGCTTGCATCGGGAGGAATCAGCGAGCAAGTCGGTCGGGCTGCGTGAGTCA
>CM052797.1:1949443-1979437 GCA_028533885.1 Nasua narica
CGCCTGCTCGGCCTCAAGCAGGCCCATATTCCCAGGAGATGCATTTGAATCTTGGCTCTCCAGCTTTCGCTCACTCCCTCCACATTCCGTTCTCTCCTCTGTGAAGTGGAGGGCAGAACGCCCACCTCTCTGGGCTGCTTGAGGGTCGCTGAGCCTCTGCTGGAGGCCAGCACGACGCCTGCAAATGGCATCGCTTTCTTATTACACTCGAGAATGAGACACGCACCTGTTACAAAAGGCCGTCCCTTGTCACATGCATGCTTGGGAAGACTCTATCACTGAAGGGTTTATCACAGAATTCAGGCGACCTCACGACCCAGTCCACCTTCAACTCCACGTCTGTCCCTTATGAGCCGAAGAGCCTTGATCGATCTCTACAATGAAGGAGCTGGCGTAGGTCCAGCGTTCTCAAACTTCAGCAGGGGTCGGCTTTAAAACACAGATTTCTGGGCCCCAACCACGGAGCTTTTAATTCAGAAGGTCTGGGTTGGAGCCTGGGAATCTGCCTTTCTGAGACGTTCCCAGCAGACGCTGCTGGTCGAGGCCATACTTTAACTACTGAACCTTCATGTCCTTTCCAGTTCAAACGTTTTATGTATTTATAGCTCCTCTAATTGTGTTTTAAGTATTTCTATTTTATGCTTTTTTAGGATTTTATATTCTAAGTCCATCTGGGGTCTTGACCAAGGTGGGTTTTCCAGAAAGCCACGATGATGAAATGGTGAGGAGCTCACAGTGGGAGTTCAATAGCTTTTGGAATTCTGGCCATTTACAGAGCGATGTATATGCACCCATGGAAAAAGATCTCACCTTCCTGCTCCAGTTTTCTAATCTGTAACATGGGGATAATAACCGTACCCTACCTTGCATAATTTGTGCTGGAGACTGGCGATTGTCCCCTTGGGCCCCCGCAACCGGACATCCGTTTTGTACCCCACCCCACAATATGAATCACAAGTGGTCAAAGCCAGTTACATTCTCTTTTGCCAGAAACTGCTGGAGAGGAAGTGCACAGGACACAATTCTATCAAGTCTGCTGGGCACTTCTAGGAAAGACGTTCATCCCCAGTCAGTGATGAGAACTTCTCAAACGAAAGTTCTGGTTCCTGTCCCTTTTTCCTCTTCTTTCCTGTGTGGGATGTTGGCCTGCGGAGATACATACTGGCACTGCAGCAGCCGCTCTGCAGTCATGAGGCCATCCACCACCAACCCAACTGACAATGGCAGAATGGAAAGCCAGAAAGGACCCAGGTTCTTGAGGGGATCTTTTAGCTCTGAACCAAACTTGATGCATTAATTTCCAGATTCTTGTTCCTATTAGGCCACACTGATGAGCACTTACTATGTTTACTATATGGCAGATACAATGTTCTATCAGATAATACAACTGAGGTACATTTTTGCACAGTGCCTGATCATAGTATATACTTAATATATATTAGTTCTGGGAAATGATAAAAAAAAAAAAGTCCCAGTTTTTTCCTGTGAGTAATAGCCTCTTTCATTTTTGGTAAAATCTTTAGATCAAGGGAGCGTATTTCAAGAGACAGCATACATTCACCAAGTGCCTACTCTCTACCACTTTTGCCCTTGAGGATATTATACAAGATGCATACTGAGTCCTGTCCTTAAGGATATTATACTCTTGGGGTGCCTGGGTGGCTCAGATGGTGGGTGTCTGCCTTCGGCTCAGGTCATGATCCCAGGGTCCTGGGTCTGAGCCCCGCATCTGGGTCCCTGCTCAGCAGGGGCCTGCATCACACCCCTCTCTTGCCCCTCCTGCTTGTGCTCTTTTTCTCTCTCTGTCAAATAAATAAATAAAATCTTAAAAAGCAAAGGAAGAAATAAAGGAAGGAAGGGAGGAAGGAAGGAGAGAAAAAAGAGAAAGAAAGGAAAGAAAGAAGAAAAGAAAAAAGAAAAGAAAGAAAAGAAAAGAAAAGAAAAGGAAATAGCTGAGAAGGAATGATTTTTGCCTGCAGCCAGGAAAAGTATAGATAAGGCTAAATGCTATTATCACCTACTTTTGCAAATATGCTAGCTTCTCTTGATATCTCTGGCCTCATTTCTTAACAAAAGAATAAACAGATAAAAGAAAAAATAAAACAAAGCAAACACAAAGCACACAAACAAGCCACTGACAATGGGGGGATGGTCAGATGACACGTGATCGACAGGCGCACCCGCCAGCCTCTGGCCACCCTGGCCGCCAAGCCCGCGGCGCAGCCCTTAGAGCAGGCAGTCATCCCTGCCCATCCTTCGTCACCCTCTCTCTCCCCAGCCTGGTACCCGGCCCTGCATCTCGAGCGCCCAGAGCTCGGGTACCGCCCGATGTTTTCATGAACGAGTCCGCGGAGGTACCCGGTGTGGCTGCCCCTCCACCACCGTGCAGCTGGGCTGCCGAGCCGGGGGTCAGGGTGAGGAGGGGCGGTAAGGGAGGGGCGAGGCCCCGCATTCCCCCCTTGTTACCTGTTAGTGAGGTAACTGACAGGGAGCCTGCTCTCCTGCCTGCCCACCCTCGGGCAAACCTCATGCAAAACAGTGCGGGATCCTCTCACTGCCTACTTTGGCACCTCATCCCTTTGTTTCTCCTAAGTCGGAATTGGTGGCTACGTTTGTAGGAATTCATTACTGAACTATTCCACCCGGCGACCCAATCAGACTGGCAGCAGAGGAAGGCTGATTATACAAAAACCCATCTGTCCTCATTACTCTGGGTGATGATGTGCAGAACCCCGGCCCGGTACCCTGGAATTCAGCGTGAGGGTCCCTGTGCAGGCGACAGCGGCAGGTGACGGGGCTGCACACAGCCGCCCTCTCTGATCTGCAAGAGCCACATCCGCAATGACAGCCCGAGGTCCAAACACAGCCCAGCAGACAAATCATTAGCTGGTGTCGCAGGGGACGAGACCAGCTCCCGTCGAGATTCGAGTTCGGCCCCATCTCCACACATACACGGGGACTTAAGCGCTCCTTCCCCTGCTCCACCATTGCCACCTACCACCCTCTCCTAGACTTGAAAAAGAATCATCTAGCTTTTTTTAAAATGCACTTTTAGAACATCATGGGTGTTTGGAAATAAAAAATACAGATGCGTGTGCTGCAGACTTGGTCATCACCCTCACTGACCGGCTCCTATCCCGAATCTAAAACCCAAAATTAGCCCGTGGGCTGACACGGTTCGGGACTAGCTGGCATGCACGCCCGCCATGTGCTCGCTCGTCTTCCCAGTGCCCAAGATGTCCCTTGCCCAGGGCTCCGGCGCCACCTGATCTGACACCCTGCCCACCGCCAACCCAGACCTGGTATGGAGAGGGGCAAACCCAAACGGCTTCAGCGGAGGCAACCATTCATCTGGAATAAGGATTCGTGCTAATGTCTAAATGCCCAGACGCCCGATGGACTCTCCACTTGGAGGTCTCAGGGGTCATTGGCTCCACTTGTCTAGAACTGAACTCATTCTTTCCCTCCCATCATCCGAATGACGTACTCCTCCCTTTACATTCTGGCACCACTCCTCTCTCGGTTCATTTTCTCGGAACTGGGGCATCCCACTCCCTTTCTCCCTTTCCTGTGAGAGAAGCCACTGGATGAGCTTCCAAGCTAAGACAGTCGTCTGGCAACTTCCCTCCCTATATCAATCCCCACCAAGTCCCGCCCTTCATCTATCAAATCAGCCCACATACTTTTTTCTCTTGCACACACTATTCGTTACCGCTCTCTCCAGCCTCCAGTAAAATAAACCAAAATAGACGAAACAAGAAATAAGATATTAAAATACATTAATATTGGAAAGGAAGAGAACAGAGTCGTGGTTCTCATATGACAGGACTGCTTACGCTAAATCCAAAGCAGCCACGGAGCCATTATACTAGTAAGAGAGTTCAGTGATACCCCAGACACAGGACAAAGAAACAAAAAATTCCGTATCTGTCCCATTAACAGGCAATAATCAAATAGAAAACTTTAGCAAAGACATTGCCTCCCCAAAAGCAACAAAGATATAAATATTAGGGAATTAATATCAGACAAGAAGCCCATAAGACTGAGATGAAAACTGCAAGACTTTGAGGAAACAAAAGAATACTGCGTTGTTCTTAGGTAGGAGGAAGTGGTGTAAAGATGATAATTTATCCCCTAAATTAATCCATGAGTTCAATTTAATCCCAATAAAAATCACCACCACAATTTATCATTGGGGTTTTTCGACAATTGTGCGAAAGGCCGTATAAATCTGAAATTCATAGTGAAGAACAAATGTGGATGAATCATGAAGAAAATTCTGAAAAAAAGAACAATTTGGCAGGAGAAATTCTACTAGAATTTGAAATACGTTATAAAGTTAGAGTAATGTCTTTTTGTGTTAGCAGCAATGAAATGATGACTCCAGGGACGTGACGATATAGGGACTTAGTTTATGACATTTACTGGAGAGCAAAGGGGTTAGAGATGGCAGATGAAATCATCGATGCCATATGGAAAAACATACGGATTCAACCTTACCTCATACTACACATAAGACTAAAGATAGAGCAAAAATCAAGGCTCTAAAAGGAAAGATACAAAAATATTTGTGTACTCTTAGGATGGGGAAAGCCTTCTTCAGAAGACAAAGAAATCCATAAGCCATAGCATGTAAGACTAATTTAGCCCCTGTAAAAATTAGAACTTCATGTAAGAAAAACACAGTTAGCAAAGTTATAAGAAAATTTATGTACTGGAAGAAGAAATGTTGCAACAGGAGAATGTAGGGGCATGCTATGAGCTAAGAGCTGAGGCAGACCGTGGAGGTCCTCGAAGGCCGCGCTGTGGAATTTTCACCAAGGAGAATCGGACCCGAAGGGTTACATACCCGATGGTGACACGCCTGGGATTTGCACTCAGAAATACCATTCTGCAACAGGATGGAGAGCGGAGGGGAGTTCAGCCGTAGTGGATGGAGGCAGACCAATTACACGGCAGTCCGGGCACGAGGTGATGACCAGGGTTGGGATGGAAATGAACGGGAGTGGACCCACTGGAGAGGTATTCAAGAGCCAAGGGACTAGCTCGTGGCCAGGGACTGTCATGGGCTCCGAGGTGAGGAGACAAGAGTGTCAGGAATTACTGGTAGGCGTCGAGCTTGTGCAACTGGCACGGTGGTGGGTCCTACCGGGAGACAGGAAACAGAAGATGGACGAAAAGCCAAAGGTTCGGTTTTGGACGAGTCAGATGAGGATAGGTTGGAGGCCTCAGTGCCACGCATCTGCACCCCACAGGTCCTGGTTCCCGGGGCAACAAGAAAATAGGGCAACGGTAGGAGGTGAGAAGATGCGGGATCGGGGGGGGGGGGCGTGCACAGGGGAGGGGGGATGCTCACAGCAGGAGTGGAACACCTCTTGTTCCCCCACATGGAGGTACTTCGTGTCCCTCTGACCGAGGCCGTGGAGAGTCTCAGCACCTGGGGGAGTCAGCGGTCAGGACAGGCTACCTGGACCCCAGGTGGTATCAGCAAGGAAACCGTGACAGTGGGATTCCTGGTAAGCGTTTCCTGCCGCTTCTTGCTCCCAACTCCCAGATGTTGTCCGATACACTTGTATTATTTCATCATGAAGCAACGGAGTGGAGGCCGCCAGTGCCTCGGGGCGTGGGGCGGGGCGTGCTTCTGCAGGGACAGGAGGGGGGGGCGAGAAAGAGCCCCGGCAGGGACAGGACGGAAACACCCACTAACACACACTTTTAAAACTAGTGACAAACTACAGGCGGTTTCTCACCTCCAAGTAAGTGAGAATGCCATTTCTTAACAAAAATATCTCCCCCCCCTAAAATATCATGTTGCTCCTGTTGTGTTTATCAGAATCACCCAATGCAGTTTCCAGCTTGGAGTCTTTCATAGTGAAACTTAACACAGTCATTGAGATTAAGTAAAATTCTTCCTTTCCACTGCCAATTTTTTTTTTTACCTGTACCTAGTAGTATAAATGCCCCCAAAATAGTTGTTACTGGCGGACTAACTCTGATTCTGTAGGCGCTGTAGGATTTGAAGAGAAATCCCCTACACTTCCTCGAGTGTATCCCGGGTGCCTGGGGGGCTGAAGGCTGGCCCAGGTCAGTTCTGCGGAGCGCCAGATTCCCTCCAGGGAGAGGTTTGTGCCTTTTGCACCTTTCCAGCCCTTCCCTGTCCCTCTGAAATCCCTCTCGGCGGTGCTCTGAGCTTCACTGCAGGGTGTGAGCGAGCAGATTCTCTGACATCTGCTTCCTGAGTGTGAGTCTGGTGCCTCATTTCCATCTCCAGCAGTCTAAAATTAGATGACATCACTGGGAAGACATTCATCCCAAGAAAAACCATCCAGCCAGCAACACGGACTCAACTCCGGCTGCCGCTCCTGGAGACCGGCATCCAACCTGGATGAGAGGAGGGAGGGGCGAGACTCACTCTGGGAGTGGTTCAGGGTACCGCCTTTCCCCAGAAGGGAGCTCGGGACCTCTGTCATGAGGAAGTTCCCTTCCACCTCCACAGAGCCCGAGTCCTGTTCAAATTTGGGTTTAGAGACCCTAATGTTCACAACAGAGCAAAATACAAAATCCGAAACTGCGTTCATATCTTCTCTCTAATTAGAAATTGCAAGAAAGCAGCCCATTGTAACACCATTAGAAGCGTCCTTTCTCTGACCCACAGAAACAATACATACAGATATGTGTCTATATATTCATGTGCAGCTCCAGCCATAGATATAAACATGTATCAATAGACTAAAGAAACCGGTCTCATTTGCTTTTTCCTCTCTAATCAAGATGCATTTTTTGGAGCCTGCATTCAATTCCAATTAAGGGATGCTTTTAGACCTTTTATAGGGAACAACTATATTTAACACCACCATTCCCTCTAAATAGTAATTGGATTTTACAAGGTATGAAGCTTTTAAAGGTACCTTGAGTCTCAAAACCTTCTCTCTGCCATTCCTGAGCCAAGTTGGCTGAGCTCAAGGTACAAATTCCCCAGCAAGAGCTTCCCAGACACCAAAGAACCTGTATTCCACCTCTAAGGGTGGAAAGCAGAACTGTGCACAGAAGCTTCTGGCTCATTTTCACCTCCAAGGGAGGAAGCAATTCCTTTTTTTAAAAAATAAAGTAATTTGAGGTAATTGGCTCACTGACTTTTTTAAGAATTCAGAATTAGGTTTTAAACATGATGACTGTAAAGAAGAGGGAGGAAAAATATGCATTCAGAAACATGTTTTATATATATATCCTGCTGGAAATATATATATATATGTATATATATATTCTGTTGGAAAAAAAACATCAGCTAGAAAAAAAGGGACTTTTGCAGTATCCATTGAGATTAAGCCTGTTTTTCATCTCAGTCTGCTTTTATTGGAACAAATCAAAATTTTCCCAATGTCACAAAACAATGATGCAAACCTCAAATAAGTCAGAATGAAACACTAATGTGTCAACAGGATGTGTTAAAAATAATAATAACCCTTCAGACATCCTCTTCTCCTGCAATGAACAAGCCTGCCCTTATTACAGCCTGGAAATCTGCTAGCACCCTCATCATTTTCCTCCACATGCTAGTCACAACTGATGGGCAGAAATGCATCAAAACAGGCTTCCTGGAGCCTCGGAAGATGGCAGAGTAAAGTACCAGGAATCTGTCTCTCCACCTAGACAATTGCTTGGGCAGAATCTGTCTGAACTATTTTGGAACTGCGCAATGTAATGATGTCTTGCAACTTGCAGAGGAAGGTTTAGACAGTAACATGTGGTTAATTTCTGCCAATTTCGGCTCTTAGTTGGGGAGCAGCTACCCAGCCCCACCACAGCCCCAGGGCAGGCAGCAAAGCACCTGTTTCTCGAACAGTTGGCATGAAGGGTGTGTGAGCCAGAGTGGACAATAAGGACCTTGTCCTCTAAAAATCAGGTATCTATGTTCTGATCACTGATTGCTGCTTCTGATCATGGAGGTGCACACACAGAAGCAGGTGGCCATTTTTATACTCCCCCCCCACCACCAAACCATCATTATCGCAAGCTCCTCCCCACCCTACCCCCCCACCCCTGCTGCTCAAGTGACTTCCAAAGGATTTAAAAGGCTGGCATACTTTTTCCACATTCAGTTTTCTCTTCTCCCCCTTTAGGGAATAGATCATTCAAAAGCTACTGCATATACAGAGGAAGCTCTCTGTCCATGGGCAGGGAGAGGTTTAGGCTAGAAAAGACCCAGGAAGACCTGGGGTTTATCCAGGGTGATCCTTAGCACAGAGCCCACAACAATAAAAAAATAAACCAAAAAAAAGACCAAAAAACCCCAGCAAATTCTGGGAAGAGAAAGTAATTAACTGACTTCCAGACTTAACACATTATTAGATTCAAATGTCCGTTTTTCAACAAAAAAATCAAAAGGCATGCCAAACAAAACAAAACAAAACAAAACAAAACCAAAAAACCAAAAAACCCAAAAAACAAAAAAGGAAATTATGGTCCATTCAAAAGAAAAAAATAAACCATCAGAAACTGTTCCACAGAGAGGTGCCTAGTGGCTTAGTTAAGCATCGACTCTTGGTTTCAGCTCAGGTCATGATTTCAGCGCCATGAGATCAAGACCTGCTTTGGGCTCTGCACTCAGTACAAAGCCTCCTTGAGATTCTCTTTCCTTTTCCCTCTCCCTCTGCCCCCTCCCCACCCCACCACTCATGCATGTGTGCACATGCACTCTCTGTCTCTAAAATAAATAAAACCTTAAAAAAAAAAAAAGGAAACCATTTCAGAGGAAGACCAGATGACTCACCAAGCAGACAGAGATTTTAAACAACTGTCTTAGAGAACTACAGGAAAATGTAAAGAAAATGATGTGTGAACAAAATGCAAATATTGATAGGGATAGAAAATCTACAAAGAAATGAAAA
Organism: Nasua narica; assembly: GCA_028533885.1. Taxonomy (NCBI): domain Eukaryota; kingdom Metazoa; phylum Chordata; class Mammalia; order Carnivora; family Procyonidae; genus Nasua; species Nasua narica. Next base: position 1,958,332 of record CM052797.1, read on the forward strand.
GAAATTCTAGAAAGTCTAGAGCTGAAAAGTACAATAACTGAAATGAAAAACTCACTAGAGGGATTCAAAAGAATCAGTGAACATAAAACAAAACAATTGAAATTATTGAGTTTGAGGAACAGAAAGAGAAAGGATTGGAGTAAAGTAAACAGAACCTAAGGGACCTGTGGGACATCATCAAGTGGAGCAACATATTCACTGCAGGAGCCTCAGAAGGAGATGAGAGAGAAAAGGGTAGAGAGATTATCTGAAAATAATGGCCAAAACCTTCCCGAGTTTCATTAAAGACACGAATGTAAAATCAAGAAGCTCAGTAAATTCCAAGTAGGATGAATCAAAGAGACCCACATTGAGACATATTATAATCAAGCTATCAAAAGACAAAAACAAAATGAAAGTCTTGAAAGCAGCAAGAGAGAAGCAACTCATCACATACAAAGGACAGTGAATAAGATGACAAGCAGGTTTCTCATCAGAAATTTTAGAGGTAGAAGGCAGTGGGCCAATGTTTTCCAAGAGCTAAAGGAAAAAAAAAAAACTGTCAGCCAAGAATCTTATCTGGCAAAATTTTCCTTCAAAGGTGAGGGAGAAATTAAGACAGTCATACATAACTCCCAAATGCAGTGCTTGGTACCACTAGGTCTGTCCTACAAGAAATAATACAGGTAATTCAGCCAGTTGAAATCAAAGGACATTAGACAGTAACTCAAAAGCATCCGAAGAAATAAAGATTTTAGTAGAGGTAACTACATGGGCAATGATAAAAACTAGTATTGTTGTAACAATGATTTCTAACTTCAGTTTTTGTTTTCTACGATTTAAGACACTAACATATTAAACAAATTATTAGTTTTTTTGGACAAAATGTATATAGTTGTAACTTTATGACATCAGTAACTCAAAGGGGTTGGGATGGAGCTTAGAGGAGCAGAGCTTTTGTATGTTATTGAAGTTAAGCTGGTATAAATTCAAATTAGAGTGCTATGACTTTAGGATGTTATCTTTATTGCCCACTGTAACAACAAAGAACATAGTTACAGAATGTATGAAGGGAAATGATAAGAGAATTAAAATGTTTTCTCTATTTAAAAAATCAACTATGCCAAAAAAAAAGACAAAAATGCAGGGGGAAAAGGACAAAAAAGTGATAAGGCATACAGAACACAAATAGAAAAATGACAGAAATCTCTCCTTATTAGTAATTACTTTAAATATAAGTGGTAAACTCTTATATCAAAAGGTAAACTCTTTGGTAAACTCTTGGTAAACTCTTTAATCAAAAGGCAGAGATTGGCAGAATGAATGAAAAAAAAGCAAGATCCAACTACATGCTATCTATAAGAGATCATTTTAGGTCTAAAGACATGAACAGGTTGAAACTGAAAGGATGGAAAAAGATATTCCATGCAGGTAATAATCTAAAGAGAGCAGAGATAGCTATACTAACATGACACATAATAGACTTTAAATCAAAAAAGGTGATGAGAGACAATGAAAGACATTATATAGCAATAGAAGTTTCAATACGGTGAAACAATGAAATAGTTATTTACACACCTAGTAACAGACCATCAAAATATTTGAAGAGAAAATGGACATAATCAAAGGGAGAAACAGACAATTTTATAGTAGCAGTTGGAGACTTCAATACCCCATTCACACTAATGGCCAGAACAACCAGAGAGAAGTAAGGAAACAGAGGACTTACACAATATAGTAAACCAACTATACCTAACACACACGCACACAGCACTCCACCCAAGAACAACACACACATTCTTCTCAGGTGCACATGGGACATTCTCTAGGACAGATCATATGTTAAGCCGCCAAATAAGTCTCAATAGGGTTAAAGAGAGAGACGTTATACAAAGTATTTTCTCCAACCACAATAAGATGAACTTAAAAATCAATAACAGAAAGGCGACTGGAAAATTAACAAATTTGTGGAAATTAAACAACACGCTCTTAAACAACAAATGGATCAAAGAGGAAGTCACAAGGGAGGATAGAAACCTTACAAGGTTAGAAATAAAATTACCATATGATGCAGAAACTCCACTTCTGGATGGACACCCAAAAGAACTGAAAGCAGGGTCTCGAAGAGTTGTTTGCATACCCGTGTTCCCAGCAACATTTGTCACAAGAGCCAAAAGATGGAAGCCACTCAAGTGTCCGCCAACAGATGAGTGGATAAACAAAATAAGATATGTATGTGCAATGGAGTATTTTCAACTTTAAAAAGGAAGGAAATGCTGACGCATACTACAACATGGATGAACCTGGAGGACATTACGCTGAGTCAAATAAGTCAGTCACAAAAACCAAATGCTGTATGATCCCATTTATCAGAGATACATAGAGTCATCAAATGCACACAGACAGAAAGTAGGACGGTGATTGCCAAAGCCTGGGAGGTGGGGAGTGGGGAATTATAGTTTAATGGGTATAGAGTTTCAGTTGGTTGCACAACAATCTGCATGAACTTAATTTCACTGAATTGCAAAAAAAAAAAAAAAATGGGTAACATGGTAAAATTTTTTACAAATACTTTACCACAATAAAAAAAAAAATGGTGTCGGCCAAACTCACAGAGCTTATGAACCTAGTGCCATATTCTCTGCATTCCATGTTTAGTCTTATGCTGGATTTCATTACCTAAAAGTATTACACCGGGAAGACATTTCCCCCCATTTTACCAAGGCCCATTCTCCATGGAATGTCTTGTTCAGGGACTAAGAAAAGTAGCTCTTGGGTCCGGGTTGCCTGGGTTTGAATCCCAGCTCTGCAGCTCACTAGCTGGCTGATGTTAAGTAATTTATTTATCCTCTCTGTGCCCACAGTTTTCCTATTTGTAAAATGGAGATCATAGCGGCCCTTGTCTACAGGAGTAGCTGTAAGGGTAAACGTTAAACTGTATCCACAAAGCCGATCAGAGTTCCCAGCCCATGTTAGGTGTCCCATTATTACTGTGACCATCATTCCACTAATGAGCATTTTCTAGGAAACCAATCAGGCCCCGTGGATTCTATATTCTTTTGTTTTCCACTGTACTCACCACCTTTGTTTCATAGTCTTTCAAGTGGTTTCCCTTCTCCAGGCTTGGATCCTTCCAAGCCATTTCCACCTCCACACTAAGGGAATCTTTCTGAAAGGCCCCTCTGACCATGCCTCTGCCTGGCCTAGAGATCTAGCCCCTACCGGCTCCCTGAACACTCCTGCTATTTTGCAGGTCTTCACCAATTGCCCTGAACTGCTTTTGGTCCCCCGAGTTTACTTTTGTTACTTCGTGCCGCGGTGTTGTGTCCACACGCCTCCCCCTCCTGGGAGGTCCTTTCATGCTTGGCCCACCCGGCACAGCCGCATCTTTTCAAGCATAGCTTTACAGCCGCTTTGCCGTGAAGTGTTTGCTGGCCACCTTGGCATTGGCTCACAGCAGTCATAGCACTTTGAGTGCACTTACTGTCTCCATCTGGCAGCAGCTGAGGCTTACTCACTGCGTGTTCCCAGCGCCCAGCATGATGCTGGCTCAGGACAGACAGACAACATAGAATGAATGGACCTACTGTGCACCAGCAGGCAAGGAGACGTAAGTCCCGGTATGTCTGCTCTCAAGGAACCTGGAGTTAGTGAGGTCAGAGGGGACACCAGCCAATAGTTCGGGAGACTTCAACCAACGTGCGGTTAAATGTCTCATAAGGGGTGCAGATAAAGTCTCACCTTCCAAATGAGGTCAACCCTTGGGGAGATTTTAGAAACATTAGAAGAGCAGCCAGTATCTACTGAGCACTCCTATTGCCTATCAAGGATCATGATAATTGTGTTAAAAGCATTATGTCACTTAAGCCTCATTAATTGATTAAAGCATCAGTTTGAGCAGGTAGAAATCAGACACTTATATCACACATAAATGAGTTTACACCAGGAAGTTCTCAGTTACTCCATTCATTTTCTGCTCATGTATGTATATGTCAATTTGTATTTATTAGGTCTGTCACAGAAGGAATGCAAAGGGAGGCGGGGAAGAGTTAAAATAGTCTTTGATCCCTCAACAAGACAATGGCTTCAAAAACCAAGCTTTAAATAAATATAATATGAAGAAAAAGAATCTTACAACTCCAACCACTTATTTTCCTATCAAAGGCAAGAGCACCAACTTACAGACCATAGCGTTTTACCATAAACCATAGAACGCAGATATGAAGTCAGAGAAATCTCTGCTACAAGGAAAGAGGGGAATTCCACTCCTCACCCGTGGAATGTGGGAAGGAGAGAGATGGGTCAAGAGGTGAGTCAGGGATGCTGGCGAACTCTCCAACTTCTTCTAGAATGAGACCTGGAGGTACAGGGCCAAAGTCTTCAGATGGGTTTAGAAGAATTCAAGAATATTGTACCTAGTGGCCCATTTCCCTGAACATAGCTTGAGGAAAGTTGCAGCACTAGGAAAATCCCTACATTTAGCCAGACAACACACCTTAAATGGCATAGAATGGGGAGGCAGCAGTAAGCACAGCAGCCGTCAAGCCCTCTAATTTCCCAACCATGAAGGGGATCTGGACATTCCGTGAGCCTCAGAGATATTCCCAGAGGGATCCAGAACAGAAAAACTGCAGAAGATGAGCCTTGGGGTCAATGAAAAAATGGCCCAGACCACAGTCTTAGCATTGGGTACTCATGCACGTTTTCAGAGTTCCACAGGACCGACCCAGCACATCTGAGTGGACACTATGCAGTGATCCAGGTAGAGGGCAAGGCCAACCACCCAGCAGAGAAATCAGTCAGGACACAAGGGTCAGCAAAAGGTCCTGCACTCATATAGACATAAAATGACCCCTCACACCCCCAGGGCCATCAGAGTTGTAACACCCTCACTGGAGGGTGGCACAAATCTTTTGGGGGATAAGTAAGGGGAGAGAGACAAAATCTGAATGAATGCATACTTTTCAAAAGGGATTAATCCATTTGTTCAACAAATACTAAGTTTCTACCTTATGTAAATCAATGCCATAGACACTGGAAATATAACAGTGAGCCACATAACCTAAACTCCTGCACTCACAGATCTTGCGTTCTATTAGATAAGACATACATATCATAGGGCACCTGAGTGGCTCGATCAGTTAAGCATGTGACTCTTGATTTCAGTTCAGGTCATGATCTCAGGGTGGCGAGATCAAGTCCCACGTTGGGCTCCATGGAGTCTGCTTAAAATTCTCTCTCTCCTCTCCCTTTGACCCTCCCCTCCAAGCTCATTCTCTCTGTCTCTCTCTCTCTCTCTCAAAAATAAACAAACAAACAAACAAATAAATAAATAAATAAATAAATAAAAGTTAACAGGAGAATATGTCCTATAACACAGGGGCATGCTGAACTCCAAATGCTAAGGAAGAGCATAGGGAGTGTGTGGGGTTGTTGTTTTGTGTAGGGTGATCAAAAAGACCTCAATGGCAAGGTGGGAAAATGAGGAGAGATCTGATATTATAAGTAATGAGTCACAAGAATGCCTGAGAGAAGAAGGTTCCAGATAGAGGGGAGAGTAGGTGCAAAGGTCTTGCACTAGGAATATGTTATGGGTGTTTAAAAAAAAATCAAGGAGGCCAGTTGTGTCTAGGACAAACAAGGCAGGAAAGACAGTGGTCAGAAAAAAGCACGGGGTCAGATGATATAGGCCTTATGAGCTTTCATAAGAACTCTGGCTTTTATTCTGAGAGAAAAGGGAAGCAATTGACAGGTTTTGAGCAGAGGAATGACACGATCTGACCTGTATTGTGAATAGATCAGCTCTTGGCTAAAGAACAAAGAGGTTATAACTTCCTAACTAATAGAAGGGAAGGAATGGGGGAAAAAAATAGTTAAAGAAAGACACAGGGTAAATATATAATAAAGTGATTGATATGATTAAATGCACACGTCAGTAATCACAAACAATTTAAATGGACTAAACTCAGGAAGGAAGGATAAAAAAAATTCAGCTGCATGTTGTTTAAAAGACATATGTCTTAAACATGAGGACACAGAACATTTGAAAATAAAAGATGAAAAAAGACAAAAGAAGAAAATGTTAACCAAAAAAAGATTGACAAAACTGACTTCAAAACCAAAGGCAGCACAAAAGATTAAGAAAAGCATAGATGATTAAAGATTCTGTCCACCAGTAAGATATTCAAACTCTGGTGCCCTCAGTGCTCTGCAGATGTGTGGAAGCCCCTAGAGGAGCAAACATCCATGCTCAGCCTCGGGGAACCCAAAGACATTGCAAGGGAGATGACCAATGCAGTCAAAGATCACCAGGAATATAAGGAAAGGGACAAAGCATATTGATTAAAAACATCTAACTGTCATGGCTCTTCATAGGAGACATCCAAAACTAAAGATATAGTAAGATTGAAAGTAAAAAGAAGCCACTTACAATAGCAGCTAAAAACATAAGAACATAGGAACAATTCTAGCAAAACATGGACAAGCTCTGGACAGGATAAATTGCAAGGCTTTAATGGAAGGGTTTTTTCTCTAAAGCTTAATGATTGTAGAAATAGATCATATTCTTGAATAGGAAGACAGTATTTTAAATATCAGTTCTCCCCCAAATTATCTATAAAGTCAATGCTAACCACAACCAAAATCCAAACAGATTTTTTCAATGAGTTGACAGCTGATTCTAAAACTTACATGGAAAAGCTAAAGATCAAAGAAGAGGCAAAACACAACTGAAAAAGAAGCTGAAGCCAAAAGGCTTGTGTCAAGATGTATTATTAACCTGAGTAACTAAAACAGTAGGGAATCAGTCAGAGTGGTCAAGTAAATGAATAGAAAATCCCAGAGAGTCTAGAGACAGATCCACACCTATGTGAAACTTACTATAAGACCAAGTTGGCATTGCCTAGCAGGAGTAAAAAAAGGTATACTTTTCAAAGAATGGTGCAGGGACAAGTGGTATCCATGTGGGAAAAAAATCAAATTGGATACTCATACCATATCATACATAAAAATCAACTCCGAGTGAACCAAAAAAAAAAAAATTCTAGGTGATTATGAAAGGAAAATTATAAAACGTTCAGATGACAGCATATATGAATATCTCTGTGACTTGAAGACAAATAAGGGTTTCTTAAAAGATAAACCTCACAAACAGAAGCATAAGATATTTAAAATTCAGCTACATTAAAATTAAGGACTTCTATTTTTTATGTGACTGAAATTTTCTATAACAAAATATTTTTAATGTAAGAACTTCTACGAATCAAAAAACACAACAAAGATAGCCCCCCCAAAAATGCCCCCAAAATGCCACAAATTAAATAAAATGATAATTTAGTTAAATTATTAAGGATTAATATACAAAATACAGAGCTTTCCTGGACCAATTAATAAAAACACAAACAATCCAAGAGAAAATGAGTAAAAAGAATAATGTCAGAAAGAGAAAATGCTGGGGGACCACGAGCATTTATTCAATTCCATTAGTTTCATTAGGCATTAGGGAAATAATTATTAGAACCACAATGAGAAACCTCTTCATGGCCAGCCGACTGGTGAAAAATGAAAAGTTGAACAATATGGAGTGTTGGCGAGGACACGATGCAACCAACCCACTCTATATGCACTCCTGGTAGAAGAGAAAATTACTGCAAACACTTTGGTAAACAGTGTGGCATCCCTTAATGAAGTTAAAATGTACGTATCCTAGGACCCACACATTCGCCCGCCAGGACCACGTACTGAGCAATCCTTACACGTATGCATCAGATGGTTCTCAATAGCAACTGTTTACAGCAGGGGTCGGCAAACATTTTCCGTAAAGGGCCCAGGGGTAAATATTTCATTCTTTGTAGTGCGTCCAGCCACCATTCAACTCTGCCGGAGTAGCAGGAAAGCAGTCATTAGACAATATTTAACCAAATGAACATGGCTGCATTCCGATCAAATGTTTTTGATGGAAATGTTTCTGATTTTTTTTAAAGATTTTGTTTATTTATTTGAGAGAGAGAGAGAGAGAGAGAGAGCAGGCACGAGAGAGAGCACAAGTGGGGAGGAGGGCAGAAGTAGAAGCAGACTCCCCTCTAAGCAGGGAGCCCCACGTGGGCTCTAGGATCGTGACCTGAGCCGAAGGCAGATGCTTAACCGACTGAGCCACCCAGCGGCCCCAACACTGAATTTTAATTTCATATACTCGTGTGCCATGAAATATTATGCTTCTTTTGATTTTTTTCTTACTCTTTAAAAACAATAAACCCTTTTTATGTTGAAGGCCCTACAGAATCAGGTGGATTTGACCCCCGGATACATTTTTCCCTGCCTTTGGTTTCTAATGTGAAAAAGAAAAAGAAAAAGAGACGATGCAGTTGTCCATCAACCAATAGCAGAGTCCATTACAACACACACACGACAGATGGGGGAATACCTCTGCAGAAGGAAGGAGAGGAACCTGGAAGAAGTCGGGCAGAGCCATCGGACCGCAGCGGGGGAATGGCCCGGAAGGTTGGGCGGTGCCTCTACAACGGATAAGGGGGACTCATCTTCACTGTTTTCTAGGATGTTTGAAGTCACAAATTTATGTTCAGTATTTATTTTAGGGGTTTTCGATTTTTTCCCACGTGATTGAAGTTTGTGATCACAGAAAATGGGCACTCTAATTTCTCCCCCTTGAAATGTATTAAGACTTTCTTTGCGATCTAATTGCATTTTATAGTTGTTCAATGCACTGTTACCAGAGGGCACTCAACTATGAGTGAGGTACAAATTTCAATTTGGTCTACTTAATTAAACTTAGTGATGTTGTGAGCCTGATTCTCTGTATTCTCACCTGGCTGGAGCTGCTTGATCTTCCAGGGGCTGAAGTCTCTCTCCTCTGCTGGTCTTTCCGGTTCTTCTTCTTGGGTACTTGATGCAAAGACATCTTGTCGCGTATGTCAATGACATGCTACTCATCACAGGTATATTCTGGCCCATATGTCCACAGGGTGCCCTGTGCTTCTTGCCAAAATAAAACGATCTCCAACAATTTTAATGCTTTTGTACTTTTAATTCTTAATTACATAGTACTAATATAGGAGGCTTTTAGTCAAGATTTTTGCTTTATGACTTCTTTGTTTACTTGCACATATTAGCTCAAGATTTTTCTTGTCATCTTCCCGTTTTTCTTTTTTTTTCTCTTTTTTCCTTTCTTTTGATAGTCTTTTACAAATGACATATAATAAGATTTTGTTTGCTATCTTTTTATCCCAGACTAAGAATAATTTTGTTTGAGTATTTTAATGTTCTTATGTGTGCTGTCATGAATAATATGGTTGGTCTTAATTATGTTCATCTTGTTTCCTGCTTTGGGGGCTTGAGGAAATGTTTATTGTTTTTTTTTTTTAATTATACTTTCTTATACTTCCACACCAGGTTTCATTTATTTTTGTCTTCTGTGGTGATATTAAAATTGGTCCTTTTTAAAACAGACTAGTGATTACCCTGAAGTCTTATAAAATCACCCTTGAAAATACATTTCTCTCATGATCAAAATCAAAAATAAAATCTCTTTGTCCCGCTCCTGTGTGAGGTGGCACACCCAGGGCACACTTCTTTGTCTCTGTCGCCTGCCTTCTTCCCAGTTTTGTTACCTTCTCTCTGGGACTTTCAGAAACGTGTTATAATTAAATCATAACTTTTACATCGTACTTGCTCTGTTTTCCTGCACTTGGCTTTCTAACTATCCCTAAGACGAAAACAGTTCCATTCCTCTCCTTTTGTTCGCCCAGTTGGTCCTTCTGTACTGGAACAGACCCACTTTTACTCATTTGGATTCATTTCTTGGCTTAACTGCTCGGTGGAGTCATAGTCCTCAAAAAGAATGTGTAGGTATTTTACCTTATGGCGCCTTCCAGTCTCCCTCCCCCGTCCCTAAAAAAAGAGTAAAGATAATAAGGTCTCACGGATGCCCCTCATCTATGAAAACTTTTGCTGATACATTGGGAGGCTAAAAGGTTTTTCTTTCAAAACACTGATTTGGAAAAGTCTACGGCAAGCCTGAATATAAACAGAATCAACTTCTATCTGTGTTCTTACTCCCTATCTAGACGACTGTAGGAATGTATAAAGGCGCCCCACACACCATGTGCCAGTCTTTCCTTGAATTGTACCCCATATGGGCTAATTCAGGTTCAGGCGTTCCCACCCCCTGCCAGGGCTCTTCCGTGGGGATCCTGTTACCCACCTGTGCCCTGCACCCCACATCGTGCTCCACGCCCCCCTCCCTGCTCTCTTTCTTTCTTTGCACATCTTTTTCCAAACTTGGAGAGAATTTCTCCATCCCATTCGGTATCACTTTCCAAACGGTCCTCGCCATGGAAAACAATTGCAAACAAAACTTCAGATGTCCAACTTATAAAGAATTATTTTAAAGGAAAAAAAAGGATCGAAATTAGCTGCTCTGGTTGGGGGGAGCCTAGAGGGCCCTGGGCCCCTGCCTTATAACCCACTGGCCCCTGTCCGCCAGCAGTCGGGACACTCCCCGGTGGCGGTAACATGTGAGGTTTGAAAAACACCAAGCTGCATTTCTCATGAAATTTTCTGCAGTGTTAGCTTCCTTCTCTACTACTTCCACTGTTGGTTTTGATTCAGCAATTTCATTTTTAATGCAAAATACTATATTATGTTTATTGGGTTCATTCTAAACGCCCCAAAGCTGTGCACCCAACTCCTCCGTACACCTGTGACCTTACAAAGCCTACACTGCACATTTAATTGGCAACACAGGCCAAAAATTCTAAGAGAAGTCGGATCTATTAACATTTGGAGCAGTTTTAATAGCACATTTGGCATTCATTGACGGTAGGTCTCTTTGAAAAGCCGAAAGAGTAAAGAAGGAACTTAATTTATCATTTTCTTTTCGCTAACAAAGGCTAACTATACATATAAAAAACAAATTTTGAAATCCTGAAAACATCTGTCTCGGGGCAGGAGTGGTGCAGGATATGGATTCAGCCCTGGGAACCACGTAAATTGAAAAGGAATGCAATATTCTGTGCATTTTTTTTTGTGGGTTTTTGCCTCCAAATCTCTTATCAACCATTTAAAAAAGTAATTAAATTCTAGTTTTCTTAAAAGCTTTCCTTATCACGATAATCTTCCTTTTCATGAAAGCCTAGTGTGCTCTCATCTCATCTGCGACTTCCTGAAGTTTATTGAGCTCGAGTTAGATATTTTCTTAAAAATTTTCTGCTCTTTCCCATAATCATTTTTTTTTTCCAAAGTACACTGTTCCTCGGACTCTTGAGTCCTGGATTCTCTCTCTTCTTCATTCAACCCTTTGATCGGGGGGAGATCTCAGGCTTGATATTTGTTCATAAAAAGTGTGTGATTTTGCTTTGGTCCCCACTCCCATCTATCTGTCTCCGCGGAGCTTCCCGTCTCTGCCGGTTCCCAGCCAACTCTCCCATGATCTGCATTTACTTGACTTAAGGAAGGGTCTTCCCCATCAGCTTTCCGGTCTCCAGTGGTGCATACTTATTTCCTCATCCAAGACACTGATGAAGAACAGAGCCTTCTGTTTGCACTAACACCACAGTTTTCCCAGTTGCCGAATTCATATTTCCCCATTAGCGTATTGGGATTGTAGTCCAGGAGTGGGTTGGAGAGAGAGAAAGAGGCTATCATGGACAAAGAATTTCCTCTGACCTCTTTTCCCCTATATGGCCTGACTCTGTTCTTCGGAGCTTCCTTTCAGTTCTGTGAAGGAGACATTTCTCTTGGCTTCTAGCAAGCCATTAAATAATATTTCTGGTTTCCAGCTTTGGTGGAAATCTGAATCCCCTTCTATATTTTCACAATTATGTCAGAGGGGAGGTGGGGGAGGGTAAATGGAGAGCATCTAGTTTCCTGCCATCACAACCCACAAAGTAGCATGGTAACTCAAGCACGGGAGGCCACTGATCCAGCCTGCAATCTTCCCCGAAATCATTCGCAACGACTGCTAGTACCCGCGGTGAAATGTGACCTGCTGGCACGAGGAAGGCAACGGAGGACTTGTGTGTGTATTTGTGCATGCGTGTGTGTCTATGTGTGGAACGTAGACATGTGCATGTGCATCCATGCAGGTCGTAAACTAAACAACGGATGGACACATATAAAGCCAAAACAGAAACAGAAAAATGTAACAGAATTTAAGATCGGAGAGTTTGTGTACTAATTTTTGGAGGGTTCCTCACAGCAACCGTCAAAGATCATTTCTTTTCTCTCCCCTCTGGACTCTGATCTCCTGGGTGCAAGGCCTTGCCAGGGCCTTTCTGATGGTTAGCTCCTCGGTATCCCCTCTCGTCTGAACGGTAACCCATTTAGCTAAGCTCGTGGCATCTTTACAAAGCCACTGTACTTTGGGGGATGTTGACCCCATACTCGGTGCTCTGGGAGGGACACTGATTGGTCTAATCTAGTCAGAATCATACCACCTGCCACAGGGATAATTCAGATAAGTGGCCAAGACCAACCAGCCTCTGGCTTTCCCTAGGCTCAGCAATGGGTCTAAACTTAGCAGACAGCCCAGTGAGATGAAAGGAGGCTTGCTGAGAAATTCTAGGAAAGAGGGACTTTCTCTTATGGTCACCAATGTCAAACCTGGAACAGTGACCACAACTTTGCCAACATGAAGAAGTCTCCCCAAAGCTAAATGTGACACTGCATAAAAGCCGAGCAGAAATAAGAAAAGGGCCAAGTCCCTGAGAAACTTTAGGGACTGAAGTAATCCCATCCTTAGATCACCCTATCTTGAAAATCTTCCCTTCATGAACCATAAGCCATGGTTTGATGTAGTTCAAGCCAGTTTGGGTTGGTCTTTCCATTATCTCCAAACAAAGGATCCCAATGAACTCAGGGGCCAAGGGTCATGTTCTCCTCTATATCTTTTACCTCAAACATGGTGTCACCTATTCGGTTCTCTTAGTTCCCAAACGGTCAGCTTGACAGGAATCAAATGACCACATGGCTCAGAGAAGCCAGCGGTAGAAGTCGGCACCAGCTTATCGGTCATCTGTGCTGGGCTCAACTACGCCATCCACCCTGCTCCAAGGACAGCCTCATGATCAAGGAAATTATGGTGGGCTTTTATTTCATGGCACAAACATCATTATCAGTTGAGACCATAGTCACTCTGAAGGCAAGAGCACCTGCTTTATTTTTGACAGTTCCCTCAAGAGCATCGTTGGTAGGAAATTGGGTTGTCTCATAGAAAATGAGTTATGTGGTCTGGTAAGTGAATACTTCCTGATTGGACACTGCATTCCAAATGTTCTGTGAAAGATGGCGCAGGAAACATGGCCTTCTGGAAAATCACTGAACCCTGCCTAACTATATAAATATCCCCTCTTTTAACGCTCGCAGTTGCCTAATAAAAGTTCATTGCATTAATTGTCCACAAAGTGCAGGCTTTCTTGCACAGGTGTTATGAGAAGAAAAGAAGAAGAAATGGTCGACTTCATCAGAAGTAACACAAACTGGTGAAGTGGCCACTAAGGATGGCCTCGTGGTAGACCGCAGGAGACTTGGTTCAAGTCACAGTCTCACTTGAACATTTTCTAGCTGGTGTGATTGTGGATGGTAACAATTTCTACTCTTCCTCCATTCAGGAGTTTCCAAAGAATCATAGGAAATATGAGAGGAAGTTTCAATGGCAACATGAGTTAGACTCAATTCTAGGCTCTGGGGACAGAACGTGTGAATAAAGCCCTGATGGGAACACTCAGTCAGAAGAAATGACCATTCTGGAACTTCCTGGTGATATGGAAATTTTAATAAACAGCACTTTGTTTTTCCATACATCTTGCCCAACTAGATTCCTACTAAAATAACAAATGGGAAATAAATTTAAGGAGATGAATATCTCAAACATGTGGAACAGTGACAGCTCAGTGTTTTGTGATAGACCCTATCACAATGACTTGGGAAAACATATTAGGTCCTGACCTCAAATCATTCTTCAAAATAAATTACAGATTGACGTTACATTATACAAAATGCCTTATAATAAATTAAATGAACAAATAGGAGAAAATATAGACATATATTTTTCCATTTCCATATTCATAATGTATAAATGCTACTTTACACATAAGAGAAAATAAAGATTTGCTAAGAGAAAAAGAAAAGACTAATAAGCACCAGTATGTTTAAAAAGCACTCTTACATTTCATCTATGATATTTTTTAACTTTTAAATAGCTCTAAACTTGGGATTGATGACATCATGAAATCATTTTCAGACATGTAGTAGTTTCAAAGTAGCTCTCAACTCCTTATGTATGCCAGATTTGGTCATAACTATTCGTACTGTCATTGTTTCAACAGAGTCTGTCCATTATTTGTACTATGTGCCCAAGTAGTATAATGAAAGGCAGAAAAAAGTTACCAAATTTTCAAAGCATAGTAAGGCTGGCATGACCAGTCAACCCAGCAGGACTATAGTTGAGGGGCTGAACACTGGAAACTTCCTGCAGACTTTAGGGCACCTGAGGGGCTCAGCTGGGTAAGCCTCAAGTCTTGATTTCGGCCCAGGGTTGTGATATCGAACCTTGCCTTGAGCTCGGCACTCAGCATGGAGTCTGCTAAAATTCTCTCTCTCTCTGCCCCCACCCACTCTGTGTGTCTTTCTTTTCTCCCTAAAAATAAATAAATAAAAATAATAACAAAACTGAAGATCCCTCTTTAAAAAAAAAAACCTTCTCTCTCTCTCTCCCTGTCACTCTGCCCCCTCACTCTTGCCTCTTTAAAATAACAGTAATAATGATAATAATAATAAATAAAAAGAATCCGCTTAACTTTAGTGATGTGATTCCATTAAAGAAAACATGAAGTCATGAGTTAATTCAAATAGAAAAGTGACAATATAAAAAATTGCAGGTTCAACAGAGGGTGGATAACAACTTGGAAGAAAATCATAAAGATCGTTGTGGTGTATGTTTCTCTTTTTTTTAACTGTAACATCACCAACTGACTTTGGTTGTACAGAGGATGATACTGTGTGGGAAACCATAGATACAAGGAAAAGCTTTAGAGTCTTTGAAAAAAATACAACTTTCAAAATGGACACTAAGAAGAAATAGAAAATTAGGATATTCCTGTATCTATGGAAGAAACTGAATCCCTAATTTTAAATGCTCCCACAAAGAAAGCTCCAAGCTCAGCTTCAACAATCACTTCTTCCAAGTATTTTAGAAAGAACTTCTATTTTACATAAACTTTTCCAGAGAATAAGAAAAAGCGAGAATACTTTCCATCTCTTTTATTCTCTATCCAGGATCTCTTTGGTTCCAAACCCTTAATACATATATATTACACACACACACACACACACACACACAAAGTCTAGTCCAATATCCCTCATGAACATACATCGAAAGTTAAAGTCAAAAAAAAAAAAAAAAACAAAATATTAGCAAATCAAATCCAGCGATATATTTGGAAAGAAAATTAATAAGGATCAACCCAGTTGGATCTATTTCAAGAATGCAACTTGGTTTAACATTTAAAACTCAATCACCTTAAGATTAACATAAGTATGGAAAAAACCATTTTTCTCAAATAAATGAAAAAAAAAACACATTTGGGAAATCACCCATTCATGATTTAAAAAAAAGAAACTATAGCAAATTGGGAATAAAAGGAAACTTTTTTAATATGATAAAAGGAACCTACAAAACAAATATACAGTAAACATAACTAATGGTAAAATGTGGAAATGCATGTACCTAAGTTTGGGAATGAGATAGATGCCATGATCACCAATTTTATTCAACATTGCATTGGAAATCCTAGCTAATACAAATAAATAAAGCAAGAAAAAAATAAATAGAAGTTCAAAGCATCAGAGAACATTTGGAAATAATTGTCATTATGCACACATGATGTAACATCCAAATAATCTACAGATAAGAAGTGAAAGATTTTTATACAGAAAACAATAAAATGTTACTGAGCAGAATTTTGGAAAGACCCAATTAACTGGAGGAATATACCATGTCCACTGACTTCAAGACTCAATATTATAAGGATGTCAGTGCACCCAAATTTATCTCTAGAGTCAATGGTCAATACAGTCTTAATCAACTCAACTTCTTACAGATCTTGTAGAAATTGATAAGCTAATTCTAAATCTGCATGGACGTGCAGAAGGGTCACTAACATCAAACTTAAAGACAAAGAACAATTTTAAATGACTTGCACTTCCAGATAGGATAACTTATTATAAAGCTCCAATAATTAAGGCTGATTTGTGCTGATACAAAACTGGACAAAAGAACTAATGGAATTGGATTGAGGGTCCAGAAATACATATATGGTCACATAAATTATGGCAAAAAGACAATCTTGAAGCACACAGGGGAAAGGGTTTTTCAATAAACGATGCTAGCTCAAAACACTATCCAGAAAAATAAAGAATATTTGAATTCCAAACTCTTGCCATAAAGAAAAATCAATTCCACAGGGATCACGGACCCAAATGTAATGGTAAAACAGTAAAGCTTCTGGACAGTAACGTAGAAGAACACAAGGTCCACAGACAGCCCCCCCCCCAAAAAAAAAAACCCACACAAACATAAAGAAAACGAATGATAACTGAACTTCATTGAATTAAGAATGCCTATTTATCAAAAGACACCGTTGAAGAGTGAGAGGCAAGCCAATGATTAGGAGAAGAGGGATTTTAACCAACATATATAAAGAACATATATATATATATATTCTTTTGAAAGAAAGAGACAACAGTCCACTCCAGACAACAGTCTTGAACAGGATCACAAGACTGTCTACTACATGACTCCATTTAGAACAAGTTCAAAAAGAGGCAAAACCAAAATGTACAGGGAGAGAAGTCAGAATGGTGGTTGCCTTAGGGGTGTAATATCTGGATGAAGGCACAAGGAATGCATCTGGGCTGCTGCTAATGTTCTACTTCTTGATCTGGGTGCTGGGTATACAAGGGCTTGCCCAAATCGGTCCCGGAAATGGAAGAAGGATTTCAAACCCATATATTGTCAACTTCAATGTCCTGTCAATTATACTATTTTAATACATATGTCTATGTGGTGGTGATAAGGAGGTCTACTTCAAAATGGATATGAGTAGGAAAATGTTCAAATGATCTCTCCTTCATTTTTGTATATATTTTTTATTATGTTCGGTTAGCCAGCATATAGTACATCATTAGTTTTTGATATGTTCAAAGATTCATTAGTTGCAGATAACACCCAGTGTTCTCCTTGAATCATCCATTTGGTGACCAAAATCACAGAACCATGATTGGGAAACCACTGCCACCTAGTGGCACCTTGCCCTAATTGCAGGATCAGATAGTTTAGACATGGGTCCACCCCCAAGCGCGCCAATTCAAAACAGCAAAAAGTTGTTCAGTCTCCCCACACACACCTAGTGTTTCCTCCTCAAGCAATTATTTACGGAAACCAATCACTTTCTTCGTATCACTTCATCCTCGTAATATAAGTATTCCATCTTTATCCTATACTGATAAAAATAATAATGTTACCTACTAATTGTTGGACAGTCGCTAAATGCCGGACATTTTTGCATCAGTCTCTTTGCATGGATACATGTCATTAACTTGCACAGCAATTCAATGAGGACTCTAGTACTCTTATACCCATTTTAGAAATGGGTAAAGTGAGACATACTGAGATTTCCTAGGGGTCAACAGAGATACTAATCAAGTTGGGATTGTAATCCAAGTCTGTAGGATTCCAGATGTCCTGCTCTCCTGTTTTCCAAGCATACAAATTGGACATTTTCTCCTCGCAGTAGGGAATCCAGAGATGAGTATTACTGGGCTCAAGGACCGTGAGCAAATCACGTTATTTCTCAGGGACCCTGTTTTCTTATCTGCAAACGAAAAGCCTTCCCCACATGATCTCTGAGGCTTCTTCCCTCCCCATCACCTAATAGCTCCTGAACGCAGAAGAAAGACCTTAGTGTAAGTCACTTGCAATATGTTTTTGCAGTTTGGCACGACTATTTTTAGACCATCACAGAATAAGAGCTCATTTCATGGGAGTCAGTCACAAATTTCTCACAATCTTTGGGGGAAATCCAGGCTTGAGGGATTCTAGTGCTTAATGAGATGATGTAATGCAGGAAAATATATAACTGGAAGAAAGTTTTATTAGTGTGAGTAAATGTACATTTTCAAGTGAATTACAAGACCTTAAGAAGTAAATGTATATGCCTCGTGGGGAAAATCACCTAAGACTCTAAAACAGAGCATGTAGTGTTCATTTTCAGGCATTCTGAGAACTTCTGCAGATGTGAATAAAAAGGAAAATTGTACAGAACCTTTAACCCTAGAAAGAAAAACAAATGACCTCAGAAAAATATCTTCAATTAAGCAAATTGAGGACACCCGTGACAGGTGCAATTGTCAGATAAAGGGGCTTTATGTGCAACACGAGTTAATATATTCATTGGGCAAAAATGCATTTACAGATCTGCTGATAGGAAATATCTACAGGATTAGCAACGTTTAAGACGAATACATGAAACTGGTCTGGCATTCAAATGGGGAGAGAGGCACCGTCCAGTTCAACATGCCTATGTAAAAAAAAAAAAAGCATGATGGTTCATGCAAATACAAGAAGTAACATTCCAGGTCACATAAATTTCTCGAAGTGTTTCTAAACTGTCACATACCAATAATACATTTGACACACCCGTCCTTGCAGATTTTAATCCCAGGATGTCGATTTCAGAATTTACAACTGTGACAGACTGTTAGTGAATGGGAAATGCGGTCCTTTCCATTATGATTTCAGTAGCTAACCTTAAATGAATAAAATAAGAGAGGTAAGGCACTGCACAATGAGAAAGATGCCCCAGGGAGATGCTCTTTTGTCTTGTCTTACCTGTTCTATCTCGGCAGCAGTGCCCCTGCTATCTTTCAGTCATTAAACGGGAATTTACCAGTGTGTCAGCTACGAATAAATTGAGAGACCAAACAGCTTAGGGAATACCACTCACTGATGCTTTCAAAACTAACAGAGCATTGCAAGAAATCAAGGGACCACAGCCTTGACGGGACTAAAGCCACTAACTCATCCCCCACCTGGTTCCTGGCGTGCAAAGGGCCATATGGACACATTCACAGAGGAAGGGACAGGAGTGCAGTGAGAAGGCAAAATTGTGCCTGCATCCAGCAGACCCAAGCGTTCATGCTTCCAAGTGTGGCCTGAGGGCACCTCTTTAGAACGCCCCTCTGCCCATTTTAATCTTGCTGTTTAACTTCTCAGGCTGTCCTCCCAAGCCAGGTTCCAGTTTTGCTTTCCTCAGGAAGTCATTTTGACCCTGGTAGCCCGCGGGCATCTCTCCTTTCTCTGACTGCACGATTTGTAATGCGAAGCACACGGTTTATCCCTTGAACACAAAATGCCCCAGATCTTCTCTCTTTCAAAGGAAATGTGATTATTTTGCATCACATAGCTCTTCATGCATAAGAAATATTTAGCATTTCTGATGTGTCTTTTCCTAGACGTGGTGCATACAGCTTGACTCCCAAGCCACTGCGCAAGGTTGGGGATGGTGGGGATGGATGGGGACTGTGCTGAGTTTGAATCCAAGTTCCCTCACTTGCAAGTCATTAATTTTTCTGAGATGCCACTTCCTTGTCTGAAAAAACCAGTGGGATGAGAATATCTCTACTGCAAACACCGTGCGACGACTGAATGAGACAAGCCTTGTGAATGCCCTTAGTATGGCCTTAGTAACTTTAGGTATTCCTGCTTGATTCCCTCCTCTCTTGGGGCCTAAAATGCAGGGAGGGGGAGCAGGGTGAAGGCAAAACAGCCCCCTCTCTCCAAGGTTTAATGCCATCAAATTCTAAAATAAATAGCTTGGTATTTAAATAAATCATTGGAAGATGACTTTGAAAAAGTCACGCTTTCCGTGTGACATCTTTGTTTTGCAGGGTCAACCCTCAGTCCCTAAAACCCTGTAGTTGGGGAGGAAGCAGATGGTGTTCCATGCAGGCAATAGATAGGTCCATGACCCCAGAGAGTCAAGGACTTATCAGAACAGTGTGATTCTCTTATAAGCCAAGATCCTGGACAGCCGCACCATCTCTCTGTAATTATGTATAAAATGTCTGCCGATCGTGATGGTGTTTCTGCCTTCCATGTGTCCCTGGCGGCCTTTCCCTGTCATGCTGGGTCTCCCCCAGAGGAGGCACGGGCAGTCAGAGAAGATGGTGCCTAGAATTCTCAGGGTCCCAAATCAGAGAACTCACCCACCACGGCACCTTCCACTGACCCTGCGTGCGCCCTTCCTGGGACAGAGATCTAAACTTGTGCAGGCAAAAGACTAGTGGAACAGGGTCGGTAGAGCTAGTGTGCACTCTCACTATAGAGACGAACCGAGTGGAAGGTGGAGACCGAGCTTTCTCCACCATCTGGATTCCGCTTCTCCCTGGATGCAGACCTCACCTTCTCTGTCTCCAGATGGCCTTCCTCCTGTGCCCCCTCCAGCTACCCTCTGAATTCCCTCTCTTCCTGTGCCGTCAGATTCCTTGACAAGGTCATCTACGCAAGAGGTCTCCATGTTCTCCTCTTCCGCTCATCCTAGCCCTGCATTCCGAAAACGTTCTGCTTCTGGTCACCAACAACCTCCACTGGTCTGCCCTGACTGCACTTTGAGTCTCGGGCCTCTTGGGCTGGTCTCTTCTCCCTCTCTGGCTGTCCCTTCTTGAGTTCCTTCGCTCGGCTTCCTTTCCTCTAGTCCATCTCTTAAATTGTGTTCTTTCCCGAGGTTACATCCTCAGCTCTTTTCTGTTCCCACTCTATTGTCTTGGGTTGACACAGTCACATTCTTAGGTTTTAATGACCACCTTTAAGTGATGACTCTATTTCCAACCCAGATCTTTCCTTTGAATTCCAGATCTCTAACTACAATTATTTTTTCCCAGTGTCCAAAGGCACCTGAAATCCAACATGTCCAAACTGAACACAGCATCTACCCCATTCCCTTAAAGCTTGCTCCTCTGTTTTCTTCCTGAATGGCACCATTCCTCCCGTGAGATCCCAAGCTCGACGCCTGACGGCCACCCTCGGCTCCCAGTTCAGTCGGCTCCCAGGTCC
>CM052797.1:1979937-2135551 GCA_028533885.1 Nasua narica
ATAAGGGTTAACTCAAGAAGTACAGTTTTCCAAACCTATGTAAGGGTTTCTATGCAGAAGGTAAATAAGGGATTTTATCTAAGGGGAAGAAAAAGAGATGCAGGGGATAATCATGTTTGGGTTAGAGCTACGGCAAGCTTGCAGGTCGGGGAACAGTTTTATAAGCATAAGCTGGGAGGTCTTGGGCAAGTCGCTTCCTCTCTCTGGACTCGGTTTGCCTAGCTATACACTTTATGTTAAGATGGAAGTTCTCCAAAGTCCCTGTAGCTAGAACATTCTAGGATGCTAAAGGACCATCCTCATAATTTCAAAGAAGCATGAGTTGAATTTTTTCAGTGCCTAAATTTTCACGAATGAAAATTTGCCTTTTGACTTGTACATGGGCACCTTGTAAGCTGGGTGACTGCACGCCACTCCGGACCACTTGATCTGCTTTATGGCGCTCAGGCATTCACTCCGGCATTTCCTGGGTGCCATACCTCCCGGGGCTAGCAAGTGTCAGGGGCTACCTGACGGAGAACGAAGCCATGGGATGGATGCTCTCCTTTGAACTTGGTCCCCGGGGAGGCCCTCTCTGTCCAGCAGGTGAGCTCCCAACAACAGTCTCTAGTTCACTGTTTTCTAACCGATCTTGCTTTGTTTCCAGTATTAATCTATATACCTAAAACCAGTTTTATGTGTGTCTATGCCTTTTTTTTATCATACCAGACTAGACAGATTTTCTTTTTTCTTTCCTTTTTTTTTTTTTTTTTTGGACAGATTTTCAACAAATTTAAGAAAGAATTTTGGGAATGGACAATTGCACATTGTAGAGTTCGCGGCACCCTTGAAGTGTACTTGAGTGGCCTGAACGTCTGAGAGACAGGTCCTCTCCTGAGCCAGCCAGACCTAAGGTTTAACAGGATGTCCTAGTACCTGCCACTTGGAAACAAATACTGGTTTCCAGTATTGGCTCCAGACTTCAGGAATTGATTTACAATGTAGCTCTTTCCCAGTGAGTAGCTCAAAGTAGCCTGACACAGATAAGGTATAGCAGAGATTTACTTATTTTAAAATGACATCCGGATGATTCTCCCATGTAACACCAGAGGGGTCGAGTAATACAAATGTGATTTACTTAACTCTGTATGTATTCTATAATTGTATAATTCTAAAGCAGACATGAGTATGGGTGTTATGTACGAAGCAGAGGATGAGTAACCCACTAAATATGATCCCTACCTTTCAGCATTTAAGTTAATAGCAGAGGGGAGATATTGACATAAATAAGTACTATAGACATTCAGTTTCATTCAGAGCAATGATAGCTTTGCCCCTTCGAGCTCTTTGAAATCACCCAAAACAGCAAAGGAAATATAAACAGAAAGGCAAAGTCCAGAGTCACAGGAAGAAACCAAAACATGCCCATCTCAGACAAAAGCCACTAAAACATCACCTTCCTAAATGAGTGGCACGACTAGATGCTCTTGTCGGAAATGATGAGTCAAGCGCAGGAGCCAGCGTGAGGTACCCTTCTGGATTTAGGAGGAAAGAGAAGCTCAGGAGGCAAGAATAAATCCGTAATCACACAGACACACACAGATGGGCACGCACACGCATACATACACACATGCAACGTATTTGCAGGAAGTAGTTTCAAAGGAAAAAGTCATCTGCACTGGAAGCAGCCTACTTCTGCCAAGCCCTGGTGACCAGGTAAAAGTCTGAATACTAAATGAACTCATTCACATGTACAAACCTGAGAAATGAGGAACTAGGGAAAGTTCCTGCTAGCCTGAAACTGTCCTGGGTCCTCCCCCACTGAAATTTTCTGAAAATAGCCGGTCTAGGAAAAAACTCATCACATTCAAAACTGAGTAGGAATGTTCTAAAAAATGTATACAGAGATGCCACAAAAAGTGAGTAAAAAAAATGCTCACTTGAAAAAATGTTACCATAAACAGGTGATAACTATGACAGATGCCATGAATTTTCAAAACTTAAAACCGTCGAAACTATCCAACGAGAGCACAAAGCAGGAACAAAGAACTAGAAAAGCATGAGAAAATTATATGAGGAAATAATAGCGTAACTGGTAGAACTCAGGATAGAAGTAAAACGGAGAAGGAAATCTTGACCTACATGAAGATTATAGTGGAAACAGCAGAAGGAAGAAAAGAAACTGCTAGAAACTCAGGAATGCATGTGAAGCACAACAGTGAGAAAAACATTCATTCTGAGAAATTAAAACAAAAATTTAAAACAATATTTTAATTCTAACTGAAAAGCAGACAAATCACATGCCATATAGTTAAAATTGTCACAGAAGTAGAGAACCTAAATGAAGGATTACATTAAAAGTATATTTAAAAATATAAACAGAAAAAACCTCGAATCTACTACAGCTGGGAGGGGGTATTATTTCCTTGCTCAGAGAAGGGGGCTGGGACAGGAGTCAAGTGATATCAATACATATTTTATTAAAATTACTCAATTTTATAGACAAATCATTATTTTGCCAGCCTGACAAAAAGATCAAGTCACCTATTAGGGAGAGAGAAAAAAAATCTGGTGGCCTCAGAGTTCCCCACAGCATTATCCAACCTAAGAGGAACCCCAGTAAAACAATACCGATGAAGTTGTTGAGGAATGCAATGTGGGGCAAGGAAGTGAAACCCAGCCAAGCCGTCATTCACATATAAAAGCTATAGATGAGTTTATTTCCTAGGAGACCTTCCTGAGGAAACTACTAGAAGAGCCAAGTGACAAATGGAGAAGCTACATTGAAATAACAGGTGTTGGACATTTAATCCATTAAACTATTTGACTACAACTAAAGAAAACAGAGAGATTATGGCTCCATAAGCAAAGGTAAATGGTATGCACCCTGACAATATAAAATATAACAAAACAATGAGATTTGGAGAAGGAAAAAAGAAAGGAAGTTACAGACTATACTAATTTCCTCATCAGTTATAAGCTGGAAAATCAAGAAAAAGTGCTAAGAGAGTTATTTATAATACTTTCAAGTATTAAAGCTATAAAATCAACACTATGAAAAATAATATAAGCCAATAAAACAAAATGAGGAAGATGATGGAAAATATGGATGAAATACACTGATTTCAATATTGCTCATAAAAACTGAAAATTGAAGATTATCACTAGAAAGTAACAACCAGAGAACAATGTATAAAACTTCCAAATTATGAGGAAAAAATACAAACATAGAACAAAAACAATAACTATAAATAATTTACCCACAGAGCTTATACAGGAAAAGATTTTTCCAAAAAGCATTAAAAACAGAAATTACTATATAATATTATGACAGAACAAGTCAAAGTCTGCCTATCTGTCATATTCATAATTATGCAGTGAAATACACTTACTCGAAGAAAAAAATCCAAACAAGCATTTGCATAATGGGTAAAATGAACAAAGCACTCTCATAATTCCAGCAGCTCTTTTTGCAAAAATTGACACACTGACCCTAAAACTGGTATGGGAATGCAAGTGACCCAGAATAGCCAAACCAATCTTGAAAAAGAAAATTAAAGGACTCACAGTTTCTGATTTCAACACTTATTATAATCAACAGAGCTTAACAATAGAAGCAAAGATCAAAGAGATAAAACCGACAGTCCAGAAATCGCCCGCCATTAATCAGTTTTATGGTCGATTGATTTTTGGAAGGGGTGCCAAGACAATCCAATGGGGAAAGAATAATCATTTCAACAAATGGTGCTGGGGGCAACTGTATATCCACAGGCAAATAAATGAAGTTGGACCCCTACCTCACACCACATACAAAAATTAACTGCAAATGGGTCAGACCTAAATGTAAGAGTTAAAACAATAAACACTCTGAGAAAAAAACATAGCAGTAAATAGTTGTGACCTCGGATTAAGCAATGGTTTCTTAGATACAACACCAAAGGCACAAGAAACAAAAGAAAAATAAATAAATTTGACTTCATCAAAGTGAGAAGACATTGTGCTTCACAGGACATCAAGAAAGTGAAAAGGTAATCCACAGGATGGGAGAGAGTATTTGCAAATGTTTGTAAACATCTGTTAAGGGACTTGTTATCAAGAATTTATAAGGAACTCCTACAAGCCAGTGATAAAAAGGCAACCCACATTTTTAAATGGGCAAATGATCTGAGATTTGAATAGACAGTTCTTCAAAGAGGATCTACAAATGGTCCATAAGCACATGAAAAGATGCTCTGCAGTCATTAGTCATTGGAGAAATGCAAATCAAAGCCACAATGAGAAACCACTTCATACCCACTGGGATGGCTTTAATCAAAAAGATTGACAATAACAACTGTTGGCAAGGATGTGGGGAAATTGGAACCCTCCTAACATTGCTGGTGGGAATGCAAAATGGTGCAGCCTCTTTGAAAAAGAGCTTGGCAGTTCCTCAAAAAGTTAAATATAGAGTTATCATTTGACCTAGCAGTTCCACTCCTAGGTATATACCCCAGAGAAACAGAACCTTATGTTCTGCCAAAACTTGTACAGAAATGTTAATAGTGGCATTATCCCTAAGAGTCAACAAGTGGAAATCACTCCAATTCCCATCACCTGATGAACTGATAAACACGGTGTGCCACATCCACACAGTGGGCTGTCACCCAGATGTACAAACAGATGAAGAACTTATAGGTGCTACTACGTGGATAAACCTTGAAAATAGTATAGAGTGAAGGAAATGCGATGCAAAAAGCCCCATATTGTGATATTCCATTTCTAGGAAATACCCAGAACAGGCAAATCCAGAGAGACAGAAAGAGTATCCGTCATTGCTGGGGCCTGGGAGGAGAAAGGAATAGGGAGTGAGTGCTGAAGGGAATGGGGGTTCTTTTGGGGGTGATGAAAATGTTCTGCAAGTAGAGCGTGTTGATGCTTGCCCAATTTGGTGACCACACAGGAAGCCACTGGACTGAACGTGTAAAAAGAGTGAGCTCTATGGTATATGAGTTATTTCT
Organism: Nasua narica; assembly: GCA_028533885.1. Classification (NCBI taxonomy): domain Eukaryota; kingdom Metazoa; phylum Chordata; class Mammalia; order Carnivora; family Procyonidae; genus Nasua; species Nasua narica. The sequence continues at coordinate 1,984,914 of CM052797.1, forward strand.
CAAAAAAGCCGCTATTTAAATTAAAAAAAAAGAATACGCCATTTCTACATAATTTTCAGAATACACCTATTAAAAAGGAAAGAAGCACAGTGAAGCAGAGTCTATGCCCTTCGTGTAAAGTAGATAGATACTGACAGAAGTGGGAAGGCATCCAACTTTTCAATCTATGCTCTTTTGTGCTTTTTCTTGTTTGTACTATGTGCAGATATCATATCTGTTAAATAGTAAGAATTCAATAACTCACTATAGGGAAGAATGTAATCACCAGCATACAAGAGACATTGACAAAACGTTATCCAGAAAAAGATGGACAAGGGAGGATTCAAGGTGGAAAAGTAACTCAATATAAGTCTGCAAAGATTTGCTGACTTCATTTGATGAGAGTCAAGGACATTTTAAAAAGACAGAAAGGACTAAAAAGGCAAAGGGGTAAAGATTCCCCAGGCTGTGTTTGTGTCAGGTTGAAGTGTGGGACTTTATAGACGAGGCAGGTCTTTGGAAATGTAAGCATGTCAATCTTCACTACTAAAAATTGCAATGACATTTAACAACTGCTCTATTACTCACTTAAATAAGAAAGGAAAAGAATAGGCAAAACTATATACCAAGTATTGTCTTTAATGTGTAAGCGTACTATATTGAACATCAAAAGTAATGATTATTCTTGTTCAATGTTTTCTATCACATGTTACATTTCAGAGAAAAGCTGTAAATATGAAACCAGAGGCCTCTGATTCTCTCCCAATTCCTCCCTTTCTCTTTGTCCATCCTTCTTGCCCTCCATACTTTTGATCTACTAGTAGGAATAAAGGAAAGGAGGAAAGAAGGGAGGGAGGGAGGAAGGGAAGGAGGGAGGGGCGGTGGGAGGGAGGGAAGGAAGGAAGGAAGGAAAGGAAGGGAGGGAGGAAAGAAGGAAGAAACTTCCAAAGCCTATGAGTGTGGGAAGATCTCATAGCTCAGCACCACTCCCCTGCATCAGTGTGTAACTACCGGTCAAGGCCTTAGCAGAGTTCTGGGGCATCAAGTGCTGAGAGACAACAGCAAATTCACCCAGAGCTGCTGCCTCTACCCATCAGCAGGTGTTGATGACATAACCATTGTAGAAGGTGTTAGTCCTCCTACCATCATTTTCATTATGCAGGCTATCACACTGGGGAGCATTAACATTTTCTGCCAAGGGCTAAAAGGGGACCTTAGAGATGCGTTCTTGCATTCCCAAATCCAAGGCTGTACAATTTACACCTGTTAAAATGCGCATGTCCTTTGACCCATTATTCCTGTTCTAGATATCTTAGAAAAATGTCAGTGTCTGTGCAAAATAATTCATATATGAAGATGTCTGTTGCATCATCGTTTGCACAAAAACAGAAAAAACTAATTGCCTATTACTATCGAGATGATTAGCCAAGTTGTGATGCATCCATATTGTGAAGTACAACATGGCATTTAAAAAGAATTATCTGGATCTACATATACTCACACAGAAAGCTTTCCAAGACATATCAACAAAGAAGAAAAATCAAGCTGCAGAAATATGTGTATAGTGAGATGTTTATTCAAAACACTACCTCTATTCATATAAGACTACAAATGTACCAGAAAAAGAACGAAGGGATTCATATCCCATTGATAATGGTTGCCAAGGGTAAAGAGATGGGGAAAATAATTGAAATTTAAGTATTTGATTTCTTCTTTATTGTTTGAATTTTTTTTTTACAACCAACATGGCTTTCTGTATTACTTGTGTCATTAAAAAAAAGAATAACCCACGGACTGCAAAATTTTTTAAAAAGACAAAACACATAAAGAAGAAAATTAAATTGACTTTAATCCTTTGCTCAGAAATATCTACAGTTAGGATTTGAATATGATTTCTTCCAGCATTCTGCGGACCTTTTTATTCTAGAGTGTTCGAGGGATTTAAAACTTCAAAATCCCCAGCACAGAGCATAAGCTGACAATGAAGGGCAAGGGTTGTAGCCTCGAGTTACATTTCTATTAAAAATCAACCCAACGCTGCATGGGCACAGCCATTACAATGAAGTTTTAAAAACTGATATCAAAGAAAATAAGAGAAATGAAATGCCCCGAGGACCCAAAACAGATTGTGCCATGGGCTTTTGACTGCTCCAGCCTCTACGCTATCTGTTTTCAAATAGCCTGCAATTGTGTTAGGTCGCTTTTATAATTCTAAAAGATCTTGATCATCTTTTGAGTTCTTTGAGGAGCAAATGTTTTAAAAATGAAATTTTTCACCTATTTATAATAGTTCTCATCTGCACTATAACCTCTGTAAAGAAACACAGAGAATCCCTCAACACCCCACTCCATGTTCTAACAAACACGCCTGTGCAGGAGGGCTGAGAAAAATACCACTGTCTCTCAAAGGGAACCCAGTGATAAACCCCACTTTGTCTACTCAGGTGTTCCCGCCTGGGAAACACAGATGGGATGACTTACTTCTCCCATTGTCTGCTTCAAAGGGACAAAGTCTGTACCAAACTCATAATCAGGCAGTGCTACGGGGGCATTTTCTTGGTGGCTCCGGGAGTGTGAACATCACTACTGCCCAACCTGGTGTGAAGGAGTCCCCAAGAGTAGCACTTCCTGGGTAAAGACAGAGAAATCCCAGAAGTACGTGCTGGGGGCTGTGTTTCTTAATTCCTCTACTAGTTCGGCACATCAGAGTGGGCATCATTGTGTTTCAACAGAGGAGAGTTGAAACAAGCAAATAAAGGGGAAAGAGCTGAAATAAAGAAAAATAAAAAAAAAAAAATAGAAGAAGAGTAAAAATCCTCATTGGAGAGAGTAAATGCCAAAATTGATGGTGCAGAAAATTGAATCAGTATAGTAGAAAAAAAAAAAAACAACAACAAAAACTAGAGAATTATTCTCAGACTTAAAAGAAAGAGATGAATAGACTAAAATGATAAAAGATAAAATGACACATAGAAGATAGAAGAACAATGCTCTGCCATTTACATGATTGAGATTCCTGAATAATATACCACACCAAATAAGAAAATAATTACCTAAAATATAGTAAAAGAAAGGTCAGTCATTCTCGAAATGCGGTCTGCAAACCTTTGAGGGACCCAGGACACTTTCAGAGAATCCACAAACTTGAGACCATTTTCATAATAATACAATGACAATGTTTTCTCCCTTTCAGGAAGCTGCTATTTGCACTGACAGCACAGAAGCCACGGTGGGTAAAACTCTAGTGCTCAAGCTTGAGAAAGCACCAGAGCAATGGTACCAAACTGTATTACTAGCCACCATATTCTCTCCCACCATGCATCTGGTTTGGTTTTGTTTTTTAATACCAGTTTCATTCAAGAATGTCTTTGCTGTAATAGCACAAGTGCTAACACTATGAAATCCTGACCTTTTATATTCTGAGCATTACACTATGGTATCGAGCCTCCAAGACATCCCAGTGGTATGCACCACCCTACACTCTCGTGTAGTCCCCACCCCCCATTGAATAGGGACAACCTTGTAACCAAAAGGATATTGCAGAAATAACAGTACATAATTTCCAAGGTGAGGTCATGAAGATATCATGCCTCCCTCCTTGCTGTCTTAGATCACTCCCTCCGGGGAGAAAGCTGCCATGTTGTGAAGACATACAAGAAGCCCACAAGAGAGGTCCTCATGGAGAGAAATTAAAGTCTACTGCCACTAACCAGAAAGGACCGGCCAGGCATGGTCCATTGAGTGCGCCATCTTGGAAGTGATCTACCTGCCCCAGTCAAGCCTTCAGATGACGCAGCCCCAGCCAACATCTCCACTGCAGCTTCATGAGAGCCCCAGAGCCAGAATCACCGAGTGAGGCTTGTTCTAGATTCCTGACCCACAGCAACTGTGTGAGACAATAAACGCTCATGTTTGTGTTCAGTCGCTAAGTTTGGGGATAATTTGTTATACCCTCACTGATAGGCAGGAAGCCCTGCGTCACCCGGAGAAACACAATGATGGCTCCAAGAGAACTGTTGGCAGCGCTAGTCACTTCTTCTCGTAGAATAGCATTTTCACTGAGGAAGTCACCGATATATGAGAGCTACTCAAAAGCAGGCACGTGGCAGGCTTTTCCTCAAAAATGAGTAAAGTGAGCCTGTCATTTCAAGGAAAACTGACAGCTTTTGTTGCCAGGGATAAAATTTGGACTTTTAGAAGGAAATTCGAATTTTGAGAGATTTCTATCTGCTGCCAGGAATCTGATAGTTTGCTGAAACATTAAGTCTTTTCTGATGAGATGGTAGCTAACTAATTAATGTGATTTTTTTAATATGGTATAAGGAAATGTGTCAGCATTTGAAAGATGTATAATACTCAGCAAATTAACATTTTCCAAATGACCAATGCATGATATCACAAAAGATGCATCTGAAATGCAAGATAGACCAGTGGATTTTAATGTAACCAGGGATGAAGGGCTCATTGATATAGTTTCAGAGTCCACGTTGGACCTCACCTTTAAGGAACTACCTTTTGCCAAGTTTTGGTATAGTATCAAAGACAAATATCCATAACTAACCAAAAAGTCTCTAAAAATACTCCTCTCTTCACCAACTACATAACCATGTGTTGTTGGATTTTCTTCACGTACTTCAATAGAAACAACATAATGCAGCAAAGTGGGTGAAGAAGAAAATCTGAGAATTTATGTGATTTTTGGTTATCCTCATTTAAAGGGATTTGCAAAAATATAAGGGAATGCCTCTCTTCTCATTGAATTTTTTTTTAAAGATTTTTATTTATTTATTAGAGAGCGAGAGACTGACAATGAGAGGGGAGAAAGTCAGAGGGAGAAGCAGACTTCCCGCAGAGCCGGGAGTCCGACATGGGACTCGATCCCGGGACTCCGGGATCATGACCTGAGCCAAAGGCAGTTGTTTAACCAACTGAGCCACCCAGGCGCCCTCTTCTCATTGAATTTTATTTCATTCTGGAAAATATAGAGTCTTCATAAAAAATGTGCTGTTTATGCTAAGATTGAATGAGGTTATTATTATATTTTGGATTAATAAATATTTTTTAATTCTCAGTTTTTAATTTGTAATACGGCAAATAATTGGTAAATATGTACTACATGGGCAAAAGTTGGCAGGAGAAGGTCCTCAGAGATTGTTAAATCTGAGACCAAAAATTTGAGAACCGCCTTACCCGTAGAAGACTTGTGGGCCTGGTTGAAGGGGTCGCCTTCCCGTGGCTCTGAGTCAGTTGGGTTGTGCCATGGGAACAAAAGCCTCCGAGATCACGATGGCTTACAGCAAGATTCTTGCTAACACTGTAGGTTCCTGATAACACAACCACTACGTAGGAAACTTCCAGTCATCACGGTCGAGGGAAAGGAGGGCCTGGCAAAGCATGACTGGGTCTCACAACTCCCACCTGGAAGGACCACATGTCCTTGAGTGATGCAAGTCACAGGGACACACATGGACGGAAGAAAGGCAGACACTTCCTCTTGCATGGGCACCATACAAGAGTTGTGATAGAGTGTATGACCCCACATCTCAGACAAAAGTCAAGTGAGGGAATCCACACCCTCCCTATATGGCTTTAATGTCAGGGATAAAGAAAATCAGGCCAGTATGCATGGAGAGAGAAAAAAGGTTACCTAAAAAAAGAAACAAACTCACTCTGGCTTCAGTCTTTTCTGCAACTCCGAATGCCAAAAGACAATGGATTAAAAACCACAGAGATGTAAGGATTAAGTGATGTGACCCAAGAATTATCTTGGTCAGATTTCAAGGCAACACAAAACTCTCTGACATTTTTAAGGGCAACAAAACCCACCACCCTTAAAGGCAATCGCAAAGGCATTTTCCAACTGACCGAGAAAGGAACAACAGGAAGAGCTGAGAAATGGGAAAACCGTGTTGTAAATGAAATGGTGGTGAACCCGAAAACCACTTAAACAGAGATGAGACTAAACACTTGTCCTAAATCTGGTCATAAAATGGAAGGCAAATAACAAAAATTATTCTTGCAGAGGAAAGAGAATATAGGAAGTAAAACCTGAATAATATCAATCAAGATCTAAAACTTGAGATAATAGAAACAAAGATTAACAAGTAGGAATATAATGAAGTAGAGTTAAAGTTTTTACATTTCTATTTTTGAAACCAGATATTGCTTCCTTCTTGAATCTGGTATTGGTGAAATATAGGTTGAAAGTTTTAAAAAAATTAATCTTAATTAGTCATAGAAACCAAAATTACAGGTATAAATGCAGATATTCATAGATCCACAACTATCTATTTTTCAAATGATAAAAAAGATGAACATAAGAAAAGCTTTAAAACAGAAAAAAAATGGGGGGAAGGGCCAGACATTATCAATTATAATGATGTTTGAAACTAAGCCAAACTCTTCTAAAATGGGTGTGATTCTCCAATGGAAAATTAAACCTGCTATTTATAAATGGCATTCCTAAACCATGGTAGGAAAAATTAAAAGTAAAATGAGAAGCCAAGTACATCAAGAATAAACAAAGTCAAGGTATCAACTTATTTTACACAAAACAAAGTTCAAGAAAATAAAAGACACGACAGACTACAGAGATGGTTATTTTATCATGATAAAAATCACAATTACAATGAGAAAGTAACCACAGTGAATTTTTATGTATTGACTAGCCTTGTGTCCACATACCTGTAGAAAGTATAAAGTAAGTGGAGAAAGGAATACGAACAGAAATCATGGAAAGTCTATCATCAGGCAATGATGAATCAGGAAGGTACACACTTAATAAGGACATAGAAATAGGAGTACAATTTTTAAATTAATATATAAAAGAACAAGCGAATTTGATGCTTGGACTACATCTTATCTAAAATTCATGAAACATAAAATTGATCATATCATTAGCAAGAAAAATAAGTTCAGTAAATTTCAAACAGCAGAAGTTATATGGGCCATATTTGCATATAAAGCTTCAAAGAGATTAAAAATTAATTTTTAAAAGGTCGGAAATTTGACTGAGTGCCATGTAAAAAAAGAATTAACATAAAGGTATTATTAAAATACGAAATCAAAATTGCCTATATTTTAGAAAATCAGTTACTATAATTCATAATATCGATGGTTCATAAAAAAATGAATCTCTTATTTTTTAAATACACACTGAGGTGGAATTTGATAAAAATAAAATTACACTTCTGACATCAAAAATATACATATTCTTAGAAAGTAAGAGAAGAACATTGTTTATTAACATTATTTTTTAAATACCGACTTTAATGAAAGAAAAAATACCACAAGTATGGCAAAACTCTAGAAAAGTGAGGACCACAACAAGTACATGCATTTCCCCCCAAGAGATTACGTATTCAACTGGCCAAAAAAGTATATAAAAAATTAAATATAATTGTGATATGATCCAGAAATTCCACCTGTGATATATACCCAAAAGATTATGCAAGAGAGAAACTGATCCTGTCCAATTTCTCACTAAGGCCAAAAGATGGAAACAACCTAAATGTTTATTAGTCAACTGTAGGAAGGAATGAAACTCTCGTCCATGCTACAACTCGGGTGAAGCTTGAAAACAGGCAGACTAAAGTGTACCGGCCCCTAAAGGTCAAAAATTGTGTGACCTCATGTATATAACCCCAGAAGTTACCAGCTGTGGGCGGGAAGAAGAAATGGGGACTGGCTGTGTAGCACTTCTGTTTGGGGTAACGAGAAAGTTCTGGAAATGTATGGTGGTGGTGGTCTCACGACATGGTGAATATACTCAATGTCATTGGGTTCTACACCTAAATAGGGTTTAAACGGCAAACTTTAAAGTTATGCATATTACACCATGATAACAAATGCAAAGAGAACTTAAATATAGAAGAAGAAAAATTATAATTACTGCCTATAGCTTAAGCTGCTATAATAGTCTACCCGGAAAATAAACTGAAAAATCACTAGAACATACTAGAGTTTAATGAAGAGACTAATTACAAAATAAATAAACAAAATCCAATAATTTCCCATATACCAAGACTTATAAATTACATATAAAGTATAATTTATAATACTTATAAAATGTATTAAAAGTAAAGATTCTGGTTTTAAGAAAAAGTTTAAAAATAGAAAATATTCAGGAAAAAAACCTAAAACATCTTGTAGGAAGAAAACTATAAGCTTTATTGAAGGACTGAAAAAGAATATCTGAAAAATGGACAGACATATCATGTCTCCAGATGGGAGAGCTTGATATTGCAAACATGTTATCAGCAAAGTAATCAAGAAGTACAACTAGGGGCCCCTGGGTGGCTCAGTCGGTTAAGCATCTGCCTTCATCCCAGGTCATGATCCAGGAGTCGTGGGATCAAGTCCTGGGATCGAGTCCTGCACCGGGCTCTTTGCTCAGCCCGACCCTGCTTCTCCCTCTGCCTCTGCTCCTGCTCTCTCTCTTGAATAAATAAATCTTTAGAAAAAAAAAAAAACAAGTACAACTAAATCTCTACCAGAACTTTTAACTTAACAAAAAAAATCTACAAATGCATCTGGAAAAACAAATGTATTAAAATCACTAGGGAAAAAAAGGTACAACAATCTAAAATATGTCACTAGTACTAAGATGTGCCCACTGGCCGATTCATTTCACATTGGACGTAATAGAAGCATCCAGCACACTATGTGTCCTGTGCTAGGACACAGTGATGAACAAGGCAGACGAGGTCCCTGCCCTCTCGGCCCGTAGGTGGGGGGCATTTAGTAAATCTGGCCGGAAAACACTTCACTCTTTCCCCTGCACCTGTCCTAGGTGCATTGGGCATGGCTCAGCAGCTCAGAGTGCAGAGAGACAAACTGACAAGAGAAAAACAGCTTGTTAACACAGGCCTCGTACTGACTACGTGGGTGAACTCACTGCTGAGTAACTTGGAGGGGGGGTTACAACTCAACCTTTCTATAGCATTTTAACAAAGAACAGTAAACTGGAGAAGGGGCCAGACAAAGGAAAAGGGGTCTAGGCATCCAGAGGCGGCACACTGTGGGAAGGTAAACATATGGGGGAAACTAAAAAGGTGAGTGTTGCTTTGGTGAGGTTAGTTATATGGACTCTCCCCCACTTCTGGATACACGTCTGGAGTCCTGGGGAGCTCTGTCCTTCCCGGGACAGGAAAGGGAGAGATTCCTTTGCAACTTCATGTCTCGTTTTGAGGCAAGGAGGGAAACAAAGCTTTTCTTGTGTCTGCTTCTTCTCAGTTGCCTTTGGCTCAAAATAAGCTTCATGCCAAAGTGGATACTTGGGGTGGGGAATTTTGATACCCGGAGAGAGAGAGAAAGTGGCAGTGAGCCCTGTGGAGGAGAGAAGCGGAGCTGACCCAACGGGGATCATTCCCCCAGAAAAGACCATCAAGGACCCGGAAGGTCGGTCATGTAACAGGTGAGATGTAGAGTGGGGAATCAGCTGTGAGGAAAGTCTGGTGAGAGCATCCCCCAAAAGGAACAGTGTGCACAAAGGTCCTGAAACAGGAGGGTTCAGGGGCGTTTGCGTCGTAGCCGGCCAGAGGAGGGGAGATGGAGAGTTGCCCATGGCAGTTTGGTCAGCAAGAGATTTTAGCAAGAGATTTTATTTGGGTAAGGACTGTATTTTATCCTGGTGAGGTACTTTGGTAAGGATTATATTTTATTTGGAAATATATAATGGAAAGGACGGATCTGAAAGATGAGTTTACACATACTCGCAAAGCATCAGGCTAGCTGCTGTGGGAAGAATGACGGTGGGGGCCCAGGGAGTAGGGGTACTGAGGTGACACAGGAAGAAACCAGTGATTGCTTGTGCAGCGCAGGTGACAGAGAAGATGGAGAAAATTAACTTGCGGTATGAGACCGGAAAAGGCTCTCCAGAACAGGCCCAAACATACGTAGAAATTGACTACATGATAAATAATAGTGTTTCCAATCAGTGAAGACGAATACATTCTATAATAAATAATTTCGATAGGGTAAGCTCTTCTTTTGGGTAAAAATTCAGTCGCGACCCTATCTCAAGTCTGACACCACAATAAGTTCGATGGAATGGAAAATGTCAGCGGGAGGCATGGCTTCGCCATTGTTTTAGGGAAGGGGACAAATGCGTCACTGGAACTTTCAGGCCTTTAGAACAACATGCAAGAGTTTGAATTCATGAAATCACAAAAGGAAAGGGACCAGAGAAGAAAATGAAAATTGCCAGCTTGTTGTATTTCCCTGGGCTCCTCTTGGTTCTTATTCAGTCTCTCCCTGCTTTTGGTGACTTAGCGTGGAGGGATGCTAGTCAGTTGCTTGGGAGAATGTCCCCCGATTTTGACCCGACTCCTACTCGCATGCCTAGACTGGGCTTCCCGTGGGGGAGGAGGAGCACAGAGGGGAGGTACCACTTGCCCTGAATCAACTTATGGCATCCTGACAACGTCATGCTAACCAGGACCGCCTGGCGGAGGTGGGGTTCGTTCAGCTTCCCCACTGCGAAGTCACTCCTTCTCCCTGTCTCCCTGCGGTCCCCTTGGGAAGGAAGCGACTCCGTGCGGCCATGTGTAAGGAGAGGGGAAGCCGGGCTCCACCTCCGTGATCACCCGGCTCCCACATCATCTGTTTGGAATTCCTCTGTGTGGGAGATCTGTGTACTCTCCTCCACGTATTTATTTACTCAGTCATTATTTATATCGGTATGGACTTGCGGGTATTTATTTTATACTTGGGCTTCTAATCTAAATACTACTTTATTTATTTAGTTGCTCAAGTCGTTCCCGCTTTGGCCACTGGGAGTGCTACCATAGGCCCTGGGATCTTTGACACTTGCCATCTCTTTCTTCTTGGAGCCCTTCCTTAGCTCTTGGGCGCTGCAAGGTGCTTCCAGGCTCCTCTTCGGTATGTCCAGCGCCGGACCTAAATTCAGTCACTTGCCCAAGGGTCCTTGGTTCCTGGAGCTGGAGAACTGAATTCAAAACCAAGATCCAGACACCAGGTGTTAATTACATTTTTTACCAATCCGATACGATTCAGGGCTGTCAAGGATGTGTTAAGGAAAAAAAAAATGGCACTTTCATCCATTATCGATGAAAGGGCAAATGATACAATTTTTCTGGGAAAGTAAATTTTCAATGTGTATACAGCCTGAAGACTTTTTACACAAATTTGGTTATTGTTTTCTCACGTTTGATGCTCTATCTTAAGTGCAAAGATGTTCTGCTGTATTACATAATAATAGCACTGTATTAGAAAAGCCAAACAACATGGAAATGATAAAATGAAAGAATAAGAATAAATTATTCATATATGATGACTAAGGAAATAAATAGATCCGTGCACAGGTGTTGTGGGGGAATGGCTTTCATGTGAACGAGGAACAGTAACGTGTGTGTGTGAGTGTGTGTATTGAAATATATAATTTGTTTACAAGGAAACATCTTTTAAAATGGAAGGAAAATTTTGAAAATATTAATAACGATGGCCTCTGAATGACAGGATTAGGTCATTTTTATTCTGTTTCTTCATATTTTTTTCTGTTTTTCCGATATTCTTTTAAAAGCTGGTACTTATAAAAAACTAACCACAAAGTGTTTTGATCACTTTTGATAGCTACCGAACGTGGACGTCTAAGTGATTCCTGCTGGCTGTTTGAATTTTGTGGACGGCTGGTTTGCCCCTTCATTGAGTGATGCCATGATTTTTTGGCAGTAGGGTCCTCATCAGCAAGAGAAGAGGAGGGCCTTACCCAGGAGATGAACCTACTGTCCCCAAATCACACAGCAGATTGGTAGCAAGACTTGAACTTCACGCAGCAAGGGGCTCTGGTGTGAGTCGGGACCAAAGGCCAGGAGCCAGAACCCTCTGAACTGATGGGCTCTGGGACCCTCCTCTTGGCCATGCTGACTCCCGAGAAACACACCTTCTTCCTGCGTCCTCGGGAGGACTGAGGAAAGAAGAAGACAAGCCTCCAAGCGTCACGGGGGGCAGAGCATGTTGAGATTACAAAGTCAAGCAAGCTTGGCTTTCAGATGTTGGCAAGGCGGGTAATTAATTCACGCGGGACTTTGAGTTCTGGGTTTGTTTTTCTCCTCTGCGAATCTGGGTTTGTTTTGGTGGAGAAGTAAGTAATAATTTTGGGTCGTCTTCCCCAGCTACAGAGCTGGGTCACGTGACTCAAAGTTTTACCAAAAGCAGCACTTTTATTCTGTAAAGTTGCCAAGGCAACACCAGCTGCTTATGGTATCATGTGACCGAGGGGACACAGACTGATTTTAGAAGCCTAAAATTATCACTCAATCTGCTCACCAAAATCCCGAAACAGCCAAGATGGCCCCAAGCCCAAGGAAAAGCTTCATAAATGCTGCTCTGTAAAAATGATGCTGCCGATGAATTATGTATTGTTCTCTGAAGTCCTCCAATCACATACTAAAAACATGCTCAAGACCAACATATGCTGGGCACCACGCAGGACAGACCCGTTAATCCGTTACCCGTCAGTTTCCCCCAACACTGCAAGGGATACACGCAATTTTTGAGTTTTTGTTACATGGACTTGAAAAATTAAAATCTATTTTTATTCAAGTTAAATTGGATCTCAGATAGTTCTCATTCAAGATATGCTGAAGATGAAGAATAAGAATGATACTTTTCAACTAGAATATACAACTACATAGTAATAGGGAATATATATATGTAATATATAAACACACACACACAGTAATTGTTTCAATGTGTTTATGGTAATAAACAACAGTCCAGGGACCGTGGTAAGAGTCTAAATTTTAGAGGTTCCCAGAAAGAATTAATGACATGGACAGATTCCAGAGACCTATAACCTAATTCTAAATCGATCATTTGTCGGGCATTTAGAGGCAGGGAAACTGGTCTCCAGCTCTTGTCATCCCCGCTTAGAGAATAGATAAATTCGAACAGAGAGCAAACACGGGCCTCGGTGCAAAATACAATACTTGATCATATCACGTGACCCAAGCTTTGCACTTTTTTGTTCTCAAAACACCTTTAAATTAGATGGTCACATTGAAGAGGATGCTTCTGCTGACAAAATGGGGTAAGATTATTGCTGAGGGAAAATATATCCAGAGGATATATATTTCTTGTAAACAGAAAGACTTCTCGGCTCTTTGTATTTGATTTTGCGAAGATCAATAATTGAGCACGTGCTGTATGCAGGGGTGTGCTGGGCTCTACGGGGACGCCAAGATGAAGACAGTATCCTTTCCTCCAAGGACGTGGGATAAAGGGACCAATAACTAGACCAAGATAAAAAGAAGTAAAACTGAAAGTAATAGGACCATCGGATAACAGAAAAGGCGAAGGTCTCTCTGGCTGGAAGGGACCAGGAGGGCTTCATGGAAAAATTTGGATTTGGAGCCTAGCTGGCAGGATGGGGAAGACTTTCAGTTGGGTCGGGAACAGCGTGCCGAGGCAGAGACATGGGGTGAAGGTGGAGGAAATAATTCAGGAACTCGGGTGGGAAGCAGAGAGGAAAAATATATTCAGGAAGTTGGTGGAAGAGAGTCTAAGGGTAAAATAGAGGTGGGACCAGGTCCTGGAAGAAGCTGAATGTCCTTCGGAGCTTCTGGATGTTATTCTGAGAACAAACACAAGTGCTGATGACTTGGGGGTGCGAGAGTGACCTGTACGCTAAGATTAATTTGGAGAATGTCTGTTGAATGAAGGCGACCCCAGAGGAGTGGGAGCGGGAGTCGTGTTTGGGGGCTCGTCGAAGTCATGCAGGTGGGAGGCACTGGAAATGGGGGCTGGGTGAGTGGATGAGGGGGTAGATGGCCTTAAGAGGCACGTGGGGGGGGGGGCGCAGGATCTGTGCCCAGCTGGATGCCTGTGGGTAGAAGGGAGTGCTCGTGGACGCCACCGGTGAGTGTTCTGGGAAGACAAGCTCTCCGCCCTCCCCTCCAGCTGGAGTCTGGCTTTGTCTCTTGAGCTTCTTCCCCTTCCTGACCTTCTACAGAGGGTTGTGTGTGCACGTGTGCCCAGTGTGCCTAGTGTGCATGGCCCTGTGTCTGCCTGATCAGAACTGGAAGGAGAGAAAGAGCAGAAACAGACGTGAGAGGGCTAAGGCATCGCCAGAGAGTCTACAAGAGACTCGGGGACCAAAAGTGAATGCAAAAGCGGGCATCCCAACTGTGATCCCTTTCAATGCATGGCAGAGTGAAGACCCAGACTCGCTTTAAATGATTTTTCCCTGATGATATTTAAATCCTGGAGGCCAGACTCCGGAATTGAAACACAGGGATCGCGGCTCCAAGGGGGCTGCGCGCCTCGCGGACCGCGGTGGGTTGGGTTTGGCTCTGAGGATGGCAAGGAAGGGACAGGTTTTCAGTTTAATTCATTACTTCTCATGTTAAAGGGAAAGGCCCAAGTCGCAACGTGCAGGAGGCATCGTCGTCGTGAAGTGACTGTCCTGTGATCCGTGACTATTGTGGAAAGGGACCTTCAGTAAAGGTCACTTAACCACCGGTCACTTCAGTAAATACAGGGAGGAAGTAAAAATTCAGATCCTTGATGTAACTGCAAACTAGCTCTTAGAGCATTTTAATCTGCTATAAACTGTGCACACACACTGTAACGTCACCCCTGCACCTAAATCCAGACTGCGAAGATACACACAGTCCTTCGTAAGTCATATTACCGAACAACTAAATTGGATTTTTGGTGCCCAATTTTACCAAACTTCTGAGTCATCATCTAGACTGCATGAATGTGAAGTTTCATAGGTACATCTTATTTTAAAGGTAATTCAATTTCACTTTAGAGAATTTCTAAAAATATGGAAAGGTAGGAAAAAAGCTATCTTTTACCCGCCCCCTCCCTCCAAGTAACAACTGTTTCAATGTTGATAGAGTTGCTTTAATGTTTTCTTTTCTGCCTAGATTTCCCAGCCGTTTTATATAGGCTAAATTATAGTTTATGTGTAAATTTGTATCGCTTAATACGAGGATTTCCAGGTCATTATAAAAGCTCCATAATTATTATTTTCACAGGTAAATAACATTCCATCAGATCAGTATAGTGTAATTATTTAATTATTCCCTTATCATTCAAACTTCAGGGACCTGATCATGGTGCTAATGCAGGAGCATCTTGTTGCGTATTTTTTTCTTGCTTAGGTTTGTTCCCTTGAAATCCGTTCTCAGTAGCAGGATTGCTCGTTGAAGTGTAATTGTATTTTAATCAGAATATCCTCACCTGATATATAAGTGCCACATCTCCCGTTTCCCACGGGAGGGAAGCATGAACAGCCGTGGCATGTCATGTGGCAAGCTTCAGCATTAATTGCGCCCTTCTCTCTTGTTCCGTTTTTCTCACTGTCGGGTACGCCGGGTCGGAGGGCAGGAAGGGTAAACCAGGGCTGGTGTCGGACGGGTTGTCCTGCTGGGCAGGGGACTGATCAGACACTAGAGGGAAGCGTGTGGGGACCACTTACTTGTGCCCCCACCCTCGGGCCCGGACTGTGGGTCTCCGGTCCCTCCCGCCATTTGTGATGGACACACCCTAACACCCGCCTGAACCTCAGCATCAGCCTCCCCTGTCTGGTGCCCGGGGTCCCGTCCCTCGGAGCCCCGGAATCATGGAGAAAAGCGCTAGCCTCCGCTCTAATGACCTCTAGCTCGCACGACTTCACTAGGGGTCCCTCCCCTCCAACAAAACGCACTTCGCGGTCCACTTTAACAAAGTGGGTTTCTTGGTTGAAGATTTTCTCAGAGATTTTCTCAGAGTGCTCTCTTACCCTGTGAATTCCCAAACGGGAGACAAAATTCATAGCATTTTCCAAACTTAGTTGACTACAAAAGCCTTTTTCCAAGGACTTCTTAAAGCTCTACTGACGGATGGAAAAAATGTGAGGAAACAATACTATGACATGGTGCCTCACATTACTGCTCTCTCCCTCCACGCCCCCGACCTCCTCCGCCCTGCAGTCCTCCGACACACGGGGCATCACCCTCCAGCAGAGCATGGTGTCTGCACTTTTGAAAATAAGTGAGCAGGTGGTCCCTGCTCCCCGCATTTTATATCCCTCGTATAAATACAAATCAGCTGATCTCTTGTCTTCAAACCACTTTTCTACCAGTGTCTTTGTTCAATAATTTGTGCTCTAGAAAATGTATATGTACTTAGGAGGATTATATGGCATGAACCATGAGCAGTGGACCTTTACACTGAAGCTGGCCCAACTCCCCTTGAGATCATCAGCCATTCATTATGGGGCGGTGGAGGGGAGGGGCGGCTGCCAAGTAAAGGAAGGAAACCACAGGTTAAACATCCCCGGAAGCAAAACTCCAGAATACTCTGGGTTTAGGCTAAAATACAGACTTCAGGAATTGGGATGAAAATGAGAACCTGAGGATGCACGGCGGTTTTAAGACCTTATTTAGTGGGCTAGCATTCAGAAGCTAGGCTGTATGCCCCCTCAGCAGGCAGTAAACCTATTTCTTCTTCAGGAAACCAGGTCATAATTGGCCAACATGGATAAAAGAAAAGTGTTTGCTGAGCGTCTCTCTTAGATTTTCTGCTCAGTTGAAGAACGTATTATATTCAAATATTTCCGTGACATCGCAAGTACCATCTCGCTTAAGATGTGAAGTTTCCTGGTTTCGCATCTGGTTACACAGAAATGAACTTCTGACTCAGATCATCCCCAGCGATGGCCAGTGTGTTTAGGGTAAATTTTCACTTGCAGAAAGAGTCATAATTTTGAGCCTAAATTATGGACAGAAGTCGCCATTCCAATTTGCCTATTTTTGCTAGAAACTACACGAAAGGTGAGGCTGAGGACGGGGAGTTAGAATTTGCATCTTGTGCCGGCACGACGCCCACAACAAGGCGGCCATAGGCAGTGGCCTCCGACGCCAGCTCTCCAGGGTCTGGATGGAGCCAAGACGTGTGTGCACGCCCAGTACCACGTGGAGGGCAGCCTCCTCCCCAAACTGGAACTGTCTGTACACAAAACCCATTGGCTTCCTGGAACTAACTGATAGAATGCTTCAGCATTCAGTGAAATGAAACAAACAACGATAGCCTGAAAAGTAGGGTAGCCAGAGCTCTAGACTCTAGAAGATCATGTAGTCCAGCGAGTCACCCGGAGCTCCAGCTCTTGGACTCTGGAGAATGAGACAGGTTTCTATGCGCTAGGAGGTCACTGCTGACAAGGACAGAATCAGACAGAGTGTGCATGACGTGCAGAACAGAGCCCCACAGGACTTGGACCCAGGCAGGACTGCCCAGGAATCCAGGCCTTCCTAGGACACAGTCTGCTTCTCGCCCTCCTTTCCGAGCCATCTGAACCACAAGTCCTCTGACTAACGACCTCAGCCCGCGGCTCCAGCCTGAACGTCAGCTACATTCTGAACGCAACCACGGTTGGCTTTGACCACCGTGGATTCCAGCCAGGGGGTTCCTGAAGACATCGGGGGTTGTCAGAGACAAGCTTTCTCACCCTCCGACCGTAAGCTGACGGTTTCACTCCTCTCGCTGAGCTGCCCAGGCTCAGAACCTAGGAGTTGATTCCAGAATTCCCATGTCCCTCCTCCTCAAATATAATTACTCATCAGACTTTGAAAACCCTCTGTACCGTCCTCCATTCCCCCAACGCACACCATGTATTGTGCTCCCGAGCTTTCTTGAAAATGTCTCGAGTCATGCCAGACCCTGAGATTCATGAGGTGCAGGGCTCCCCCTGTTTCCTATTTCTGACTCTGTCCCCTGCTATTGTGCCTGGCTCACAGCTGATGCCTGGGTGTGTTTGGTTGAGGGAATATGACCCAGCCAATTGCTCCGTTCCATGTGTTTCTTCCCTTGCTTTATATTCTTGCCAACACCGCCATCTTTCAACTAAGACTCAGTAATATGATGATTAAATTTTGGATGGTGAATGCTATGAAGAAAATAACGTGTAATAAGAGGTCTGAGGCAAGCCATGAAATCACAGCTAAAACAAAGGTGTCTCTGAGCAGAGGCACAAATGATGAGGAGAGAGCTACGTGAATGCCTGGGAGGCGGGGGGAACATTCCAGAGGGAAGCAATAGTGAAGGTTAAGGCCCTGAATTAGGAATGATGGCCTCCTGTTTGCAGGAGGGCGAGAGGGCCAACACGGCTAGAGCACCATTAACCTGGAAAAGAAGAGCCAGAGATGAGGTCAAAGAAGTCAAGAAATGTGGATCTTATTCAAGTGCAATGGGAAACCATAGCATGGATTCGACCAAGGCATCGAAGTCATCTGAGTTACGTATTTCAAAAAATCATGCTGGATGCTGTCTGCAGAGTGGGTTGAAAGGGATGAGAGTAGACAAAAGAGAGCCCTGGAAGCGTTCATGCAGAAATGTCGAAGGATGCTTGTGGATTGTTCCTGGGGAGGTAGTCGAGGGAAGAAGTAGTGTTTGGGTGACACACGTATTTCCAAGGTAGGACCAAAGGAATGTGCCGGTAGATTGGATGTGCCGATGGGGAGATCTGAGAAGCCAGGGAGGCACCTGGGCCCTGGATCTTGGGGGACTGGGGAGCTGGGGGAAGAGTCAGTTTGCACAGTGGAGACAGTGAGACGTCGACGTGAAGAGAATCCGCTTGGGTTAAAGTGAAAGTACCACGTGGGCAGCTGGGATGCAGCTAGAGCTTCGACAAGAGCACCGGGCTAGGGACATCAGTTTGGGAGTCGATCAGACATGGATTGTAGCGAGATCTGCACGGATGGGTGAGTTCAATGAACCACGCGTTTTACTCTCAGGAGCTCCCCTTTGGCCGGAGCCACGCAGGCGCATAATGAGACTGTGTCAACACCTTCCAACATTTGACTTTTACATCTACCTCCTGACTCTTAAGGGAAGCCTTAAACTTGAAGGACTATCTGGAGAACACAGGGGGAGGAGCGAAGGTACAAGCAGCTCGGGAATTCATGTGACCCCCAGGGAGGCCACCCTAAGGAAGATGCTTAAGGACCGAGCCACCCAGGCACCAAGAAATGGTAACCAACGTCAGGAAACTCTCCAGGAAGCATGCCTCCAAAAATTGTCTCAGCAGCAGCAACAAGAGCAATGACCAAGGGCAGGAGATGTGGAGCCAGGAGGGAGCCACGCACATCTGCCCGGAGCCTCTGCCTCCACCAATCTCTCGGTCTAGGGCTAGTTAGATGGATGGCTCCAGAGACCTCCTCCACTCAGACCCTTGGGGACGTCTACCAGCAGAATGGTTTTCTTCAGATACAGCCAGGCTTGGGAGGCCCCAGCACGAGAAGTCCAAGAAAGGTTCTGGGAAGCTTAGCTCCAGGATTGACCATGAACTTCATGTCCAGGCGGAATGTTTCCCTGGGCCCAAAGGGCACCCTTCCTAATCTCCAGACCCCTTCAGTGACTCTATGTCTATACCTACAGCTCCCCACCATGAGACTTTGATCCCACATCAGGGCTGATGAACTGGATGAGAACCATCATAGCGTGGGGACATTTCCGAATCCATAGAAGAGTCAACCCCCTGAAATGCCCTGCTGATCCCTAAGGGGAACCATGAAAAACCGAGGAAAACAGTTTATGTTTGTGTAATTCATTCACGTTGCTGCCCCAAATTATAAGCTATTCTTTCTTTTTGCCCTAGATCCGTGGTTCTCAGTCTTTAACATCAGAATCGTCTGAAGGGCTGGTTAGAACAAGGACTGAGCCCTACCTCCAGAGTCTCTGGTCTGCGAGGCCTGAAGCAAGGCCCAAGAATCTGCATTCCTAACAAGTCCCCAGGTGACGCCGCTGTCGCTGATGCGTGATCTTTGTTTTGAGAGTCACTACAATGGAATAGAATGAATAGAACATTCCATTGTGTGACCGCCCCGCCATTTATTTACACCTTTCACGGCCGGTGGACATCTGGGGTGTTTTCATTTGGGAGCTACTATGAATAATGATTCTGTGAATATCCTCGTCCGCTTTATTTGTTCGCATATGTCACACGTTTCCGTTGGGTCCCTAGGAATTGTTGGGTCATACAGCATGTGTGTGTTCAGTGTTCGAAGATACTGCCAACAAGTTTTCCGAAGTAGTTGTAAGTAATTTACACTCTCAGGAGCAATAAATATTTGAGAGTTCTTGCAATGCACAGCTTCCCCACCAACATTTAGGCTTGTGAATCTTTTAAGTCTCTGCCAATCTGTTGACTGTGTGTGTGGTTTTCACTGCGGTTTTAACTTTCCTTTCCCTGATGACTAATGAGGTCTTTTAATATGTTTATTGGGCATTAGGCTTTCTTTTTATATGAAGTGCCTCATCGAGATTTTGCCCATTTTTCTAATTGATTTGAATGAGTTCTTTATGCATTTTAAATACTAGGTCTTTGTCAGTTACATGTGTTGCAAACATTTTCCTCCATTGTGTAGCTTGTCTTTAATCTTGATGGTGCCTTCTTGTGAATAGCATTTCTTGATTTTCATGGAGTCTGTTTCATAGAGTCTCTCAAACTATCTGCCGTGAAAGACACTTTCTCCCCCCTAAATCAATGGGGGATTGACACTTTTAGATATTACAACATGATGGAATATAAACATACGATTTTTTAAAAGCACTCAAAAAACTTGGAAGGATTTTATGGTCAAGAACTGTGTTTAGGAGACCCTCCCCTCATCCATAAGCCTCGCCCAATCTTCTGAGGATACTGTACCCAGGAATGAAGCAAGACACAGGAATCAGAGTTCTGTACTTATCAATTGACCCTTAAACAGAAGAACATTCAAGTGCCAAGCTTTTTAGTATTCAGTAAAGGTCACGATAGACATCTTAGCCTACTTACTCCCAAATAGCCCCCCACTCATTTTTTTTTTTAAGATTTTATTTATTTATTTGGCAGAGAGAGTGTGCCAGAGAGCACACAAGTAGGGGGAGCAGCCGGCAAAGGGGGGAATGGGCTCCCTGCTCATGACCTGAGCCAAAGGAAGATGCTTAAGGACCGAGCCACCCAGGCACCACCCTCCCTCCCCTTCACCCATTCTTGACCTTCACTGCATTTCTGCCCATCCATGAGCCTCCAGTCTCGTTGAAGCACAGGGATGGTCAAAGTCCTGGATGTATTTAAGTCATCTAATACACATGATATATAGTGATAAAAAATTACTATGGTTTTAAAATTATATCCCCCCCAAATTTTTAACTAAAAATAACTTAAAAATTAAAATAAAATAATTATATTTTTAAAATCATGCCCTCCAAAATTCAAAAACAAATTAAAAATTAAAATTAAATACATAAAATAAAATCAAATCACATCCAAATGTCCCCAGAATTTTTTTTTAAATCAGAGTCCAAACGTCATATAGATAGCTAGGTGGCATGCTCATAATATACTTTGATCGTAGCAAAACATTTAAAAACTTTCCTGGAGGATATAATGATAGATAAACTGGTACGGCAAGAACAAGAAGATTACACCGTTAAGTCCTAGAAAAGGGAATGTTTGAGCAATATTATTGTAAATGTAAAAAGAAATTAAAAAGTGAAGACTGATTTGATTGATATGATCCTTATTTTCTTTTCTGTTGAGAAGACTTAAAAAATACTTTCTCGTGGTTCCCGGCTGTCACTGTTTCTGCGCCTATCCACCTCGGGTTGGGATCCCCTTAAGGGTACGGGTTGGATCTCCTCGTTCACATTTGCAGTGGGGTTTTTGGTAGATAATCTTTAACAGGTTAAAAAAAGTCTCCTTTCATTCTCACTTTGTTAAAGTTTACCGTAAATGAATGATCGTGTACATGTTTTTCCTGCGTCTGTTGAAATGATCATGTGGTTTTCTGCTTGAATCCGTGAACATGGTGGCTCGCACCAATGGTCCTTCTCTTCTTACGCTCTTGGGGTGCGACCCGTTGGTCATGATGTAGCATCTCTTCTACACATCGCTGGATTCAGCTTGCTAAATTTTTTGTTCGTCAGCTCATGAGCGAAACTGGCCAGAAAAGAAGTTTTCTTGTCTCTTAACTGTCCTTGTCTGGTTCCAATATCAGTGTTATACTTGCTTCATCAAACAAGTGGGAGGAAATTCCTTCCCCCCCCCCCGCCTCTACTTTATGGAATATTTTGTGTGAGTCTAAAACTGTATATCCCTGAATTGTTTGTTAGAATCTGCCTCGAAAGACTCCAGACTCAAGACTCCAGACTCCAGACTCAAGGGCGCCTGGGGGGCTCAGTTGGTTAGGCTTCTGTCTTCCACTCGGGTCATGATCCCAGACCCCTGGGAACGAGTCCAGAGTTGGGCTCCCTGCTCAGCGGGGAGCCTGTTTCTCCCTCTCCTTTTGCCCCTCCACCTCACTTATGCTCTCTCTCACTTTCTCAAATAAATTTTATTTTTTAAAAAAAGACTCTAGACTCCAGTATTTCTTTTTGGGAAACCTTTAACTACAAAGTACTTTCTTTAATGGTTACAGAACAATCTGTGCCTTCTGTTTTTCTTGAGTCAACTTAGATACGTTATATTTTTCTAGGAATTTGCCCATGGATACCTAAGTTCTAAAAAATGGGGCACAAAGTTATTCGTAACAGTGTCTCATTACATGTTAATCTCTGCAGTGTGTACAACTCTATAGCATTTCTCTCTCTGGTAGGCTTTCTCTGAGCTTTCTTATTTTCTTGATTAATACTGCCAAGGCAGTATTTTTATTAATATTATTAATATTATTAATCTTTTCAAACAACAAACTCTGCCTTTGTTTATTCTCTTTATTGTCCCCCTTCCTCTTCTATTTAAATAATTTTTATCTCACTTTTAATATTTTCTTTTGGGGGGGTTATTTTTTTAATTTACCTAGAATCACTCAAGTCATTCCTTAGGCCTTTCTTCTGTTCTTGTGTAAGTATTTAAGGCTTTACGTTTCCCTCTACCAAACATTTAGCTGCTAGTTCACATATTCTGCCTTTTTGTTCTTGGCCAACCCCAGATACATTCGATTTTCCATTATGACTTCCTCTTTGACCTCTGAATTCTTCAAAAGTGATGCGAATTTCCAAATGGATGAGATTTTTTAGTTCTCTTTCAATACGGATTTTTGAATTTAATTTTTGTTAAGGTCAAAGAATGTGACCTCATGGCACCCATCCTTAAAAATGGGCTGGCTGTTACAAGCAACTAATGGATCATTGAGCACAACATCAAAAACTAATGAGATACTACATGTTGGCTAAATAAACATAATGATAAAAAATAAATAAATTTTTAAAAATGTGCTGGCTTTTATGATCTGGTATCCCATTGTCCAATACATAACCACCAGCCACAATGGCTATCTCAATATAAACCGTTAAAATTGAATAAAATTTAGAATCGGGTTTTTTTATTGCACTGGCCGTATTCCTGTTGGTCAGTGGCCACCACACTTGACTGCAAACACGGAACGCTCCCAGCAGGGCACGAAGTTGTGATGGACGGCTCTGGCATGGTGTGGGGTCAGCTCTCCTAAACACACCGTGTGTGTCTGAGACGAGTGTGACTCATGCAGCTGTGGGATACAGGGTCTTAGACGCACAAGTTCGATCCATTGTGTGGTTCAGCCCTTCCTGAGTTTTAGATTTGTTGTACCTACTGCTGGAGAAGTATCCTCAAATCCCCCACGATGGTGGCGGGTTTATTTCCTGCTCCGCGAAGTTCTATCAAGTTTCCTTTCTCCTATCTTGAGGCTGTATCCTTGGGGACGCGTGAGATCAGAATTGTCACATTTTCCTTGCAACTGCAACGATGTCATCGTCAGGTGTTGATCTGTGTCTCTAGTGACGTTTTTTACCTGAATATTTTGTTTGATGTGGTGACACCTGGATATGGCTTGTCTGATACAGCGGTCCCTTTCCATGGTTCACATTTACCTGGAATATCTTGTTCCATTCCTTTGTTTTTCAACTGTGTCTTTTACTATCACTGTGTCTTTTATACAAATAATGGCTGATCTGTTCTTTAAATCTCGGGTGACAATATTTATCTTATAACTGGATGGTTTATGTCATTCACAAATATTAAAATTAATGATAGATTATAGATTGATTACTACCACTTTATTTTGTGTGCTTTATACTTTTCTTGCTTTCACTTTCTTTTATTATTATTCTTCCTTTCTTGCTGTGTTGTAGAAGAGTCAAGTTGCTTTCTTCTTTACTCCGTTGAAAGTTTTGCCCTCAATACCTACCTTGTGGTGGTTTCTCTAGAACTTGTGACATTCACATGTAATTTAGCAAAATCTTATGTTGATCGATATCCCACCTCTTGAAGAGATCAAGGTATATTTTAACTCTGATTAATCCCATCCTGACCAACAAGGTTTGTGTTTTGGGCTTCTCCTAATCTTTATTTAAATCAGGTGTTATTTTACTTAAATGGTTAATGATTGTTTTGCCCTGATCACTCTTAATTCCTGCATTTTCTTGCCTTCGGGCTTCCTAGGAGTTCTACTTTCTAGCTAATTTAGATTTTGAAGCTTTTGTAGGTACACGTGTGAGCTGAGGAGAGTCACTCATTGAGTGAAGACCTTTTTTATTAAAGCTTAGAGGCTCAGGATTTGGGGAGCCTTCCCTGTTGCTTGAAAGCTACATTTCAACCCAAGAGAATATCTGCAGAGACTGTGAACGTGCACGGGTCAAGCAGTTTTTGAGACACTCCTGGAAAATCCATCCCAAACGTGCACAGCCCTCCACGAGGGGGTAAGTGTTTTCACCTGCATTACTTCCTGAGGAAAGTCCAATGATGGTCTGTGGTATTCAGACGAAGAAAACGTGTCTCAGATTAGAGATGATCCAAGTCCCCAAAGCTTGAGAGAAAGATCTGGAACATGAATCCACCACCCTTCCACTCACTTGCCGGTCGCAGGTTGGAAGGGCAGAGCTGGAGATCTCCTGGGAGTCGTGTCAGTTTGCAGTGACTACAGAGAGGGAGATCTCTGCCACGGGGAGTGAGGGGTGCATGCGCACAAACTGAATAGAGAATAACGCGTTGACATTTGGTTTGTATTGTTTGAAACAGCGTGATTATTCTCTTAATGTCCAATTGTAAGTGCCCGCTCTCCCTTGCCTGCCGTCCAGACCTCCAGATGTCTTGAAAGACAGATGCTCCACCATGTTGGACGTTTGGCCCCTTCAAGATGACAACGTATGGTTCCTGAAACACTCAATTACCAAAAATAATTGTGCTGTCCTTAATAAATCCTCGGTGAGGCCGCAAGCATATGGGCAAGGCAGCACGGTAGATGTTGTACAGCGAGAATAATGACGACAGATGTGCTACCACCGAGTCGTTTCTGGAACCTGAAACAGCCTCTCCCGTGTCCTAATCCTTGTTTCAAGATTAAAAAGTGGAGCATATTAATGAATGGTCTGGCCTTACAGGAAAAAAATATACATTCTATGATATGGCCGAGTGCCCCAGCCAGAGTCCCCAAGACAACCCTTGTCCACCCTTGGAATTCCAGGCTCTTCCGTGTACTCGAGTCGTCATGGACACTTCAGAAAGCTTCGCTTTCCCTCCTGCCACTTCAAGGGTCTTTAATTCTCATAAAAACAGACAAGCAAACAAAAAGCACCAAAAACAGAAAATGGCATCAGATTGACAAATGTTTACTTCTAGAACCCCTTTCTATCCTTTCATCTGTGTAGCTGTGTGACTCTCCTGCGTCACCTCACATCGCATCCAGAAGAAGGAGGCACTAACCGGGGTATGCTCGGGGTGGCCCAGAGCCTCTGGCTTTATGCCACAGCAGGGGCCGGGCTTCTTTCTTCCCTGTAAGCCAACTTAGTCCCTAAAACCACACATCTCTGAGACCCAAGTAGTCTCCCGTCCCTTGTCTCTTCCTGCTTTGACCACTGCTGGGACCTCATCTTCTAGGTTCAAATCTCAGAGGCAGTCAGGCAGCCCTGTGAGAGCCGTTGAAGAGAGTTCAACCATGTGCCATTTCCGGTTCTACCATGCGCTTCCCAGCAAAGACTCCCCCATCCAGGGAGGCATCCCCTCCTAGAGCCCACACTCCCATGGTGGTTCCCAAGTCTAGAAAGACTGAGTCAGCAAGGAGAGATAGCCTGATCCAGCTTCTCCATGAGCAAGTAACAGGTGTGGTTTCCTCTACTCTGACCCAGCACATTCTTCTTCTTTTTTTTAATCTGCAGCATACTGGATTCAGTTTTGGGTCTCCAGCCTCTGGGTTCTTCTGTCTTAGAGTCTATGGACAACCATGAATAGAGGTGGAAACAATTGGTGTTCACCATCTTATTTTCTCTGTGTGGCACTCGTGCAGCATTCCCATGAAAAAGGTGTGAATCCTATAAAATGGTAAGTGGTCTCGAAACACAGACTTATATTTGAAAGGCCTGGCAAAAATCTCCTCACAATGAAGTCTTCCGGAACCGACCTCTGAGCCTCACTGACTCAACTCTTCTCTCTTCTTTTACTCACTAGAGCCAGAGGCAGCTTGAAGCTGCAGAGCACTGAGTGTGGGAGCTGCTGCTGGGACGGAGGCATAGTTGGAAGAAAGACAAAGTAGGGAAGAAGGCAAGGGCCAGAGAATTTGCTCGCAGATGGGGGCAGGGGGTGCTTGATCCCTCGACATGCTGCTCATCAGCCTTCATCCTTTCTCTGTCCCCACTCTCTCCGAGAACCTCATCTCCAATTCCATTAAGAAAATGCCTCCTTCCATCTAAACACCAATCACATTATTTCTGCACCCATCACTCATCTTTCCTACATTTCATTCTTCCTGTTCATGACTATTCCCCGCACTGGTGCCTTTGACATCACCCCCTACACCTCCTTAGAAACCTTCTTCATCAGTCTTTACCTCCCTGCCCTATATCTGAAATCTCTGTCTCTCTCCCGGCACTTTCCCTTTGGTAAATAAGCATGTTTCTCTCCCCCATTCATTTTCAAAAATCCTACCTTAACCCTGTGTGGTAGACAAAATAATGTCCCCTCTGCCCTGAACACATTCATATTCTAGTCCCAGGAACCCATGAACATGTTACGTTACATGGCAAAAAGAGACTTGGCAGACGTGATTAAGTGCAGATAGATCTTCAGATAGGAAGCTCATCCTGGACTATCTGGGTAGACCCAAAGTAATCCTAAGGGTCAGAGCAAAAGAAGGAGATATGACAATAGAAACACAGGTCAGAGGGATGCCATTGGTGGAAGGGGAGCCTGAACCCAGGAATACAAACAATCTCCACAAGGTTAGCGGCAAGGAAGAGATTCTCTAGAATCTTCAAAAGGTGTGAAGCCCTGCCAACAGCTTGATTTTAGCCCATGAGAATTGTTTTCCAACTTCTAACCTCTACAACTGTAAGATAACTTTTTGATGGTTCTCAGCCACTACATTTCTGCTATTTGTTACAGCAGCAATAGAAAGCTTATACGCCCTGCATTCTTCTTTACCTAATCTTCAAGACTGTCTTCTCTCTCATCCAAATTGGCTTCCCTTCTTTTCCCATTAGTCCCTCAAATTACTAAAGAGAGAAACACCTAAGATATTTTCCTACCAATTCTCATTCTGGAACATTCCTGTGTCTAGAACAGAGTCTCTCTGTCTCCTCAGAGCACTGGCTATAACTCAAGAAGATAATCTACAGGATCTCCTGTAAAACAAAACCTGCTGCCTCAGACCCTGGTTGCCTTGAACACTGTTTGGTCATGAATGAGAGACTCGCCACTACTTTTGTGGGTCTTCTCTTCTATGTGTGTGGTTGAAATATTTTCTCTCTGTGTGAATTTCTTGGAAGAATGGGTAACACGAAAACACCTAGTTTAGGCAGACTTTTACCCATTGCTTGTGTCCCTTCAAATTCCCCCGTGCCCTCTGTCAGCTCTGGCCCCTCACCCTGGTACCACACCACACTTCCTCCCAGACAAGACTGCCTTGCCGGAGCTCTCCTCCAGTTAGCCTCCCACTGCCCAATGGAATCCTGCCCCTCTCCCAGCTCACAGCATGGGTCCCCTCAACCTCCTGAGGATTTCAACCTGCAGGTAAGGTCCTGGCTCCCCCACCCCCACCTCGCCAAGTCCTTCAGACCTGTCCTGGTCTCCGAGGTCAGCTGTGCTGTCTTTTCCCTGTGCACTTTCTCCTGGGCCCCACACTGTCGGCGCCATCTCCATGGATGAGGAAGATGGTACACTGAAATATCTTTAATGTCACGGAATAGAGATTTCTACCAAGGAGATCCAGATCCACTCTCTACTGTCTGCTCTATGGACAGAAGGATCTGGGTGAGTTCTCCCTAGGCACGGCCCTCTGTTGAGTTCTGCCTACCTCACATCTCTGGTTCAGCAAGGTTGTCCCGTTTGGCCTACTTTCTTCCTCCACACGTCTCTCCTGGCATCTGGTTTCCTCAGCCTGGCTGACATGTGATGCTGCCACATCTCAGAATTTTTTCTGTTTGAACTCCAAGTTCTGAGGCAAAGAGTCTTGACTCCCACTCCTCCTTGAAGGAGACTCAGCCGCTGGAACTGTCCTTCACCCCATGCCAGCATCCTCCAGGACTGCCTTTGTGTGGGAAACACGCAGCAGCCGGCCACCCACCCGAAGCCCCGGGTCTCTGCCTGGGCCTCTTCTTTTTCCTTCCTTCCAGACGAGCCCATGTATTTCAGCCACTACCCCCTCCTCAAAAGGCCTGATGGGATTGACAAAGAACCACAACCAACCAACAAGAGCAAGCTTTAGAGGATAAAATATCTGCCTGCCCAATGCATTTTTAAATTCTCAATGGAAGGGTGGGAAGATAAACATAAGAAACCCTCCTAGATGGATGCATCGAATCTAGAAGGTCAAACTATTGACATAAAAACTCCAGAAGGATTCACTAGCACAGGGAGAATCCTCTTCAAAAATGAAAGAAAATTCCCTCAGCTAAAGAGAACACCGGCCTTCAGATTAAAAGACCTCTCAAAGAGCTGGATGCTGGAGAAAGGACAAACTTAGACACATCCCCTAAAACTCTTTGGCACTACAGAAAGAAAAGCAGGTCACTTCAAAAGAAATAAAAATTAAACAGGATCCTCTTCAGCGATCCTGGGTGACCTATGACAATAGAAGACCCTGATCTTTGGATGGAACGGCGCCTTCAGAAGGTCAAGTGTCCGACGGGTCATAAGAAATGAGGTTCAGGAAACAGGAGCTGCAACCCGGCAGAGCAACGAAGGGCTATCCCTTGTGACACGAAGGCACAGGACCTGTGCAGAGGCCAACAAGCTGGCTGACACTCAGCAACATGATCAAGTCAGGGGTCTCACATCCAGACCCAAATTAGCTATTGCTTGCATAGGATGGAGAGGTACCGAAGACCGTGGTGGTAGAGAAACACCATCCTTGCTCCTGCAGGTCAAGGTCAAGCCCAAAGGAAACAAGCTAGGGTTGGCCCTAGCCTCTCCTCCAGATACACAGTGTAGCCACCCCCTGGTTTCATCATGGGGCTGCAGGTCCTTGGCAATGTGTTAAAGGCTACATGGGACACAGTTGCTTAGTGGCTGTGAGTCCAGTAGGAAAAGGGGGTTTGAGGAATGACACTCTGGTTCCGTCCCATGGCCCACCCTTCTGCTTTCTGAACTAGCTTGTTTCCTTGCCTCCTTCAGCACCCAGGAGCCCTTGAAGGGCAGCCACAGGCAAGAGGTCAGTGTCCCCACTTTGGTCTGAGCCCCTGTGGACTGGGCTGGGCTGGGCAGAAGCTGCCCCAGTGTGTGGCCTGTGGGTGGCCTCTTGTCTGAGGCAGACCCTCCCCTATTTGATATCCCTTTCAATTTCCAATCAAACCAGAATGGAGGTATGGAAAAATGGAGATAGTAATTCAATATATATATATGATTAAACTGCCATCTTACCCCGAGTTAGAAGGAGCTGAGAGACGGAACAGAGAAAGAAAGAAAATTTGAAGTTAATCACTACTTTACAGCAGAATAAGGACGTGAGAATGCCTTGCATTCTTTATCATCAGTCAGTCCTCCTTGAATTACAAAATAAACAGGATAAAATCTCGTATTTTCTCGATGCAGACTGATGTGTGGCATTGAGAGGCTCTGGTAATTAAATTTAATTGGAGCCAGATTTATAACACAGACTGTGGGCTGTTGGAGGCGAGGCCTGGGCACCATCCGCCTTCCTCTTCACGGAAATGCTGGCTATTGAACTCGATGCCATGATCTAGCACGTGTAACAGAATTTACAAAGAATTGCTTCCCAGAAGGATCAAAATGGGATCTTACTTCTATTGATGACTGTAAGATTTTTGTAAGTAAATCACGGCTGGGTGTACTTCTTCGTAAGGGATGGTGTGCCCCAACAGGACTGATATCTAAATGCTAGAAGAGTATTTTTGTTAGGACTCGTGCAGAATGAGTCATAAAAAAGCCATTTCCCCTCCTCAATCCTGCACCAGGCCAGCACTCTGGATCCACAAAACGTCCACCCGCTTCTCTCTAAATGCATTCCCCTGCCGGCTTGCAGACAGACCTCCTCCCTCCAGGCAGACAGACGGCACTGTGTGGGAAGAGCCGGAGGCTAGTCCCATCGTCAAAACCCAGCACTTTGGGAGCAAGGGGCATCTTCCTGGGATGGCAGCAGGGCGCACGGCCCAGAAGTAAAGATGGGGATAAGCCCAGGGTGACCGTGCCAGTGCAGAGGCAAGGTGGGAACAAAGGAGAAGGTAGCAGGATCAAGGGGGCAGCTTGGGGAAGGAGAAAAGGAAGGAAGAGCGAAGGGAAAAGCAGGCATGTGGAGAGACGCGTGCGAGGCACGAAGCTGGCCAGGGCGAGGGGGCGGCAAGGTTCCCTCTGTGCCTGGGTCAGAGCATGGCCACAACTTGGGAACAGGTGCTTGGGGAGCTGAATGGACACTCAGCTCCCCGTCTTCACTTCCAAGTCTTCCTTGACACGGAGAGCCTCCTATCCGTTTTCACCCACCCGTCCACGTCCTACACACAACAGAGTAAGACTGATCATTCCAAAATGAGCATTTAACTGAGCAGCTACTATAGGCCATGCCCTTGGCCCGGGTTCTTATTTCATTGAACCCTCATAAGTAGTCTGTGGGAAAACAGATTATTTACCCTCCTGTTACAATGGGAACAAGAAATCTGAGGCCGATGAAATAGTTTTCTTCATGGCCCAATATACGGGGACATTGGTGCTTCTGGAAGGAAGGTCCTTGCGATTGACAAGAACAAAACCAAAAGACTTGCACGGTGCTCTCAAAGTCTGCAAGCTGCCTAACAAATCTTATCTCATTTGTCTTATAAACACTTACCTAGTGAAACAGGCCAGTCATTTATTCATGCCCCAGTCGGAAAAATGAACAAACTGGGTGGAAAATTAACTAAAAGCCACAGAGCCTGGGAAGAGCACCAGAGCTGCGGCCACAGCCGGCCCTCCCTCCCGAGTCCCTGACCGACGAGTTTGCAAGCCCCTTCCGGGTTGCGGGGAAGAGCTGAGATCTGTTCGCCAATGGAAGGGAGGGTGATTCTCCAAGGAGCACAGGAGCCACGGCGAATAGGGGAAAACACGCATGTTCTCTTTAATATTGTATTAGGTCATGTAGCCCTGATCGATGGAACAGATAAACTCCCACATCTCAGCAGAGTAACAAACAGAAAATTATTGCTCATATATAAAAAATAATTTATATATACCTTTTACATTTATTTAATATACATTTATAAGATATCTATATGTATAAAGAGGAGGTGGATCATAGAGAGCATGGAGACGATTGTTTTGACAGAGGCCAGCTCTCAGTGGGGAGAAAAGGACGCTCTGGCTAAGGGCTGCTCAGACGATCTCAGTTTCCAAGGCGCGCTCTGCCCATCAGAGAAATGCCAGCTTCTGGGCCTCGGGACTCTCCTGCTTGGTCTTCAGGGACACCCAGGCATCTCCCTGTCCTTCCTCCTCTTCTCCCATGCAAGCATGCCAAAGAGTTCAAAGTCGCCAGCAAGCAGGTGACCGCCCGGGGGTTTCCTCACGCTCGCTCCTCCCAGCCTCCTTTGAAACCAGTGCCTTCCACGATGGTCGGTCTCCCCAAGACACTTCACATTCCATCCTCAAGGTCAAGGTTACTGACACGGAAAGTTCCAGAGCTCCCTGGGGCATCTGGCCATGATGGCCGGGGCGTTCTTTACCCACCTACTAGGCGGCAGCCAACCCGAGGGGATTCTTGTTCCTAGCCCTTCCTCTAACTTCCAGATGGTTCCCTTTCCCCAGCCATCCTTCCCTGTCCCCCGTTCCTCCAGGCACAGCGAGTTTCTTTCTAGATACCACATCTCAGAACTGGTCCAGCCATCATCCCAAGTGAAAAGGGCAGCCGCAGACACGATCCACATCATACCCAAAGCCAGCCGAACCCACAAAATGTGCCCAGTCCCCAGTAGCCCTTCCTCCCCCAGAAGCGCCCTGGGGCTCCCTGTGGGGCGGTCTGGGGATGACCCCATCAGAGCAGAGCCCCGGGACGGATGAGGTCATCCGAGGAGGCTCCTCCTTTGCCACTATCCCCCAGCTTTTGCTGTGACAAGCTGAGCCCATTCATGTGTCTCTGGAACTGGTCTGTAGGTTCCTCTCCCTCCGGGGCTCACTTTGCCTCAGTGCCCAGAGGATGGTCAGAATTGCAGCTGAAAGCCAAGGACCGTGGCCACCAGCCTCCCTCCCAGTCCCTGGTTCCCCGTGTCTGGTACCTGCAGCCTTGGGAAGCCAGCGAGAGAGCCCGATGGAGCCCAGCGGGAGCCCCATGCACAAAGAGGCGTTCACCCTCTAGTTAATTACCTAATTCATCTGATCAGTCTACAAACATATGCTGATGTCTTCTCTCTGCCAGTTCCCTTGCTGGGTGATGGGGATGGCATGACTCACGATCTCTCCTCTCAGACCTCATCCCAGGGGATTTTCCTACCAGGAGTCTCTCGGTCCATCCCCGCACCGTCTCTTCGAGCCAAGAGTCTGGAGGCCCCTTCACAGGGCATTGGGCGCCCGTCAGAGATTGAAATGGCAGTGGATTTTTCCCCCAGAGGTACGAGTGAAGGAGATACAAAAACAATCCCCTTCAAGCCAGATGGCCTTGGACTGTGTCAATTCGAATTTCTTCCCGAATCACAGGCTTTCCTCACCCCCTTTGCATGGATCTCAGGAGCCCGGTTCTGTGCCTCGCTTGGGGGTTGCTAGGAGGGAAGGGGAGCATGGTGGTACTGAGACAAAGGGAGGAAAACCCACCGTCCTGCCCAGGAAAATATCTCCGTGGCTGGGTGGCAATTCTTGGTCTTTGTAGTGCAGGGAACTGAATCAAAGTTCAGTCTCTCTCTCTCTCTCTCTCTCTCACACACACACGCACACACACACGCATGCAGGCACACAGCTGACGGGCCTGGAGCCTCTCCCACCCGCCGTGACCCACAGAAATCTCTCTTTCACGTAACAGTGAGGTTCACAGCAGGTGCTGAGCCCTATTTTCCAGAGAAGGCTGTGCTCCCACGTCTCCAATCCTGGGCACAGGTGTCCCTCTGAGGTCGACTATCCCGAGCCTCCTGCCAGGGCCCCTGCTCCTGGGGCCAGTCCTGCAGGGCCACTGGGAGTGGAGGGGGGGACAGATTCGAAGGTCGCCGATGAGAGGCCTCGAGAACGCCCCGCTCCACTCGTTTCCCTTCCAAAGGCGAAGAGCTTTACCCTCAGCCCCAGTCCCGGAGCAGGGGCTTCCTTTTCTTCCCTTGCTCTTCGGCATCCAATCCAGCTGTTTCTCTAGCCTGTGCAACTGCTGTCTGCTCGCCCCACTGCTCTTGCAGGACTGGACATGTCTCTCTCTCTGCCTTCTCTTCCCTCGTGGCGGCGGGCCAGGCAACGGAAGCCACCGAGAGTAAGCAGCCCCGTCCAGCCGGGGTCACCGCCCAGCGCCCGTCCTCCTCCACTACCCAGGGACAAGCTCGGTCGGGTCAGATCCCGTCTCATCTTCAAGGGTCCCGCTGGAACTGCCCCGGGGGGTCTTGTGTTAATGTTGCCCACTGGAGAGCAAATTCTGCTCTTTCCTGCAGAAGCTCAAAGGCTTGGATGGGGGCAGGGGTCTACAGGAGGGGAAAACACGCTCTCTGCTTCCCAGCCAACTGCCTCCTCCTTTTGGGTTCTCCACCAGCTTCTCCAACGTCCCACAGGTCCAGCGGGTTGGCCTTGAGGGGACCCCTGCTCAGCTGCCCACCAGCCTGCCCTAGACCTGGTGGGATCCTTTGGAGGATCCAACCAAGAATATCTTTCCTCTTCTACTAA
Organism: Nasua narica; assembly: GCA_028533885.1. Lineage (NCBI taxonomy): Eukaryota > Metazoa > Chordata > Mammalia > Carnivora > Procyonidae > Nasua > Nasua narica. The sequence goes on from CM052797.1 coordinate 2,019,121, forward strand.
TGGAAACCATGAGGTCTCTGGACCCCCACCTTATCTGTAACTTAAGGAATTCTTAGCTGGGAGCCATTTTCACTACACACACACACACACACACACACACACACAGACACACACACACAGAACATCTGGCAATGTCTGGAAACATTCCTGGTTGCACACGGGGGTGGAGAGATGCTCCTGGTGTCTGGTGGGCGGAGGCCACGCGTGCCACTAATATCCCTCAGGGCACAGGACCAGGACGGCCCCCTCGGCCAGGAGGGCCTGCCCCATGAGGCCAACAGAGGCCAGTCCGAGAATCCTGGCCCTAAGGGTTGGTATCAAGGGATCCTCAAGGTTCTTTCCAGCCTAGCGGTCGCTGAAACCCTGTCAACTTCTGCCCATTCCCGTCCCAGAGATTTTCCCTTCCTGGTTTCAAGTTCTGAGTCCCAAATGCGGCTAGTGAGTATCCAATCAAGTGTGTAATTTCAAATAGACTAATAATAGGAATGCCTAACAAAAAAATTGTATTCACCTTAAAGATAACTCATTTGTAGATACTGTGGCATATTTTGTCCATTTTGTATTTGTAGAGTACCTGCCCGCTGATTTTATTTTATTTTATTTTATTTTTTTAGTCTCCCCAATTTCATTAGAGGACATGTTGGGGACATTCTTTTCCCCAAACATTTCTTTGTTCAATATTGGGTGAGGAAGTCCTGGGAGACTTTGAAAACAGTTTTTACCAGAGCTCGACAATGCAGCTTTATCTCAATGGAGGCACATGTGATTTCTCCTTAGTACCATGCAGTTTAAGCAGAGGAAATACTGACCTCATGAAAGGTAAGGCATTTTACATCAGCAAACGTATTTAAGGAATGAAAACGAACCTTCTCTTTCGGCGAAGGCTTCTACAAGATCTCCCGATAAAGAGGTGGTCTCCCTGACCCTGACGACGCCACAGCTCGTTATCTACAGGTTGGGAGGTAAGGAAATTGCCTTTCTCTACACATCTGCCTCTCTAGTCCAAATCCCTGAATTCAGATTAACCTCCAGAGTGAAGTCAAATCGTTGACATCTCCCATGTCTGAAAACTCAGAAGTAGGAAACCAGTTCCTCAGCAAACGCAGGGCCCAGGGAGCTCAAAGGGAAGAAGAGGTCAGGAAAGGGTGCACGTGTGGCCGTGGGGCCTCGTCCGGGAGCGGGGCTGTGTCGGCAGGTGGACGGTGGCTGGAAGTGGGGGTCTCCACGGGGAGGGGGGAGAGGAAGAGGGAAGGAAATAAGCCGGAAGGGAAAGACAAGAGTGGAAGAGGAGCGCTGGGATAAGCCTTCGGACAGAAAGGCAGAGGAGGGGATGGAGAAAGGGAAGCGGGACGGCCCAGCCCAATGGGGATGAGGGGCATGGAAGATGCCCATGGATTACTATGCTGCCCAAGAAATCTCACATTCTGGATGCCCGTGAAGCAAAATTTTAAATAGGAAAAGTATGAATTTCTTCCTTGAATGTTTCCCGACCCCTGAGTGTGGGATAGATAGGAAAGCCAGAAGGAGCCGGGCGGGAGGGCTGCCCCAGCGCGTTACTGGGCTACGTGCACTTCCTCCTGCTCTAACAAATTGCCACAAAATAGCTTAAAAATGACACGATTTTATTATCCTAAAGTTCTGGAGGTCAGATGTCCAAAATTGGTCTCACTGGCCTGAAACCAAGGTGTCAGCAGGCTATGCTCCTCCTGAAGGTTCTAGAAAAGAAACCGTTCCCTTGCCTTTTTTTTTTTTTTAGCTCTTAGTGACCACCCACAGTCCTTGGCCGAAGACTCTTCCTCCATCTTCAAAGCCAGCGACTGCCTCCCTCAAGCCCCTCCCGTCATCGGGCCTCCTTCATTAACTCTCCTGCATCCTTATTTCCCCCATAAAGACGCTTATGATTACGTTGGCTCCACCCAGAAAATCTAGGATGATCTCCCCCTCTCAAGGTCCTTAACTTCGTCACATCTTTGAAGTCCCTTCTGCCACCTGAGGATCACATAGTCAGAGTCTCTGAGGATTACAATGTGAACTTCCTCAAGGAGCCACCTTTCTGCCCATCACCTCCCACGCTGTGCCCTTAGCCTACAGAGCAGGTGCAGTCATAGCAAAGAGGACCAAGTGGAACCCTCTGGAACTGCTCTCCTACTAGTCCATCAGAAACAATACGGTATCCAGGGGAAATTCCAGAGATTGGTGACATCTTTAATGATCAGGGTCGGAGACATTATCGGATCCCAGTTTAATTTACCAGGATGGATCCTCCAAAAACCAGAAGAGTCCTAGGGAATAACTAGAAATGTCCACAAGCTCAATTAGGTAGTAACCGCAGTTGTATCTGCCCCAAAGACTGTGGCATTATTGCCAGGACAGATTAATAAAGCTTTAGGGACAAGGTACACCGTCACTGATTTGGCAAATTCATTATTTTCTTTTCCCACCAGAAGAGAAGATCAGAAACAGTATGCATTCCTAAGGATCAGACAACAGTATTAATTGACAGTTTTGCCTCGGGGCGATGTTAACTCTCCTGCTCTCTATCATAAGGAAGTCTGAAGCGATCTGAAGCCCCTGGACGTCCCACGGAACCCCACACAGAGCCACTGCGTTGATGACTTTGTGCTGATCGGTCAAGGATGAATGGGGCCGGTGAGCACTCTGGAGGCCTTGGTAAGACCTCTGGAGTCCAAAGGTGGGAAATAAATCACACAAAAATTCAGGTCCCTGTGCCCTTGATACATTCTTAGGAGTCAAGATGTCGGGGAAACACTAGGATTTTTACCTCCAGAGTAAAAGAGAGATTGCTACATCTTGCATCGCCTACGCTAGAGAAGGAAGGTCAGCCTTTCGGGGCTCCGCATCTAGAAATACTGCTCTGGTCCACATAGTGATTGGCACAGAAGGCTGGCAGCTTCAATCACAACCCAGGGAAGAAAAGAGCTTTTGCATTCTTGCCCATGGGCCAGACAATCTGGCAGACCGTGTGATGTTGGAAGTGCCCGGGCAAGGAGAGAACATGGCGTGGAGTTCATTGCAAAGGCCCATGGGAAAAATCACAAGCAGGTCCCAGGGGTACTGAATGTAGGCCCCATGATCTACAGCGGAGACTTCTCTGACTTTCAAGAAACAGCTCATGATGTGTAATTAGGGCCTGGTAGAGACAGAATTCTTGATCATGGAGCAGCCAATGAACACACGTCCATAGATGTCCATTACGAGCTGGGTTCTCCAAGTCATAAAGTCAGATGGGCTCGGTCGTCCATTACTAATGGAAAAAGATGAATCCAAGACTGGGTGTCACGGGACCAAAAGGCACATGGAAGGTGCACGAATGGGTAACCCAGATGCCCAAGCCACACACCGCAATTTTCTCAGCTCACGCGGGACCCACTGAAGGAGGAGAAAAGATCTAAGCTTTGTTTATAGCTGGGTCAGCTTGGGATGTGGCCACAAGCGGCAATTAGATAGCAGTTGCATTCTAACCACATTCAGGGTGGTCCCAAAAGACAAGTGAGAGGGGGAAAAATCATCCCCGCGGAAGAGGCGCATAGCTCTTCGTGTGAAGAAGTGGTCAAGAGGAAAAATTCCAAATTCCCCAGCAAGGGCCAGGGGTCACTCTAGCTGGTACGGGGCCCAGAAAGAAGACTGCAAGGTCGAAGACAAGGGAGTGTGGTAGAGGCGGGGTAGATGAACGCGGGGAATGGGCCCAGAACGTAGTGAGATTTTATGACCCACCAGGGCCACCAGAAAGCGTCCGCCGTAGAAGAGACGGCAGACTGCCAGCTAGACGGAAACACTTGGCCAGTTGATTTTCACCAGGCTTTGTCCCTGGGCACCCCAGGACTGGCACCGTGGGTGCAGGAAAGGAGGCTACGCGTGGGCCCAACAGCGTGGGCTCCCACTGACCACGGCCAGTCTGGTCAGCCTGCATCCACGGAGCTCAGGGCTAAGCATTTCCTGAGGAGACCAAAGGCACGGAGTGGCGAGTTGACTATTTTGAACCTCTCCCTCCTCCAAGGGAAGGCTACTCTCCCTCTCTAGGCCTCAGGTCCCATTTTCTGCCATAAACACAGCCTTACTTAGCTCAAGTAGATCTATTAAACTACCCGCCTAAGGACCTCAGCATCAACCCTGGCTTTGGCAAATCCCTGGCCCATCCAGTCCCGGCTCTTCAAGTAATTCTACTGCCATTTGTCTGATATTTATCCCCACCCCCTCCGCTTCATCATTTATCTTTTGTTCAAGATGAAGCTGTGCATAGCTAAAACATTGGAGGTCCCAACCCCGGGAACAGTTCTGGCCAGTGAGAGGTAGCCCCTGAATGAAAAGGCAGACACTCACCGGGAAAGTGCCTCTTTATAGTCCCCTTTGCCCTTTCATTGTGCCTTCCCCCTTCTCTTCATGCAAGGACTACAGAAAAGAGGGTCAGGGAGACAGCAGCCACTGCAGCACCCTGAGGCACTGAGCACACAACACCGTGGACAGAGCAGTGGTCCCTAGTTATGTCTCTGAGCCAGCAGACCCGCCCTGAGCCACCTACTCTGGGGCTGTTTCAGTGTAAATTCAGTCAAACTCAGCTTCAGCCACTATGGGAAAGTTGACTTCTGTCCCCCGAGAAAATGTGTGTGGGGGTCCTAACCCCCAGCATCTCAGAATGTGACCTGATTAGAAGACAGGCGTTTTATAGAGGTAATCAGGCAGGGGTCCCTGTCCAATATGACTGATGTCCTTATAAAAGGGGGAGATTTGAACACAGAGCCACACATAGAGGGCAGACAATGGGAAGGGACACAGGAGAAGTCAGGCAGGCACACACCAAGGACAGAGGCCTAGAATGGGTTTTCCCTCCCAGCCCTCAGAAGGAACCCGCCCTGCTGACACTTTGACTTCTGCCCTCTTCCCTCCAGAACCCTGTGACCGTGGATTTCTGTTGTGGAAGCTACTCAGCGCGGGGTGCTTTATCAACCCTAGCAAAGCGATACAGGAGGGTTTTCGGTTATTAAGAATGGATGAATATTCCCCTATAATGCAGCCAGGCAGCCTCTGGCTCTTCTCCTCCCCAGCACTCATGCACATGTGACCTCAGCCACCAGTGGCTATCGTCCAACACTCAGGAAGATCTCCCACTCGGGAGGACTGACCGGTCAGTCGGCTCTAGGGACAGCCGCTAAACTGTACTTAAACGGTAAGGAGCCAGTAAGAACCACCAGGGAGATCCTCGGAGGCCTTAGCAAGAGGCTGGGATTTAGCTCCTTCCTCTCACGTGGAGGCATCTGGGTCCTAATGGTTCCACCTGCATAGGGACTGCCCATGGCCATGAACTTCTCAGAACCTGATTCCAAAAGCACCACTCGGGGAGGTGTTTTGGCATTCCTTCCGTCCTGGGCATCAGACCAGGACTGATGCAAGACTTCCCGATTTTGAGAAGCTCCTAAGTTTGCTCACCTCTGGAGGTGGGTTTGGATGGATTAATTGGGTTGCCCTGGAAGGGACTTCGTTCTGGTTTCCAAATTTAATATCTGACCGAATTCCACCAAGAACCTACAAGGCTTGGCTCACTCACTCTCTTAGAGCAAGCTGTTGGCAGCCCCTACCTCACTAAGCAGAGGGCAAGATATTTAGGCAGTAAATTCAAAATCTCACCCCCTCCACCACTTACTCAGTACCCAACTTCTCATAAATGTTTGAGTGAAATTTAAGGTGGTTTTTCCTCCCTCAATGGAAAATATAGATTGGAAGGTTTCATTCATTTGGATCTCGTCTTTGGAGTGGGGCTGCTGGAGCTCACTGGCAGCACTCCTCGATGTATATTAATGAAGACTGTGCTCTTGAAATTAAACTTTTATGACAATAACACACTGATACACACGCTCATACAAGAGAAGATCTAAAATACTGCTACTAATAATACATGGATCTTAAAGGCTTCCTGGTAACAACTGTTGGTCTTTGATATTTAATTAGTACAAAGCCAGAGCCAATGTCAGATATGCTGTTTAGCAAATACTAATAGTAATAAAATAGTAATGCACTTATTTATTCCTACATGTCATTTAGATACAGTTGGCAATTCTTTTTTTTTGTTCTCAGATATCACAGTCAGCGAGTCTGGGGGTCAAATATGCTCCCATTAGATGAGCCTGCTTACCTTATACGTGACATTGTGAGTGGTTCGTCCCTCAGGCACTTGGGACGGGATCGAAATCAAGCTTCTCCATCAGGCACCATTTTTAGGGTATTTATTCCAAGTGTTTTCACCTCATTTCAACATGCTGTACTCCAGTTCTTCCCATTAACACATACTTCCTAGTTTTTGCCCTCCCTCGTAGTTATTATCTGTGGATTATTTGCATCTCATACATTTCCGTGCTTAATCTTCTTTCCCATCTTTGGGTTCTCTTCTAAAGTGTTAAATTGTTTCTTCTCCGGCTCCACAGCTTAGCCTTACTTCAGAGAACCTTCCGGCCAAGTTTTAGGGACTACACTTCTACACTTTTTAAAAAATCTCCAACCTTTTTATTTTAAAAACCACACTGATTCTCTGTAGTAAGTTTAAAGTAGGTTGATTAATAAATGTTTCACCTGAAATGTTGTCGAATTTCTAAACTTAACTCAAAAAAAAAAATAAAATCAATGAACGCTCAGCAAATAAAATCAATAAACAGAATGTATGTTCCTGTCTCCTATTAGTATCAGTATGTGTATAAATCAACAATGGAGGTTTTCAGATAATCTAATGTATGTTCGTTGCTTAGAACAGTTTCATAAAAACCACACTCAGAAGAAAGCTGGGAAGCATTTTTAAGCTACACACACACACACACACACACACACACACACAACTTGGAGTGAAATAAGCAAGCACATGGGGATCTTTGGAAACAATCACCTTTTTCTATGGCTGTCTGGGCTTTGCTTCCAAAGGCATAGTTTGCCTAAGGATAGAAACGGACCTTGTAAATACATAAAATCAAGATAAACCTCACGCCAATTGTTTTGAGTCACACACAAACCACGTCCCCCTGGTGCACAGCAGTTCTTTCCTTATTTGAAGTCGTGCTCGGTGGAGAAGTCCTTCCCCGGGGCTCACCCGGGCTCTCTGGTGAGCCTGCGTGCGGGTAGAGGTGGGGAAGATCTCATTTCTCAGCACGCTCTGCAGATGACTAGGTACACGCAAGCACAAAAGCGTTCTTTTCCCCAGGCGGGCCTTTTTCCTACCTGTCCCCCCCCGCCCCCACCCCCCGGTAGGAAGGAATCCTGTGATAAACAAAAATATATATAAAAGAGGGACATGACTTAGAAGAGCGGAGTTCATAGAGATGGAAAGGAGCATGGAGGTCACCAGAAGCGGACGAGGGACGTAATAAGGAGTTTCTGTCTCGGCAGATGAAAATGTTCTGGGGACGGATGGCCATGACCGTGGCACAACAGTGTGAATGTGCTTAATGCCACCGAACTGCGCATTTAAAAATGATTAAAACGGTTAAGTTGGCGAGGATGTGGAGGAAGGGGAATCCTCTCATGACATTGGTAGGAAGGCAAACTGGTGTAGCCACTGTGGGAAAGCGTATGGAGGGTCCTCAACAAGTTACAAATAGAACTACTTGTGATCCAGTAATCGCACTACTAGGTATTTACCCCAAAATACAAAAATATTTATTCAAAGAAATACTACACCCCAGTGTTTATCGCAGCGTTATTTATAGCCAAGGTATAGAAGCAACCCAAGTGTCCACTGACTGACGAATGGATGAAGATGTGGTCTATGAACACAATGGAATATTACTCAGCCACAGAAAAGAATGCAACTTTGCCATTTGCCCCAACACGGATGGAGCTAAACAGTATTATGCAAAGCGAAATAAGTCAGAGAAAGACAAATACCATTGATTTCACTCATATTTGGAATTTAAGAAACAAAACAAACAAGCAACGGGAAAAAGAGACAATCCAAGAAACAGACTCTTAACTCTAGAGAACACACTGCTGGTGACCAGAGGGGAGGTGGGGGGGGGGATGCAGGAAACGGGTGACAGGGATGAAGGGGGGCACTTGTGATGAGAGCCGGGTGGTGTATGGACGTGCTGAATCACTCCATTGCACACCTGAAACTAATAACGACACTGCAGGTGAAGGATGCTGGAATTAAATAAGCAAAAGTTCATCATTTGAGAACAGAAAAAGAACTGCTAGGAGAAAGAGCTGGAAACTGCTAGAAAAAGAACTTGGCATCGCTCCTCTAGGGCGGAGATGGAGCCGTCATGAAAGGCCAACACTACCGGGAACGCCAAGAGGACCACGGCACAGAAGGAAGAGGGAGGAGGCTAAACCAGTGGAGGGACACCTGTGCGGCCACCGGATGAGGTCTCCGTATGGAGCGAAGGCGACTCCATGGGAGACGTCAGGAAGCGGTGTGCAGCCCTGTTCCCCCCGAGTCCCGCAGCCCCCCTCACAACAGTCCAGTTGCGGAGTCACCTCCGCGGATAAGGAACGCGCAGGGTCTGTGTAGCAGTGGGATAGTATGTAGCCTGATAAAGGAAGGACATCGTGTCATCTGCTCACAAAACGGATGGGCCAGGGGAACATCGTGCTGAGTGACGTTAGCCAGACCCGGAAGGACATGTACTGTATGACCTCACCTCGACGTGCAATCTGAAATAGTCCAGTCACAGAGGCAGAGAGTAGAACAGTGATTAGAAGGGGGACGGGGAAGGAGCGATGGGGGAGGGGATGGTCAAAGGGTATGAAAGGTCAGTTACGTAAGAAAGACAAGTTCTGGAAATACACTGTGCCGTTAGCGAACAATAATGCATTGTATATATGTGAACACATATTGTGTTCTTACTACTACTGCTGCTGATAATAATCATAGAGGCAGGAGGAAACTATGGGAGGTGATGGATATGTTTATGGTCTTAATGGCGGTTATGGTTTCACAGGTATATACTTACCCCAAACTCACTGAACTCCATGCATTAAATGTGTATGTCAATCATACCTCAATGAAGTGGTTTCCTTGTTTTTTTTTAACAGAGAAGGAGAGAAGCAATGCAGATGGGGGGATAGGCAGAGAAGAGGGAGAGAGAAAGAGCCCCAAGCAGGCTCCACATTGAGCGCAGAGCCTGGCGCAGGGATCAAGCTCATGACCCCGAGATCATGACCCAAGCCGAAATCAAGAGTCAGATGCTTTACCGCCTGAACCACTCAGGTGCTCCAACAACGAAGTGGGCTCCAAAAAAAAGTGTTTGATAGCCTCTTCTGCACTTCCCATTCATTTGTGGTTCCTATCCCTGTCCAGCTCCTCCCCAGCAAGGCCTGAGCTGTTTGGAAAAACACCACGCCCTACAACCACCTTCTCCGGGCCAGCAAGAAAGTGAATGAATGCAAGGAGGTGCCCCCTACTCTGAGTCACTGGAGCTAATGGCAAGTGGGCCCAAAGCGCAGTGTTTCCAGAAAATCCAAAGCCCTCGAGCCGGGTAGCGTGGAAGTGAGAAGATTCGGGGCCTCATGGTCAGGATCTTCAAGTCTCTGATGGGTTGGCCGTGAGGCAAAAGAGAAATCTGACTTGATCTCTAAAGCGAAAGCTGCTGGGTGCAGTTTGGGCTTTGGTGTCCGGGGCAAGACCCGCTTTCCCACAGGTGGACCTGCCCACAGGCACAAAAGGGATGACTTCCGTGGCCCCAAAACTCTTCAAGGAAATGGTAGTGGAGGAGGCGAGTCCAGCCCTGGGTGAGGTACTGTCTTGACGAGACTACATTTAACTCCCTTCTCGCACCAGATCTGTTACAGCCAGAAGCCCCTCATCTCCTTCCCCTTCTTCCCAAGCCAGCTGGGTCTCCCTGGCCCAGAACCCTCACCGCCTCCATCTTGGGTCCCTGATCTCTCTTTCCCATCCAGCACTTTCATTCTCCTAAAATAGCATGTTCCTGAGGGAGCCGCTTGGTCCAAAGACCCATTCCCAACCACATCCCATGTAAATGCTTCTCTCTCCCTTTCAAGTCCTTGAGAAACTCTCCCCACTGCCATGAGCACATAAACCGTCTTCCAGGGGACCTTCCTTTCTCTGCCTCCCCAGACTTCCACCTGGATCTTTGTTTTTTATAAATAACGCATTTCCTAGGCGGAGGGGTAAGTTCCAGGCAAAGGCTCAAACATGTAAAAACGTGAGATGGGTCCAGGAAACAGTAAGCAAAAGCATTTGCTCTAAAACTCCGTGACACGCCATCCGGTTGCCACTCAACCATCTTCATTCCTCGATGCTGAATAACGGTGACCCACCCACCGAGACGGCAAGTCCCCCGGTCCCCTCCGCCCTCCCCACTCCCCCCGGTCCCCTCCGCCACTACACTGTCAACTCTAGCAGGTGGAATCATGTGAAATTGCTGTTGTTGGGGCTCCGAAAGTCCAACATCAGCGACTTCACACGACTCCATCGAGCACGTTAGCGAGGCCCCTTCGAACCCTCTCCTCTCCTCTGGTTCTGCCAGATGCTCTTCGCAGCTCTCCCACTGAGCCATCTGCCTCCTCCAGGATCAGGGCCATGGCTCCTCACCAGCGCCCCCGGCCTATCCTGGCTCGGCCCCAGTCCATCCGGCTCATGGTTACCAGAAAGCAACATGAAAACTGTCCCCTGGGTGCTTGCAAGACACACACCCAAACTCTCAACCAGGCCTTCTGGGCCCTCTACTGTCTACACGTGACCTACTTTTGCAAACGTACCTTCTGCTGTTCAGTTAGGTGGAGCCCTCCCTGCAGGGGCCCTGGACCCCGCCCAGCCCAGCGGTTCCCAAACCTGGCTCCTGGTCAGAACCCCAGGAGCTGTTACTTCAATGGTGTGTCAGTCAATGACCCCAGCTTTACGGTCATTCTTACACAGGCTAGCCCTTCAAAATGTTCTTTAATTCACAGACTATTCCTTTGAGTAATTTAGGTTCACAGTGAAGTTTAGCAAGAAAGTACAGGAAGTTAGGGGCGCCTGCCTGGCTCAGTCAGTAGAGCACATGATTCTCAATCTCGGGGTTGTGAGTTTGAGCCCCACATTGGGCGTAGAGATGACTTAAAAAACAAAGTCTTTAGGGGCACCTGGGGAGGCTCCATTGGCTAAGTGTCTGCCTTCGGCTCAGACCATGACCCCCGGGGTCCTGGGATCGGGCCCCGCATCGGGCTCCCTGCTCAGTAGAGAGCGTGCTTCTCCTTCTCCCTCTGCCCCTCTACCTGCTTGTGTGCTCTCTCTCTCTAATAAATAAAATCTTTAAAAAAATAATAAAAAATAAAGTCTTTAAAGAAGAAAACATCCAGAGAGTTCTCACATACCCCCTCCCTCACACACACACACACACAGCGTCCCCACCATCCATATCCCATGTCGGTGTGTGCATTTCTTAGTCAAGGAACCAACAGTGACACATCATCAACTAAAGAAAAATAGTTTTGAGTGGGTAACACTTATTGTTTAAAAAGATGCCAACGCTACAAAAGGATATACAACAAAAGGCCCCTGACTCCCGACCCCCAGTCTCCCTCCTCAAGTATATTCTACATACACACAATCATACTTGCATGTATGTCTCCACAGACAATTTTAATATATAGGTAGCATACTATATATGTGATAATTCATCTTAACTTTTTCTCTTAATAATACATATCGGAGACTGTTTAATATCAGTACAAATTAAAAGCCTTCCTTCTTCTCCACAGCAACCTGCAGGGCTGTCTTAGGTATATATTTACATCCTGAGCCAACCACCCTGCCTGAGGGATGTAGGGACTTTGATCAACCGCAGACTTCTAGGCTCCTCCCAAAGGTATTGATTTTCAAGGGGTGGATCTGGGAATTTTTATTTTAGACGACTTTCCCAGGGTCCTCTCATGTAGGCATCTCAAGGGACAAAAAGGGTTACCAAGCAGGAAGTACAGATGAATGAGCCCATCATGAGGTCCCCCACAGAGGTGTGGCTGAGATCAGTAACCTCCTATATCAGAGACCTGCTCATAGGGTCTCTGATAATTATCCCACCAATAATTTTCTTGCAGGGCCGTGCACTGCTGTCCAAGTGCCTCCCGAGTTATAAAGGAATGTTAAGGCAATGCCATCATGGTTTTAATGAGAAATGGGTTTTTTACTGGACTCTAAATCCCTGGGTGGTAGGGTGAGATATTTCAGTAAACGGTATATTAAATGTACTCCTAACACATTGGAGTCACTTCTGGAAATTCTGTAAACACAGTTTTCCACCTATCTGTACCACACATGGTGAAAAAGATCTTCGTTTCCAGAAGTCTCTAGTCTCCACTTCCCCACTGACTCCCTGTAGGGCGAGGCATTTAAGTGCTGTTTCCTGGGCTGTAAAAGGAGGACAATAATGATATCCACATTATCTACCTCCCTGGGGATTGCCGTGAGGTCATTTAAATAAAAGTGTTTTGAAAAGTGTAATGTATCCTGTACAAAATAAAATAATGGCATCGTATTGCTTTTAGAGATACATTGTCCATCTAAATGTTCCCATGTGGAAGATTCAGCCCAGGCAAAATGGACTGACACCACTCAGGCATCCCGCTTTGAATTTTTCAAATTATTTTTGACATATGAAATAATGTGATTATAGGGTAGAAAAAAACCCTAAAGGTCATGAGGCTATAAAATGAAAAAAATCCATATATCAAACATATGGATTAACAGATAGTGATAGCCCTTCCGTAAGCCGCACGTTATCTTAAATGATCCTCAGAGCAACACTTTGTTAAGAGTGATGACATTACTATTACTGCCCCCATTTCATAGATGATAAAACCGAGGCCTAGAGAAGTTGAGTCATTTTCCCAAGTTACACCAAGTGGAAGAGCCAGTGCTCTGTCACCACCCCCAAACATCCCTCTTATCCTCCAAGGATGACCACTGTTAACAGTTAATTGCATATCTGTATAGTCTTCTATTTCTGCGCAACAAATTGCCCTAAAACTTGGACACTTCGTACAAACTGCGTTTACTGTCCCACAGCTTCCGTGGTTCAGGACTCAGGGTCTGGCTCCACTGGGAATCTCTGACAAGGTCTCTGCCAGGGTGTGGTCAATGTGCTGTGACCAGAGCTGTGCTCTCGTCCCCAGACTCCACCTAGGGAGTCTCATGACTGGGGGCTGGTCCCAATTCCTGACAGGCCCCTGGACCGAGAAACTCAGCTCCTCACGGCCAGAGACTGCCTGTGGGTTTCTCACCCTGCGGACCTCTCTCTCTCTGAGGGCTGCCCCAGGACATGGCTCTATCTGGAGTGAACCATCTGAGAGATTGAAACTGACAGAGAAGCCACAGTCTTTTTATGACCTAACTTCAGAAGTCACATCCCATCCCTTGGGCCGAATTCTGTTCGTTCGAAGCAAGTGGCAAAGTCCAACCATCAGTCGAGGTGGGGGACCCCCCAGGCAAGGGGTGACCTTGGGGAGGGGGGATCACTGAGGGCCAGCTCGAAGGCTGCCGATCATGATGGCCTCGGAAGCTTTTCTATGCATACAAAACTTTCCTTTTTCCAAAAGCTTATCTTTTGCATTTCGCCTTTACAGATATCAGGGTGGTCTTCCTGTTTACTAGAACACGTAGAATCCCACTATGCACAGGTCGTAGAACCAAATAAACAAATCCCCATTGACGGGCGTGTAGGTTATTTCAAGTAAAACAGTCTTTTCTCGCTAATTTTCCAAGTGTGCACTGAATACGCTTGTAGGCTCTGGGTCAGGTATTGGGGGCTCAGAGAAGGGAGGATGGGACTGCTGCCCTCGAGGCATACTCAGCCGAGTGGGGCAGAAAGACAAGTCAACACACAATTGTGCTGCCGTGGAAGGAAGCACAAGGTGTCCTAATGCCCAAAAGAGGGGCTCAGCATATCTGATCAATCCTGAAGGAAGGGAACCACCTCTCTTCCCCCAGAGGAGCAGGGGCACAGACCTGCTGTTGTCCCGCCCACACCTCCTGGGAAGACACGCGCTCCGGACGGAATGGACACTCCAGACTGACCGGGGGAGCAGCGCCTCACCTCTCGCACCCGCTCAGGCCACGCCCACGTCCTACAAGGCCTGAAGAATGCCCCAGAAAAAGGAAGCCAATGCGAAAAAACAACTTCACATTCTGGAAACCAAACAGCTGATTACGGTTTACTTTTTAGTCCAGGGTTTGGCATCCTTTCGCCACTGTCTCAATTAGTTCAGATGACATTTTTATGGAGGGTTTGGGTTTTTGCTTTTGTTTTTGTTTTTTTTGTTTTTTTTGGAGTATTCTGTGCTCATTTTATCCTCCTCAAATGTGTATTTTGTGGTGTACCTGGGAAGACTATATTCCACAATTAGCTTAATGTTCACCATTCAACAAAACAGCCAAGAGATCACAAGGCTTTGGAAAATGTCACAGGAAGGTCCCTGTGCGCACATGACCCGCTATCCGCGTCCTTGGTTCCCCTCGGCGGCCTGGGTGCGTGGCCTGGAGTCAGGAGTCAACTAGGCCTTTGCTCCATCTTTCCAACCAACTACACTTATCAATAAGGAAGAACCATCCTCCCCATGCTCTACGGTTGTGGGATGAACAAGTGCTCACTTTTCCTGAAAATACCTCTTATAAAAGCCATTTTTCAGAAGCGGTCAAGATAGGAGCTTTGGATTCAGATAGGCCCAAGGTGGAATCCTAGCCCGGCGTTTATTGACCGTGTGGCCTGAGGTGGGTCATTTAACTTCTCAACAACTCAGTCTCCTTGTCTTTGAAATGGGTTTCCTCATACCCACCCCATCGGGCTGGGTGGGCACACTGATGGCTGCCATCGCACAAGGGATGCCTAACTCCCCGCCTCCCGCTTTCCCCTTCCTGGAAAGTAGGGGGGCCTTAACACCTTATGCATCACCAGTGGGGACAAGGTCGGGTTTTGACTGGATCAGGGGAGGGAGGAAGTTCAACAGTGGGCGACACTCAGCATTAGGAGGGCCCTTGTTCCCGGCCGACGGGGGAATGACCTTCTGAGGGTGAGGCACATCGAAGCCCATACAAATCCCACCTATTCCCGAGCTACCTTGTCCCCGTGAAGCCTTAGGGACAGCTTCGACCAGCGCCGCACTGGCCCGCAGGCTCAGGACCCCCTTGAGAGGGGGCAAATTTGTCCACACTCCCTGGAAAGATAAGGCTTAAGAGACAGAGGCTCTGGATGGCCTCGTCTCTGACAACCACTGACGAGAATGAAGCTTTTCCCAAGAGTCGACTGGGGCGGGATAAGAGGGAAAGGGGAAGAGAGGCTAGTACCCAATCTGTCCCCCAAATTCTCCACAACGCGATTTCAGCCTGACAGGGCAGGAGGAACACAAGCTGGACGGGGAAAACCCAGGTTCTGTGTTCGCCGGACTGCATTTTGAGCATTTGCATTTTAGCACAAACAGTCCCAGGAAAATGTCAGCAGTGCCTCCCGCGCGGCTCGTGGTAAGGAGCAGGGAGAGAATGGGAGAGAAAGTGCTGGGAACGTATCATTATTAACAGGGTGCAATCCACCCCTCTTTGGTGAATAGAGGAGTTTTCTAATTCTACCCCCCCAGGGCACAGGCATCAGCTGTGGGCTCCCCCACGGTATTCCTGATATCCTGGGAGCTACTGGGGAGATCATCCCAAAACACGGCCGAGGGTCAATCTTTATGCATTTAAATGTCACAAGAACATCACCAATTTCAAGGCAGCAAATGAACAGCAGGGAAAATAACATTTGCTTTGTCTAAATCGGGGGTTTCTCAAACCCTGGGCAGCATAATTCCTTGCTGTGTGTTATAGGGCATTTAAGAACATCCCTGGCCACCACCCGAGGTACCAGGAGCGCTAACCCCAGTTGTCGTATCCGAAAATGTCCCCAGAGACTGCCTAAATTGGGGGGGGGGTGCAAATCACCCCCCCCAGCTGAATACTACCAGTGTACACAAGGAAATGAGGGCGGGGGCTGGGGGGAGGGGAGATGCCCGTTTGCTGGCATTTTGTTGCTGCAGCAAGATCTGGGAGGAGAATAAAAGCAGAAAGGGAAGGGGATGCCCGTCTGGGAGCAGGGATGTGGTATCTCTCACCTGTCTAGCTGGAGGGCTGTCACCTCCACGACCAGGGGCCACCTCCACACTCATCATTTGGGGAAATCTGGGGAAGGGGACAGAAGGCGGGTCTTGGATTCAAAGCTAATGCCATCCAACACCACTAAGCATTTTCCACATCCTGTGCAGGTGACAAGGGCCTGCCCTGCAGGGAAAACCGACGGTTTAAAAGAGAGAAAGCTCTTTCTCCTAAGAAACCAACATCTATTAATAATACATCCCCAAACTTCATGTCAACAAAGGGAACCTCTCACCACAATGAAATATAGGACATCCAAGGGGATGTCAGCGGACTTGAGTTCTGATCTTTTTTTTTTTTTCTTTTTCCCAAAGCAGCATATGGACCACAAAATCTCTCTCCGGGTAAGAGCCCAAGAGAAACTCAAGTCAAAGCTTTTCTTTTCTGCGTGCCTTCTCTGTCATCATTCTGCTAAAGCAGAAAAGCAAATTTACATTGCTAAAGAAGTAAGTGTAAAAAGAACCTTGGTTGTGTTCTAGGCATTTCCAAACAACTCACAGGAAAGGTGGAATTGGACTAGGATATCGCTGCTCGCCAGGCCTCGGCCAACCTCCAGTCGTTGAGGGAGAAGGAAGGGGATAAACACCTTCGGGGAACGTTCCAGAGGTAGAGATGATGCCAGAAATTTCCCAAGCCGGGCCACTCCTTTTTCCCTTCCCACCCTGAATTCCAGCCTCCTGCCTTTACCCAGCAGCATTTCAACAAAACAAATCAGGGGCTACGACGTGACTACGTTTCTGGACAAACAAAAATTAATACAGAAGGAAAAGAGGAGCCCCCCACCGATACAGGTTGTGGCCCACGGTTTTGCCCCACCTGCTAAATGGTCCCTGTCAGCACAGATCAGAACAAAAGCCTGCCGAATTCCAGGCAGGACACTGCTCTCCAGGGCGGCTCAGCTGGAAAAGTTTGCTGGAAAAGCAGGAGCACGCTCTGGCCATTTCTAACTACTCTCTAGAAGACAAGAGTTCAGGTCAAGTGAAAGCCTGTGGCTCCTTTGCTTCACAGACCCCCAGCCAGGGAGCAGGTGTAGCTTGCCAGAAAGCAAACAAAAACTTGTCTCAAACAACAACAAATGGCTCACACCCTCAGCCTGTCAACACCAATTAGCCTGCCCTCCCAGCAGAAGCCTCTTAAGACGGGTCCTGAAACCCAGCTAGGTCCTCTGCAAGCAGAAGCAGTCCCTGCGAGGGTTCCCGGAAGGAAGTGATCCTCCGTGGAAACTGACACCACAGGCACAGCCCCCTGAGGCCCCTCTACCCCGAACGGGCCACGCGGGGTGGGATCCTAACTTTGCTGAACCCCAGACATTTTTGCTTTGTGGGTTTCTTCCTGCAAAATAATATCGATAGAATTGATTTTTGATAGCACTCTAAATACTCTAATATTTTATTCTCTTACTGTTTCAGGCAGATTTTAATTAATAGGTTCTTGTAGACCTGAAAATTAAAACATTTCCTTTGAATCATTGTATTTCCTTATTTTCCTGGGCCTTCCCCCCCCCCCCCCCCCGGCCCACCCCTGGAAGGTATCGTGGGCCTCAGGCACTGTGCCACTGTGTCTCGGGGAGAAGCAGGCCCTGATTCAGTAGGAAATTGCAATTTTTAAAAAGTACCATTACCCGTGGCCTGTACATCTACCTCCAGCCCATCCTGAAAGCCCATTCCATTGATAAAATACCGACGACATATGCTTGGAACGTATACATTTTCACTCGTCACTTAAGAGTGATTTACACAGGTGGACTCCAAGGGGCTTAAAACAAAACCAACTCACCACACAAGATAGATTTTCTTCAATATTTTATTTATATAGAAATACTTAAAAAATGAAGTAGCACCATTACTTAAGTTTTACCTTTATTATGTAGAACTTTAAATGTCAGAAAAATAAAACTCTTGATACAATTTCAAATCTTGTCTCAGCAAATATAATATTAGTATTTGACCATGAGGTTAAAGGCCCTTTATCATAAAATAAAATATACTTTGTTTTTTAAACTTTGCTCAGTAAAGTACATTTAAGCTCAAGTAACATCACCTACATATACATAAACAAGTGGTAAACAAATGTATTAAAATAGAAATACTAAAACTATAGTGGCCCAACAGAATTTTTGTAGCTTGCACTGAATTCTATTTATACAAATGTTAGAAAGTATCAACAGTTCCTTTTGACGTGTTTATACATTTCCGTGGGTTTTTTTGTAATAATATAGAATAAAATATGCTTTATATCACTGAATAGAAAATATGCTGGGTGAAGCATTTCTAGAAGATTTGTCTGAACCTATAAAATCTCCATCCCAACAGAATACTGTTCAAAACATTACACATTTTATGGTTTTGTAATTCCGTCACGATTGTGTGGTTATTAAAATAATACAGTGTTCTTTGCCATAAGGCCATACTAAAATAAAAAGATTTAACCCAGCTACAAAAAAGTTCACTGAACTTAAATTAAAATACTTGTAAACATCTTTGCAATATGAAATATAATTTTTCAAGTCAAAAAAGAATAAAATACTTCAATCTGTATTAATGCAATTTCTCTTTAAAACTTTTAAACGTTTTTAATATATAAGAGATATGTTACAGTTTGTTTAACTTTTATAAAGCTGCAGTATCCTGGTTTTACAGGAACTCCTGGCCCTTCCACAACATTCAAAAAGGATCCACTGTGTTCTAGTTTAAGCATCGTAGGAACCCAGCCACAAAGGGGAACACATGAAAACAGTCCACACATCCCGTAAGCACTATTATTATCATCTTCGTCATAATAATTATTGTTCATTTTTTTCCTACTTTAAGAAAATGGAAAACTTGTGGGGTTTTCTTCTTTTGGAAGCTTCCTATTAAGTACAGTGTAAAAACTATCATTACTAGAATGTCGCCGTTCCTATTATTTATAGAGCATGCATTTCAGGTGGTTCGGGGCTTTCCCGGGCTATAGTACTCTTGATGCAGATATCCTGGCAAGTTCCTTTGTTTAAAAATTAAAATTTTAAAAAACGAGCGGATACTACAGCTTCCCAAGCTCCTCTCGGATCTCAGAGTGTGAGCGGGGGTGGGGGAGGAGGAGGTGGGGCACCAAGGAGGCGGGCGGGCGCGGGGCCGGGTGGTGGTGGCGGCGGGGGAGATGCTGAGGCTGGAGGGGAGGGGGGCCCCCCCTACCCCCGCGGGGTGCGCGCAGGCACGCGCCGCCTTCAGGAAAAGATGCGGATGGCCTGGGTGACCGCGGTGTGGCAGACCGGGCACTCGGGCTCGCTCTTCTCACAGATGCGGTTGGCGCACTCCATGCAGAAGAGGTTGTGGCCGCAGGGCACGAGCGCGGCGATCACTTCGCTCTCGAAGCACACGGAGCAGTCGCGGCTGCCCTTTCGCCGCAACCCGGACGACGAGGAGGAGGAGCTGGAGGAGGAGCTGGACGACGACGAAGAGCCGGAGGTGTCTGACGGCGGCAGGCCGGGCAGCTGCGCCCCCAGCCCGTTGGCATAGGCGGCGTAGGTCAGGCCCCCTCCGCCCGGGTCGCTGCGCACCCGGCGCGCCAGGTGGTGCTCGCCCGCCCCCGGCGCCATGTGCAAGGGCGGGGACAGGCGCGGGCAGCTGGCGCCCGGGTGCAGCCGGCGGTGCACCAGCAGCCCCAGGTTGGCATTGGAGGGCGCGCTAGCGCCGGCCCCGGGAAAGACCACCGAGGAGGACGAAGCGGACGAAGATGCGGAGGAAGAGCAGGAAGAGGACACCGGCGCCGCAGGGCCGCCTCCAGGAGAGCGCTCGAACTGAGCCCAGAGCAGTGGCGCCCCAGGCGGGGGAGCAGGAGCCGGGTCGAAGGTGGGCTGTAGCTCCGGACAGCCGTCGGGGGAAGGCGCGGAAGCTTCCCCCGCCGCGTAGGTGTATCCGTTGCCATTGTTGTTGTTGTTCCCGTTGTGGGCAAAGCTGAGCGCGGGGCTGGGGGGACTGTAGTCCGCCAGGCGCGGGGTGGCGGCTGTGCTGCCGCTGGTGCCCCCGCCGAAGTAAGAGTCTGTGGACGCGCTGCCAAGCGAGCTAGAGCTGTCGTTGCGGTAGCTAGAGAAGGGCTTGCGGCCAGGGGTGGGCGTGATGCTGGGGGTGGGCTTGCTCCAGAGGCTGCCTGGGCCGGACCCGCCGGACCCGTGATGCAGATCGAAGCCCACGTCCGTGCCGTTGGCGTGGAAGTCATTCTCATCTGTGAGCTCGATGATGCCGCCGGTGCGCAGGGCGATGTGCGCCTCGATCTCCTCACGAGCTCGGTCCACGTTCTCAGGCATGCCTGTTACCTCGAACACCGGCTCCTTGTCGCGGCTGGGTGTCACGATGTACGTGTGCGTCTGTTGTTGGATGCGCTTGATCGTGGCGCCCTTGGGCCCCACTACGAGCCCCACCACGCGATAGGGCACCCGCACCTGGATGGTGGTCTGTCCAGGCAGGTTGGGTGGCCCGGGCACTGCGCCGTTGAGCGCCGTGTTTTTATTCCGCGAGGCGCGGATCATGGAGAAGTGCTCCGCGGCAGAAATGATCTCCCTCCGAGCCATGGCCACATCCTCCTTCCTGCCCGTCACAACAAAGACAGGCTCCTCCCCGCGAACTGGGGTCTTGATGTAAGTATTGGTCTTCGCCCGCAGCGCTTTGATTTTACAACCTGGGAGCCGGGGTGCAGGGGAGGGAGTGGGAGAGAGAGACAGACACGCCCATTATCCCGGGGTAACCGCGGAGACCTGGGACCGCCCGCATCCAGGGCTGCGGGACGGCAGGACAAGCTTCGGGCGGAAAGGGGGCGGCTCCCTCACTGACCCTGGGCCACGCCACGGGCTGGGAAGCGGGTTCCACCCGCGAGGCGCTCGAGGAACAGCCCATTGGCTGCCCAGCCCTCCCCCAGTGACTGCAGTCGTCCCGAGCAAACCCGAGAATCCCAGGAAAAAGTCAGCTGGGGAGATGCCGCTAGGATCCAGCGGGGCGCGCGGTTCGCCCTGAAGGCGCGGCGAAGGGGTTCAGGGAAGAGGTCCGGGACCTCGATCCCCCGAGAACTGGGGGACTGATGGGGAGGCAGTCCCGGGACCCATTGTTCCTCCTCTGGGCTCCATTCCGCTTTGCAGAAATCCAGAATCCTCCTCCCATCCGATGCTCACTCCTCCTCCTCCCCCTCCCAAAGGACCGATCAAAGGCCCCCTCCCCCAAGCATCTTATATTTAAATTCTATTTCCAGGAGTGGGCTGGGTGGGGGCCGCTAGGGGAGAAGGCAGTGATTTTAGCAGGATGAAGTGCATCCCGCCGTGGCAGCGGCGCGGCTCCGGGAGACAGCCTCCCTGCACTTTCTTTGTCTGGGGCGCCGGCCCATCGCGCGGCTCTTCCTCTCTCCTCCAGGCTCGCGGTCGCCGCGGATCCCGAACCCTCTCGCGCCCTCCCCGCGGGGCGGTGGCCCGAGACCCACTCCCCTCTGACTCCCCATCTCCGCCGGACCCACCTTGCCGCCCCACGATCTCGGCGACATGCTCGGAACTGGGCACCGGCACGCACTCGGTCATGTTCACGCTCTTCTTGCGCGGTTCACTGTCGTACAGAGAGGCGCCCTCGTCACTGTCCAGCCCCAGCAAGGAGAGCTGATCGAGCGCGAGCTGCAGGGCTCTTTGGTCATCCAGGGTCTCTCCCCCGCCGCCGCCGCCGCCGCCGCCGCCGCTGCCGCCTCCCCCTCCGCCGCCGCTGCCGTTGCGCTCCAGGTCTGCAAACAGGGAGCTGGGCATCGCTCGGCCGTGCGCGCCGCGCCCCCGCCGGCCCTCGGCTCGGCGGCGAGAAGCTGCGGCCACAAAGGCAGCCGGGAAGCGAGTGGTCAGGGGCTGGGAGGCCGGCCGGCTGCAGAGGGCTCCGTTGCTCCTTTCTCGGCGCCGGGAGCAGTGGGTCGCTCCGCGCGGTCGGCGCCGGGCAGTGGCCGCAGGAGCCCCCGCCTGGGTCCCCACCCCAGATCTGCCAGCGGGTGGGGTGGGGGCAAAGCTCGAGCGGCAGCCGCGCGTGCCCCCCGAGTGCCCGGCTGGCTGGCCACAATGCCGAGCGAGAAGCGAGCAGGCGAGCGACAGCAGCGTTTCTTTAAGGAGCCCCTCCCCGGCTCCTCCACTCCCTCCCTCCCGCCCGCCCGCCCGCCCTCACTCAGCGCTTTTTCCTCCTCTCCTCCCCGCCTCTTGACTGAGCCTCTGCAGCCAGACGGCTCCGGAGGGGGACGAGGAGGCGCAACGTCACCGGCGGGAGCTGACACTACAATGCTACTGACACTATCGCTGGGGGAGGCGATTGGCGCGCGCCGGGCCGGGGGCGGGCGGAGGCCGCGGTCAGGGCGAGCCGAGAGCGAGCGCCCCCCACCCCCGCGCTCGCCGCAGCCCGCCCCGTCCTTCTCCTGGCCGCGCCCCTCCCCCGCCGCCGCTAACGCCTCTCTTTGTTGTCTAATGCGGGACCGGCAGGCTCGGGACACTTGCGCGTACCTATCGGCCGAGGACAGTCTGTCCCCAGCTCTCCTCCCTCGCCTGATAGAGAAAAGAAAACGCGCCCAACTCGGATGCCCGGGGTCGGGTTCTAAGAGAGCGGTCCTGAGAAAGTCCCGTTAGCGTCCCCAAATAAACCACCCCTAGAGCCCACTGTGCCACAGGGAGAAAGGTCTATTGTCCGTCCCAAAGAGCGGCCCGAGCCCTAGGGCTCGGAAAGCGGGATTCGAGGTCCCGGTGCGCACGGGCCAAGTGGCTCCTGGCGCGGGCTGCCCACCTGCGCAGGAGCGCAGGAGACACAAAGGCAGAGGCCCGCCCGCATCGCTCTCTGCGCGCGCGCGCCCACAGCTCTGTCCGCCTTGGGCAGCACTTCGTCCAACTGGCCCTGAAACTGCGGCCGGGCCAGCCAGCCACCCTCCGTAGCGCGGGCCCGGCCCGCCCTGCGACCCGAGACCTCCGGAATGTGCGGCGCGGGGGTCCGGCACACGCCCCGCGCGCGGGCGCTGACACGTGCACGAGCGCCGCGCCGCCACCGCGGGGACGCCAGCCATGGCTCCGGCGGGCGGCGCGGGCGTGCGCGCGCCGCCGTCCCGTCCCTCCCCGCCCCGCGGTCGGGCATGCGCGGTGCGCGCGGGGAGCCGGCGGGCCCTTTAAGGCGGGCGCGGCGGAGCGCGCGCCGGCCCCTCCCGCGGCCCCGCCCCGACGGGAGGTGTGCGCCCGCCGCCCCGCCGCTCTTTGTGCGCTTCTCGGGGTGGGGTTGGCGGTAGAGGGAGGGCGCGCCCGGACCGGCCGGCGGGGACGACGAGCTGCGCCCCCTCCCGGATCTCCCGGCGCCGCCTCCGAGTGCGCGAGAAGAAAGGAGGCTTTGAGGGCCGACCAGGGGCACGCCGCCTGCCTGCTCGCCGGCCGCCGCTCGGTCCCCCTGCGCTCGGGCCCGTGCTCCCTCGAGCCCCACGCGCGCTCCTCTCTTTTGTTCCCGGCGCCCCCGGGCTCGCCGCGCCCCCGCGCCGGGCCGGTGGGGCCGCTCCGCAAGGCGGCGGGGGCTGCGTTTTGCCGAGAGCGCCCGCGTCCGCACGGCGGGACGCCCTCCCGGGACAATGGGGCCATGTGGCCGCCGCCGCGGACTGGCTCACTCGGGGGACCTGGCAGTGCCGCGGCGCGAGCTCTGGGCGCGCAGGCAGAGGCTCCCCGGTGCTTGCTCCCTGCATGACCCCGCGAGGAGAGCGAGCGCCCGGGCCTCGGTGTGCCCTGCGTCAAATGCGGGGGATCGTACCCTGCACCGGCCACCTCGTGGGTTCGGAGAATTGACTGTGACAGTAGATGCGAGCGCGCCTGGCGATCAGGCAGTTAGGCAAACGCCTTCCCTTTGGAGAACAGGAAGGTGTTCCCTTTTCGCTCACCTGGAGCTGTCTTGGGGAAGAGGTGCTGATTATTTCCTTGGGGAAATGAGGCTCAGAAGCCACTTAAAGTGGTTATTTCCTCAGGATGTTTGTGTCAGCTTCCCTGAGGCTGGGTGTGTGTTTCTTCAAAGCGAGTATGGATGGAGCGGGGGACAGCGCTCAGTCCTCTGAGAGAGCCACCACCTAGAACTCTGGTGGAGAATTCTTGTTTTTTGACCTGGTTTATGGACTCAAGTCCCACTAAGCTGTGAATGAGGAGGAAAGTGCCTTGAGGATGGAGGTTTTGGGAGGAGAGGGTCCTGGCTGCTCCAGGAGCTGCACTCGGGGCCTGTAAACACCAGGGCAGGCAGGGAAAGCACTCCAAAGGCCTCGCCATTTACATCATGCCCACACAGCAGGCTTCTAGGAATGTATTAGGCTCCCCATCGGGCCAGCTGAGGTTTCTTTTTTCAGATAACACGATGGAAGTAAAGTTGTTGCTCAGAGTCCACTGCTGATGAGGCCTGTACACAAGTAAATGGGGGCCCTCCTCCCCGGGCCTTGCTAGTGTGGGAAATAGGCCTGCGAGCAGCATCCCCCTGCTATCTGCAGTGCTGGGACTTCAGATGGGTTCAATCAAATTTCTTGAGAGGACTGCATGCTTCAGAGTCCCTGGGGTCCTTGGGTCAGTCCCAGGAAGGTGAATGTGACACTTTGTTTGCATAGGTGACAGGTGTCTTTCTCCCCTGCCGGATCTCAAAGGCAGGACAGGAGCTGTGTATAATTACACGTGTCGGGTGAAATCACATTGTAGCTCACGTGGAGGATGAACCTGGGGATTCGTGGAAAGCTGCTAACGCCCAGGTGCCCATGACGTTCCTTGTAGCCTGGGTCACACTCTGTAAACCAGAATGCTTCGGGAAGACCGATGCAAAGATGGGATCATTTTCTGAAGACACCCACAAGATACAAGGCCTTCCCGAGAGTCTGGGAGGGTGATGGTCATGGTAGACCACTGTAGTCTGTGACGCTGGACAGCTCAGATTCCCAGTCGAGCCCTCCATTGGCCTTCCAGTCCTATGCAAAGAGGCTAGTATCCAGCTTCCCATGTACCACAGGGGGTGGTTTTAGCAGAGGGATAATGACAGTGAAAGCGAACTCATTGTAAATTACAAAGTACTAAGCAAACATGTGGGTAGATTGGTGCTCTACCTGCAGCCATTTACCTTCCCGACCTGTATCCAGTACTGACTGGTCAGGGTATTTTCTGACACTTGAATGCTATTATAAAAGTGACAATCTGGAAAAATTAATTCTCAGTGAATGGATGTAATAAGCCAAGACATGACAAAACTTGCAAAGTCCAGTTCTATTTTTAAATAGATAATATGACCCAACTCCATAGTTTTTGGCTAGACTTTCCCAGGCTCCTTTAGGACCCTAGCGCTTAACTACTTTTCCTGATACAGGACGTGTTCCCTAAGGACTTCCCTGATGTGGCCATACTATTTTTTTTATTAGCAAAAGAGAGAAGTTTGAAGAGTGTGATCTGGTAACATAATAGAGAATTTCAGTTGTTATAAAATAAGAAAAGTAAAGTCACTCTCAACAACCAAAATTTAACAGTGAGCCCACCTCGTACTTGTTTCCAGAGGACTCGAACTGTTTTGCACACATCTTGCTTACTTCTGCAAACTGAAGAGCTGGCAAAGGCATCTATAATCCTCATGGGAAAATAAGCACACTTTCGGTCAACACACTTCACATTATTGCGTATCTACATACTTTATCATAGACACCCAGGAAAGTGCTGATGATACAGAAATGAACACGGCAGTGGGGCGGGGGAAGGGGGGGCCTTCCCCTGGAACCCTGTTCATGTCCGAAATTGGTTATGCAGCAGGGCAGTAGTGAGGCTGCCTGGAGTCCTAGGAAGGCTTCCCAGAGGTGGGGATGTTTGTGTTGTGCCTTCAGAAACGAGGGGGGAGAATTAATTGAGAACAGGATCTCGTGTGGCGTGAGGTATCCGGTAGGAACTCAGTCGGTGTTTATTAAATGAACGAGTGAGGCAGGCTGAAAAGGCTCCAGGTGTAATTTTCTTAAGTATGTATGTGAATAAGCATCGCTGGGAAGCAGCTCAAATGACTCCAGCCACAACTACATGACTTTGAGGAATCACAGGCGGTATTTATCGAGCCTCGCTGTGCACGAGGCAGCTTCAGCGCACTATCTTGTGTGCGTCTCCAAAGCCCTGAAGTCAATACTTCCCTTGGCCCCGTTTTACAGATGAAGGGAAGTTAAGTCGCTTGCCCAAGCGAAGACAGATTGTCTTGAGGCAGGCAAATCAAGCTCAAGCTCCGAGCCCTTCCACGGCCCGGGTGGAGAGGTCAGAGCAAACTAGGTCCAGGATCGCATGTTTTAACAACATTTTCAAGAGTCCCATTGTTATTCTCTTCCTTAAAGAGGATGCCAACACTGATGTGACCTTCAGGCCCAGTAAGTCCTAGTCACTGTTGCACTCAAGGTCGCACAGCTGATAAATGGGACCCAAGCCTGTGATCATAAGCACCCCAGGTTCCTTCCGACCTCTGGGCCGTAGGATTCCCCAGCTGGAAGCTGGAGGCGTTTCTGGCCCCGGGCCACCCCACCCCCCCGAACTGTAATGATCACATGTGTGAGAGCCCCACAAAGCATGACTGATTTTTGATGTCCTGTTCAGTCTTTATATTGTTAACATATATGTCACATGGAACCCATGAAACACACACGTTTTTAAGAATATTTTAGTAATATGGGAAATGCTCTCCTTATGTTGAATGAACAAAAAAAGCAGCTAAGAGGTGTGTGTGTTACTGAACACTCAGGAAGCATTAGGAGAAGCAAATGAATTCGGCTGGAAAACAATACATCAAAATCTTCCTGATGGTTATTTAAGTCATAGGCCCACATTTTATTTTCAGAGTTCCCCATGTTTCAAGTTCTGAACATACATCTTTATTTAAATATTTTTTAAAAATAATACATGCTTAGCTTAAAAGTTAAATAGTGCTAAAAGGCTTAATAAAAGCACCTGCTGGAAGTAGAAGGAGGGAAAAAAAAAACCTAACGCGAATCCTAGCACACATTTATATTTATTAAAGGTTTTGGAATTATGAGTAGAGAGGGAGGAAGTTTCATAAATTTTATAAAATAGGCCTTTAAAGCTTGACTTCTAAGATTTAAACATCATTTGGTTACTAATTAGTAGTAACCAGTCTGCAATATCAGAGAGGAGTAAGAACAAGAAGAGGTGATTTAAAAATCTCTCAGATACACAGAAATTCAAGGAGCCTCGAAGCTCACTGATCTTCGGGAAGGAGGTGACCTTTTTTCTTCCTACACAGATATGAAAAAAATCAGTGGAATCAGGGCATTTTCTGCAGTTGAATCCCCCACTTTGCCCCAGACTCTCAGGTGGGGCCCCTGTCCACGAACTGACAAAAGCCCCAAGGGGCTAGCACCTGGGGGTCGGGGTCGTCCCAAACCTCTGTCTGGCAGGGAGCACACTGAGGGCCGGAGACAGGAGGTGACTGAGCCGGTGGCAAACACTCCTTGACAGTGGGTCTGGGCCGGAGACCCAGAGTCCCCACTCCCAAGGTGAAGGGCTCATTCTCGCTGAAGTGCTGTAAGGGCATGGAGGCTGCCCCTAAGGAGCCACTGTGTCCTGCATCAGCCTCGTCAGCCGGGGTGGGGGGTGGGGGGGTGCTCAGGTTGGCTGCTGTCCAACCTAAGAGACAGCTGCCCCCAGGTCTAGGTAGTGGGGAATAAGGAAGGGCAGTCATACAAGGGGGTCTAAAGGAAGGCAGTCTCACGCCCCTGGCTCCCGGCCTCCTCTCCCTGAACTAAACGGTGCCTCGTGCCACTTACAAAGGGATAGAAATTGAGCAGAAAAAGTATTTAAAGCTCTAATCTCTTTGAACATCTTCCACCACACCTTCTCTGTTCCCATAACTTTTTCTAAAAAGTAAGAAATACCTTTATAACGTACAGAATTTGTGTATTTTAAGCATCACCTCTGAAAGTCAAGATGCTAATTAATGAAACGGAGCTGGGATGTTGTCACTACTAACTGAACTACCCGCCTGTGTAACTTCACGATAAAAATTATTTCTTCCCCATGCATTTCAGCTCAAAATAAAAATCATGTCAACCAAGCTACTA
The DNA here is from genome assembly GCA_028533885.1 of Nasua narica. NCBI lineage: Eukaryota > Metazoa > Chordata > Mammalia > Carnivora > Procyonidae > Nasua > Nasua narica. The sequence goes on from CM052797.1 coordinate 2,047,301, forward strand.
ACATGGTAGCTAATAATAGAATCATTTTTGTTATGCTAGTAAAACAAATCTACAATTTTATTAAAATCCTGGGTCATCGCTGTAATAACGTGCGTATGCACCTATACAGAGAAGACGCACGGCCTCTGACAAGCAAAGAAGCACGAGAGTAAGGATGACTTTGAGGAAGCGTGATCACCAAGCTAACTAAGGAACTCAAATAGAGGCCAGGATGGGAATTCTGTATCTCAGAAAAAAGTGGTTTCCAGCAGGAAAATCTGAAGGCGCACTCTTAAGTGGAAAACGTAAGACCAAACAGGAGGAAGCACAGGAGAGTATAAAACCAGCACATACAGAAAACAGATACCACAGCTTGGGAAGAACTGTGGGGATGGGGCGGCGGCACGAGCCCCTGGGTAGAGGCGGGTTCTCAGGATGGCAGCTTGCGGAGGTCCCACCGTGGGCTCTGCCCTGAGAGCTTCCGGCCCTGCCTTGTTTTTTTGGAGACCTTGAACGTATGTGTGTCTTTGCTCCCAGTCCTCAGCTTCCTCATCTATAAAATGGGTGCTTCCTTCATCTGCCTCCCCAGGCTAACATGCAGAGTGACGCACGGCGCTTAGGGTCACCTGTGCTGCCTGCGCGACCAGCAGGAAGCTCTCCGGAAAAGAAGACAAGGGGGCAGCCCTTGCCCTCGGCTGTGTTCAGCCATGCCGGACGGCCGTGAGCCGTGGTGTCAGGGGACAGCTAGAACACTGGACCGATCCTACAGGTTTAGAAACCCGCCCCCATGCAGGAGTCCTGACTGGCAAAAGTACAAACGCCAATGAACAGGGGCAGAAATCACCCCCAGGAGGAGCTGAGAGGACTGGCTGTCTGGAAACACTGTATTAAGTTGGACCTTTTCCTGCCTCACAGCACAGACTCCAGTAAGTTCCAAGGGGGTTATGGAGTTCAGCTTGAAAAATGAAATCATAAAAGAACTAAACGGAAACAGGTGGCTGTTTCTATAATTTCAAGGAGAAGAAGAGCTTTCTGAGTGTGACCCTCACAGTGGAAATCATTTAGGGAAAGACTCATAAGACAAAGAAACCATAGTGCGGGGCAAAATCCTCCACAGGAGGCCTCCCCGGATGTGAGGTACCAGTGGTGACCTTGGGGGGTACACAGATAAGCCCCCAATATGTTTCCTGTAAATAAAATATATTTATTTTAATTGTATTATAAAATCATATTTATATATCAAACCGTGGAATTCACGGACATCGATGCAAGGAAGAAGCCAAAGTTGGCGTGTAGTTTTCTACGCGGAAGTCAGTCTGAACAACATTAGACAAAGACCGTTACAGCTGGTTCTCAAATACAGTAAAATACATAAAGCAGGCGTGTCAGTGAGGGATGACTGGAGATGGGAACTACAGATGAGAAGATGTTCTAATTAAGGCTAATTCTTTAAAGATTAATTTGTAATTAGAACTTTATAATCTAATCAAAACAAGTTATGAGGGCGAGCAGGGGTGCAGAATCTCTCACAAGTTCATTTGGAAGATCACAGCCAGTGTGGGGCCTCAGCGCAATGGAGGGGAAGTGCAGAACAGGCAGAAGATGCTGGAAGTCTGCGCACTGCGCTGGGGGAGGGGAAGGGCACTGTGACCCCAGGTGGGATGAGGGCGGGCCTGGCCCTGCCTGCCTTCAGGAAGGGAAGACAGCATTAAAGAACTGACGGGTGCTTGTGTAAAATCACAGCCCTCACAAAGTGTCCTGGAAGACAGGACCATGGCGCGCGGAGTGTGTAACGGGGAAAATTCGGCAATCCTTATTATGTAGGGAACTTGATGTCTGGCCTACGGATACGTGACTGATCAGGAAGTGCGCTCATGCATGACGTGGGAAAAAAAAAGAAGACCTTGTCCGCCGGTAATACTTCCTGAGCCCTTACGCTGGTTCTCTAGTCAGGGTCTCAGTCCTCCAGTGAAATAGAGACTGTCGCTACTTCTATTTTGGCCCAGAGGAGACTCGGCCTGAGCTAGCACGCGGCAGCAGACCCAGGCTGTCCAAGCCAGAGTTCTCCCTCCCTCTGCTTTTGTTTTTTAAAATACCTTTACTGAGAAAGAACCGAGATACAAAACCCTGGACATACTGAATGTGTACGCGCACAGCCCCTGCGCACCGGCACGCCCCTGCAGGCCCATTAGCACAGTTAAGGCGCCAGACGCCATCGCCCACACAAGTTTCCTGGTGTCCCTTTTTTCACCGACATGAGACCTAGTCTCTCACATTTCTAAGTACACAATTCAGTGGTATTAACGACAGGCGCTCTGTGGCCTGGCAGACTTACTCATCGTGCGTGACTAACACTTTAGGCCAACTGAACATCTCCCCATTGTCTCGCCCTCCCAGACCCTGTAACCAGCACCTCACTCTCTGCTTCGGGCTCTGACCGTGCTGCGTAGCCCCGGTGAGCGGGGTCATGTGGTATTATTCTGCGATTGACTGACTTGTCCTCCACCTTGTCACAAATGACAGGACTCCCTCCCTTCCATAAGCCTGGCTCTCGGGGTCACGTGTATGCTGCCTTCCCTCTGTCCATCCATCTGTCTGTGGATGTTGGGTTGTTTCTGCCTCTCAGTGATGGTGAATGACGCTCGGTGAACATGGGGCACAGCCACATCTCTGAGATCGGGATTGTGGGTTACACCCAGAAAGGGGACGGCTGGGCCCCCTGACAGTTCCACTTTGGGGTGGGGGCGCCTCCAGACCGTTTTCCACAGCAGCTGTAACTTTCATGTATCCACCAACAGCACGCAAGGGTTCCGATATCTCCACAGACCCGCCAACACTTTGCTTTGTTTTGTTGGCTTTGTAATCTCCGTCCTGAGGGGCGCTAGGTGGGATCCCACTGCGGTTTGGATTTGCATTTCCCTGATGAGGAGCGCGGGGGGCCACCTTTTCATGTGTCCCTTGGCCATGTGGATGTCTTCCGTGGAGAAATGTCTCCTCAAGTCATCTGCCCATTTTTTAACCTGGTCTTGGCAATGAGATCACAGCTAGGACACCAAAGGCAGAGTTGACAAAAGCAGGAGCAAACAAGTGGGGCTCTATCAACCCCGACGCCTTCCACACAGCAAAGGAAGCCATCCACAGAATGAAAGGGCCACCTATGGAGTGGGAGAAGCTGTTCACGAGCCACATATCTGACAAGAGATTACGATCCAAAATATTCAGAAGTCGTACAATGCAATCCAAAAAAAAAATGGGAATCCATTGAAAAATGGGCAAAGAACTTAAAAAACATTTCTCCCTCTTAACCATTATGCTACAGTGGCAGCAGGATTTTAGAATTACACACACACACACACACACACACACACATCTGCTCACCTACCATACATCTAGATGTTTCAGAGTTGTAAGTCAAGGTACCAACTCTTGTATAAAATAGGTTCTAGACAAATAGACCTTCACAAGGAGCTGGAAGGCCAGGTTAGAATTCAGAACTCTCAGCCGCCATGGGGTTCTGCCCTGGACCTTGGGCACACACACAGGGAGCAGCGACCTCAGCCAGGACCCATGCTGCCCCGGCTCCCCTTCTGCCCCGCACCCTGGGCCCCCCCCCCCCACACCACCCGTGGTCTCGAGCACACGAGGACAACACGTGTAGAAGCCCCGGGTCATCCACACCCTGCCCTGTGGGCAGTCACTCCCTTAGACAAACCTTGGGCCTGAGGGCGCACATATTTTCGGTGGGAGACCTAAGGGACAGTCGGGGCAGGGGAGGTCCATTCAGACCCTGGGAACGGGCTGGTCTCACTGTGACCTCATGTTCTGGGGCGAGGCACAGCCAGGGGGCAGCAAGAGCGGGACCCTCAAGAGCAGGAGAGAGGGACACATAAAATGAGTTTAAAAAATAGGTATGTATAGCTACTTGGTCTTCCTTGCAGCTTCTCTCCTGTTCCTTGCTCCCCGCTGCCTGCCTTCCTCTCCTGCTTCCCTCCTTTCCTTTTTGCTGGACACAAGCGTCTGGAGAGCATGCTGGGTGCCAGGCACTGCCTGGGCCCGCGGGTTCAAGGGTAATCAGGACGGATGCTCTCAGGCGGCACACAAGGTAATGAGGAGACTAGCATTGATCCCACACAAATACATGTCTAATTACAGACTGGGACAAGGGCACTGACAGATAAGCATGTGCTGATTTGTTGGCGGCCTTTGATTTAAGGTTTCCTGCTGAGACAGAGAGGAATGTAAATCTGTTTTTCTCTTAAAGCCAGAGGCCTTACATAGTTTCACAAACCTTCGGAGGGGATGCATTCAGACAGCAACCCAGAACTGGGTAAGCTTCCCCCACACACACAAGCTCATTAAATCAACTCTACTGCTTAATGGCTAGAGTAAAACTTTACCCCGAATGTCACAGGCCCGCATTCCTGCAGGGTTATAAGGCCAACTGCCCAATTATGGAAGGTGGGGGTTTTCCTCGGGGCCCCCATGCCAAATTCTCATGGAAGTGCAGAAGGTCGGGTGGAAGGGGTCTCGGAGCTCCTGGAATCCCATTTCCTTCCTGATGTCCCTGCACCACGTACCAGAAGAGGTGAGATGGGATGAATGATGCCTGTCCTCCCAATTACCTACTCTAAATGATTCTAGAAAGTGAGCCCCCACGGCGAGGGGGACGGGCAGTGGTCACCTTAAAACTAGACAGCAGCTCGGTCAGTGGAAAGCAGGAGGGATGGCTCCAGCTCTTTACTTTCATGCGACTGTTAATATCCTCTGTGTGGATTTAGACACAGAAGACCTAAAAGCCTGTTATTTTTTAACAGCTTTTGTAACGAGGGACAGAATCCTGGAAGGAAAATCCACTAGTGCTGTTAATATCATTGTGTGGACTTCTGATTGCCTGTTGATCTCCTATCTTTTCAACCACGGTTTTCATGGTTCCCGGTGAGGAATAAATAAATCCCCACGAAATTTACCTTGGGAAAGGAACCATTATATCTTTACCATACTTAAGGGTCAGTTAGACAAATATTCACCAAGTGGCAAAGGCAGCTTATCTTGCCCTCACCTCCTCCCTCGCCCCAGACTGAACATTGTAGCTTTTTAAAATTTTCATCTACTGCAGAGGAAAACCCTATTTTTGAAATTGGTTTTACACACACACACACGCACACACACAAACACACACACACACACTTGCCTACACTTATCCTTTCTCGGGTCTGGGGCAGGTGCACCAGGCTGTAGGGCGTCCGGAGGAACTAGCATACGTGGGGGCGGCTTTCTTGTCCCTCACTAGAGTGTCTTCTGCGGCCCGACAGTCTCTCCGGGTGCACGAGAGACCGGCCTGGATGCTGAATGAGCTGATCCCCCCACCGGCCCCCAAGGACTATTGTGTTCTGCCCTGGGATTTCCAGCTGGGATGTGTTTCCTCTAAGTTACTGACAAACTTCAAGGATCCTACAGGTTTGTGGAGGTTGTTCTGCCCGGGGCTTGGCAGAATTTGGGAAAACGTCCAGCCCCAGAGTCAGAGCTCAGAAAGGAACGAGGACACAGGAGAGGAAGGGAGATGGTCTTGCCTGCAGAGGGTCTCTGACTCTGGGAGCCCGGGCCAGGAGTGAGTGCCAAGGAGGGACCAGCTTGGTCCAGGCTAAGACAGAGTGGGAGAGAAACCCAACTACTAGTGAAGCTTCTGGAGTGTTCTAGGACTTAACCCCCAACCCATGGGCATCACCCCCCACCCAGCCCGCACCTGTCGTCTTCCTCGCTCTCCGCTTCCCCGCCCCCCATCATTCCAGTCTCCCTTTGCTCTCCCGACGAAGCACGTGTTCAGCTCCGGGCTGCGCTGCCACACGAGATGTGGACAGCCTCCCGCAATGCCTCCGCGTACTCGTTTCTGGGACGCAGCTGGGACGCGGGCCCCCTTCACGGCCTCGCATGTGGACAGTGCTCGGTCGGGGCCGGCTGCCTCCCTCCCGGCTCCCACCTCGAGCCCCACCAGCACAGCTCCCCAACTCCGTCTCGAGTGCCCTCTTTCAAACGTTCTTTTCCGCACATAACCTTTCTCATCTCATTAGGCCCCACACAGATGCCAGCCTCCAGCCAGGAGAGAGCATGTCCCGGGGGCGCCCCTAGCCTTCGGCTCGAGCTCAACGTTCTTGGAGGTGCTTTTCACCTCCCCTGCTGAGCTGCACATCTGGGACTCCCCAGTGGCACTGTTTCCTGTGTTACGTCAGAAAGGACTCAACCTCTGTGTTTCAGCGTCCACCTCTGGAGAATGGGACCATACCCACTGACCGCGGCGCATGCACAAAGTCAGCAGGGGGATTACATGACACACTGCACGCAGGGCGCCTGGGGGGGGCTCAGTCCTTAAGTGTCTGCCTTCGGCTCAGGTCATGATCTCAGGGTCCTGGGATCGAGCCCCACATCAGGCTCCTTGCAAAGCAAGGAGTCTGCTTCTCCCTCCGCCTCTCCCCCTGCTTGTGCTGTCTCCTTTATCACTCTCTCAAATAATTAAATTAAATTAAATTAAAATGCTACTGCAAACACGCAGCAAGGTCCCTGGCGCCAAAGCTGTGGTGTCAAGGGTACGTGCTCCGAAAGCGTCCATGCGGCCCTGGAAGGGCAGCTGAGGCGGTGCAGGGCTGAGGTGAGAGGGTCTGCTGTGGCGGGTGCCCAGCATTGCAGTGGTGAATGGAGCCAGCAGATGTGAGGGCCACAGAGAGCTGTGACTGTCCCCACTCACGGCGGGCAAGCTCGCACCACACAGAGACTACTGTGCACGCAGCCCTGCGACCCGGAGGGGGGGGCGCTGCATCTGCGGCCGGAGCCCCCCACCATCTGTGTGGCTGCCCCAGCGCGTGTCGGGAGCCTGCTCAAGGCACAGGCACCGCTCTGTGCTGCCTCGGCCACATCTGCAGGGGCGCCCGGTCGCCTCTCCCAGCACCGGGCCAGCTGAGCTTGAGACAGATGCAAGACACACACACACAGAGAAGGACAAGCGGCCCCAGCAAGTCAGTCCCAAGGAGCTCCCGTCCTCACGTGGGGTGCTCACAGCACCCCCCCCCCCCCCGCACCCTGCGCCCTGCGTCTCACGCCTTCTTCTCTGGGGGCTTCATCTGTTCCAAGCTCAGCAGTTATCTTTGTGGTTAGCTTTTCATGATCTCAGACTTGTAGGAACAGTAAAAGAATATGTGTCTGTTCTCTACCCAGATTCCTCTACTGCTCACGTTTACCCCGTTTGCTTCACCACGGGCTCTCCCTCTCTCCCCCATGTTTGTGTGTGTGTGTCTCTCTCTCACACACACACACTCATTTTCCGAAACTGCTGGGAGCCAGCGAGCATGCCACGGCCCTCCGGCCCGGAACACCTCAAGGCGCATCTCCCAGGACGGAGATCGCGTCTCACACGCCGTCCTGCTATGACCCACTTGGCGTGTCCCACAAGGACAACACTTTCATGACACCCGCCGTCTTACTCCGAGGCCGTCCACCACGGCAGCACCTTCTCCGTTCAGGAAGATGAGAGACTCGAAAAGTCTCTCAGAGACTGAGTCCAGTCATGTGTATTTGAAAATCCTCAGCTTTCAGAGTAAATTCTCGAGCGCACACATATGCACACGCACACGCAGCGGACCGGGCTTCCAACAGCCCACCATGGTGCGCTTTATAGCCTTTCATGTGTCCCTCGGGCTCAGGGAAGCCCTCCGGCCGAGCGCTGCGTCTGCTGGGCGGGCCGGTGTCCCCTGTGCCCCTGGGAGGGAGACTTGGAACAAGGCGGAGTGGGATTCATTCCTTGAGCAGCTAGCCCTCCAGCCGCCCCAGGGCCGGGCATCTTAGGTACAAACAGGAAAGCTGACCTCTGCCCCCCTCTGGTGTTACCTGCAGGTAAGAGCTCAGACTTACAGGGACGATGAGCCTGGGTGCTATTCACCAGACAAGAGCAGATTACCGAGCCCGGAGCCTCAGTTTCTCGAGCTGCGCCTGGAGGCACTGGCGCAAGCTCGGATCAGCTGCCCCGGACCAGCGCTGTGTCCGTGCACGGAAGCACTCGGGAAGTGCCAACCTGCGTGCCGAGGGGGAAGAACCCCCAGGTTGCTCTAATGGTCGGAGGGCCCAAAAGGATCCCCAAGACGGAGGCTGCCTCTCAGGCTCAGTCGGGTGTCTCCAGAGGAGGCACTTGAACCCAGAACGGGAAGGTGACTTTTCCGCCGACAGGAGGGAATCTGGAGGTTGCAGGAGCGGGATGGGGGGGGGGGGTCCATATTCCACACAGAGGAAACTGCACAGGGGAGGCACAGGCGAGCAGGAGGCAACAGATCCCTTCCTGGTGCTGGTCTCGGAGCCAGGGCCTGGGCCAGGAAGAAGGGAGGCCAGACGGTCCCTCGGATGCACCGGCACAAGTGATTTGCAGGGATGCTTCCTCCGAACTGCTGCCCGCTAGTAGAGTCCCCATGCCACCTCCTCCTCTGGTCTCTGGGGTGTCAGCAGGTGCAGGCGAGCAGATGAGGAGGTGAGCCCACAGCTAGTGAAGCCTCGGCCTACAGGCCAGCCCCGCCCTCCCTCGAAGAGCTCAGAGTAGCCAGATGCTTTTTCTGACTATAAAATTAATAATGCTCATCATCGATGATTTTGAAAATATTTTTTAAGTCGCTTTTTGCAGTTGCAATTAAGAAACTCTCCCTCCGCGACAGCTTTGTTATCTGACATGTCAGATTAATTACAATGCTGGTTAGCTGAGTATTAAGTCCCTGGGAGCCAGGCAAGCCCCCCTCCCCTCCCATAACTTGTTGGCACCAGAAGCCACCAGCAACGTCCCAGCACCCCTTCTCGTCCTGGGGGGACACGTCCTGGTGTGGAATGCTACGTGCTGGTTTCCCTAAAGGTGGCCCATTTTGAAAGCAAAGGATTTTGCTGAATGTACAACCCCTAGCTTTGAAATAAGTCCCCATTTGCTGCCGTTCTTGAGCTGAAGCTAAGGGCAACAGAGTCGCCAGAAGCCATGTCCTCCCCTCCCCCCTCCAGCTTCTGGAGACTTGCCGGGTCCCCCGCCCCTCCCGGCCTGGCCTGTGTTTGGGCCTCCGGCTCCCCAGGTGGTGTTGGTTAAGAACCTCTCTGTCAGAAGGTGTTTGTTTCCTCCCCTCACACTCAGTGGAAAGGGACCCCGGGGCTGGGGGGGGGGGACGGTGCTGGTTACACAAGGCCCCCTGGAGGCCCCTCATTAGAGCTCCACTAAAGCCCAGGTGCCTTTCAATGGCACTGTCCCCTGGAGCTTTTAAAACGCGATGGACTTGCAGAAAGTAAGTGCTGGCTCCTTCTCTTCCAGGAACAGACCTGCCAAGGGGAGGGAAGCGCGGTTCTCTAACCCGGCCCAGACCATGGCTCAGGCAGCAACGAGGGGAATCAGCACCGAGTGGACATAACGTGGATAACATCATCCACGTTATGTGTCCTGTTCACTTGGCCTCTTTAACGAAATCATGCTTCTGTGTTCTCTTAGCGAATGCTGACGAAGGGGTTGTGTTTCACCGCACAAAGGGCTTTCTTCTGAAGATACTTAAAGAGCAGAACGTAGGTTCCCCCAAGTGCTAGAAGTGTGGTTCAGTTTATAACTGCGTGTACAGAACTCTGGGAGCATGCAGGTTACGCAAGAGAGGGGGCAGCTGCCGCAGATGTGGCCCGAGGGCCCCGACAGCGTACCTTGGTCGGGGCCGGGGTGCGGATAACGAGCCGGGCGCAGCCCATCCTGGTTGGCTCTGCCCAGCGCGCGGCCCCCTTCCCACCCGGCGCCTCGAACACTCGAGCACTCAAACACGGCCAGGCCTTGCTGGTGAGTGTGCACAGCTCTCTGCCCCCTTCTCCCGAAGCACCCGCCCTCGTAACTGCAGGTAGAAGGGAAGCCACCGTTCTTCCCGGCCTGTATGTTTGTATTGTTGTTGCGTGCGGTTTGTGGAACGGCACCCTACTCAGTCCAGCCTGAAAACACACCCACACCCACACCACCGCAGGGAAGCATGTCGGGAGGACCCAGGAAGCTCTGCCAAAGGCAGGAAATACAGCCGTGTCTCCCGGGGCCGGCCCCGCTGGCTGCAGGGACAGACAGTGGCTCGGTCTGTCTGTCTCTCTGGGGCCTCTGGGGCCCTGGCCTTCTCTGCATTTCTGCTTCTTTTCTCACAGACCACCTCTCTCTGCTTCTGTCTATGGAGCTCCTCAGGCCAAATCCCTGAGGGAAGCTTCCGGAGTCTCTGAATTTATTGTAGGGACAATCTGGTTCGGTGTGAGTCCCCTCAGCTGCTGCGGATCCCGCAGGGTGCTGGAGCCGGGCCCCCAACATGGATCCCCCGTGTCACTGTGTCACCGTGTCACCTCACCCCGGCTTTGTCCTCCATAAACATGCACAGGCCCCTGCCACCTCGGACTTCCTGGTCCATGTGGTAAGCATCGCCAGGCGAATCGGCTATCCCCCCATCACTGACTGCTCCTTCTTCTGGCTTCAGAACCCGTTTGCCTTTTGAAAATAGCCCTCACCTCACACCATCCGCCTGGTTCAGACAAGGCTGCCACGTCCCACTCCACCCACCTGTCTGGGCAGCGTGTCACTGCGGGTCAAGTTCAGGGGACAAGCGTATGAACCAAGGAGCAGGGTCAAAGAGAGTCTCATCTAGAACATTCCGCTGATCGCTTCTCGGCCTTTTGGCTAAGATCAAGTGTAGAACATTCCGCTGGACCTTTCAGGAAAGGCGCTTCCTCCTTCTGCTGGAGCTGCCGGCGTAGGCCCGGAGCTGCCCGTGGCCACCTTGGTTCACCCCCCAAATGAAGCCAGCACAGATAAAGAGCAGAGCCGAGAAACACAAAGAAATGATAGACAACATGGTTATGGCAACTCAGTCAGAACACACCCGCAGCACGTGGACCCCAAAATCTCTTTTTGGCTTAAGCCAATTTTGAGTGGCGCTGAAGTTCACTTTCCTGGGAGTGACGCTGGCTGGGCACAGGGGGCCCCCAGAAGACCCTCCCAAGGCTGAATCACTTGTAGGACTGCAATGTGCTGACTTCCTAATTTCGGAATGCACTTTACACGCCGCAAGTCCATGCACACAAGTCCCCAGTCTGGGCTCTGTGCTGAGAATCCTGGCACCCAAGGCTCTTTTCAAGACTCAGACTTTGGGGGAGGGAATGGGAGTTTGGAAAGAAAACAGAACGTTAAGGACCTGTGGGATTCAACGAACAGGAAGAGTAATTGGAGGTACGCCATCAGGTTGGGACGCCTGGGCTAGAATGGGTACCTTTCCTCTTTGCCACTGAGCAAGTGGTTCTCTTCTTGAGGGTGAGCACGGCACCCCTATAGAGGACCCCTGTAGGGGGGCCCAGGCCAGGTCATCCGGCCAATTTGCCACCCCCTCCCCCGCCCGCCAGACCAACAAGTCTCAGGGGCTTGGCCACCTACCCCATGCCAACCCTCCCCTCCAAGTGCCGGGGTGAGGAAAGCATTGGCAGGTGTAGATCATTCGTGGGCCACTGCTCCTCCTAAGTCCCAGCTCTGCTACATCCTATAATCTGACCCATCTGGCATGCCCCTGGGGGGACCCTGGGGACATGACCCCAAGCTTCCCTGGCTCAGCAACCTCTCTTCTGAACAGCACCCTAGCAACCTGTTTAATTTGGGAAGTTGAAAAGGACCAAATTAACATCAAAGATGAACTACACAAAGACTAAGTCCTAAGACTAAGAAAATGAACTCCAGCCCATCAGGGTTTTGAGGGCCAGGGCAGCATTCGTAGCCTGGAATAACCAACCAGGGTCGAGAGAGACTTAAACCATCTCTAGTGTTAGAGGACTCCAATGCATTTTTGATACAAGGAAGAACATCTATATTAAATGTTTACAGCAACCAACAACAGTGCAGATATAATCGCGCTGGTTCCCAGTAACGACAGGCTCTACGAAAAGAGTGTCAGAGCAGCTGGGGCGCCTCGGGGGCTCAGTCATTGGGCGCCCGCCTTTGGCTCAGGTCATGATCCCAGGGTCCTGGGTTCGAGTCCCATGTCGGGCCACTCAGCAGGGAGCCTGCTTCTCTCTCTGCAGCTCCCCCTGCAGAGGAGGAGCTGCTTGTCCTCTGCAGCACAAGCTCTGCTGCTTGTGCACTCTCTTTCTAATAAATAAATAAAATCTAAAAAAGCACCCTGGTATATCAGAAGCCGTGCAGGCCAGTCAGGACACACAAGCCCAGAAACATTAGATAAACTGTTTTTCCAATCCTACTGGTGTATCTCTGTGACTGTATTTGTAGCCTCATTTGGAGAGAACCCCGAGTCTAAATTTGAGGCTCCTCTGAGCATGAGGCCAGGTCACACGGCCCTCCGTCCCGGTCCTGGGCCTCCGTCCTGGTCTGAGATCCCGTCTGATCCTGGATGTGGGGATACTGGCTTCTGGAGGCCCACGTGCTCCCCCCAGATGGGGCCTGCTGTTCACCCCAGCAGGCTTTCCCCCTTGGTCCGCAGGTACCAGGAGGTGCTCTCAATTCAGGGAACTCTCTTCTGCCCCCCTCTGCTGACTTCGGGGATCGCTCCGGACATTTGTTAACTGCCCTGCCCTTACTGGTCCTACTCTTCTGCCAAATCCAGGGACACACTCTTTGCTTTGCAACTGCAGAGAAGAGAGTGCCGGCTAGCTAACACAGACACAGCATGAAGGAGCCGAGCAGCTCCCCGGGACCCCTGCCCTGTGAAGGAGACATGTGCCGAAGGAGATCACAGCACACACTTCCATGGTGCAGGTGGCGGGGGGGACTTCTGTTCAGTTTCTTGTTCACTTACTTCCACTGTTCGTCTCCCCACCAGACTATAAGCTCCAAGAAGACAGATGGTGTTTGTTTTGTTCCGTGTCCTCCTCCCCTAGCACACAGTAGGCGCTCAATAAGCATCTGTTGATGAGAGACAGCTGGCATGCTTTCCTAGCCTGTTATTGCAGGGGACATTTCCGGTGCCGTCACAAGCATCTCTCAGTACGATTCCGTTATCTTTGTCAACGTCAGCTTCAGAGACACCGTGGCGCATCTCATTTTATTTCCCCCATCAGTGTTCTCCCAAATTTGACTGAAGATGAGAATCGCCTGAGTGTCTTTCTGAAACAGGTTCCTGGGCACCGTCCCTGCCTCCTGGAATCACAGTCTCCCAGGGAGAGGGACGCATTCGGCGTTAGCGCGTGCGCACCCGTTATCATCGAGGGGATCAGGGAAAGTCCAAATCCTAACCAACTTACCAGGGATTACTTCACCTGCTTCTAGTTAGCTGATTTCTAGCACATCTGCTCTCGGGTGGATGGTCGATTTCCACAGCGTGTACATCACAGGTATATCACGGGGCCACTTGCCCCCAGGCCTACTGGCTTCAGTGGGCAGGGCACCTACTGCCCTTGGCCGCCTCGGTGACCGCCCTCACCAACCCTGGGACTTCACCCGTCTCATAATTGACCAAATCCCCTCGCTTTATTTCACCCTGGTTTGATTCCTCCTGAGACTGAACGTTTCCCTGTGTTTGTGTACTAATCACATTTTCTCTTTGGGGAATTTTCTGACCCTGCTTTTGCCTGTTTCATTCTTGGTCCCTCATGCTTCCTAGTTTCTACAAACTCTTCATACGTGAGATAGCGACTCCGTGTCTTTCATATCTCCTGGAAACACTTTTCCCCTCCATGGCGTTTGCCTCTGACTCTGAGTTACTTCCCAACACGGGAGCTACACATGCACACGGACGTGCACAAGCCCTCGCTCTCTCTGGGAAACATTTACACGCCTGTGGGCTGGCGTCCGGCCCGGAGCCACACACGTGGTGGTGGGACTCGGCAGCAGTAATGACACTGAAGGCCGGAGCCTCGATGACCATAGGAAGAAAGTATGAAAGAGAGGAAGTAAAATGACCCAAGGCCTCCACCATGCAGAAGTCGGGGCAGAGGGAGAGGCGGCACTGGAGACTGGCTGGGGAGGCGCAAGCGAGGCCGGCAGCCTTGGGAGTCACAGATGCCGAGAGGGGAAGAGGTAAGGAAGACGGGGTTCCAGGAAGAGTTCATGTCCTAGGGTGGGCGGCAGCCTTTGCTCTTCCTTCTCTTTGTTGTGTGGTTTGCTTGGTGGGTTTCTGCTTGATCCATCTGGGATGTTTATAGAGAAGCCATGCAAGGTGAACCTTGACCGCCTCCAGCTTCGGGATGAAGGGGCTCTAGCCTCCCCTGGAGGCTCTGCCCACTTTCTCCAGCCTCAAAGACCAAGGCGGAGAGGAGAAAAACAGAACGGAGTTGTTGTTTCCCCACATATCATAAGAATGTGGTTTCCAGGATGGGCCCAGCTGTCTCTACCTCCCCCATTTGGATTAGAAATTTGAGGTTTACTTAGATGCTTGAAATTAAGTAAGAATTAGGGAGACGAGCCTTGTCTGACCACAATAAACTATTCTGAAATCACTTTCCATTACTTGTGACGCAAAGTTATGGCTCTGAAGTTACAGTTAAGGAAACTGAGTCAGAGCATCACATGAGTTGCCTGGAAATGTCATGAGTAGAAAGAAGTGGAATTGGGAGAAAAACCCTACATCTAGCCATTCTCCAGTGCCCCAGGCCACCTGGAAGCCACAAGAGCAAGACTGAGGGAACTCGACATGTCTCTCTTGCTCGATGGGACATCTCTGATCATGCATTGTCTCAGGGAGACACAGCTCTGAGAGAGCAGTTCTGATAGGCATTCAGCCCAGGCGCTCTCATGGCTTTCTGGAGAAAGGGCCTCCTCCAGGGCAGACCCTCCCCTGGGGCAAGACTAGGGCTCCGTTCCTTCCAGCCGGGCCAGCAGCTTGCACACCATCATCTGTGCCCTGCCCTCGGACTCAGCAAGGCTGGCAGACTTTAGCCAGTACCGGGGCGCAATCCCCCACCCAGGTAGAGCAAAAGTGGGGGCCAGAAAAGGTGCTTAGACAATTGGACACTTTAGAAAGACATGGCATTGTCATGGAGGAAATCAGCCTTGTTGAACTTGTGTGTTCTGATTTTCGCGTTTGGGATCGGTCTGTATTTTCAATCACACGGCAGTGTGAGGTGGCACACAGTAGTGTTTCCGGCATTCAGGGCCTCGAAACCGATTCCTTCTGCCTTGGTTGGGACTCACAGGTCTGAAGAGGTCGTGCTCTGCTCCCCTGCTGCAGTGTGGATGTAAGAATTTGAATGGAAGGCTTCGCCTAATATCCCAGCTCTGCTCAGGGAATGAGCATCAGGTGCCGTCGTAGGATCCAAGTAAAGCTTAACATCTGGCACGAGAGGATGTGCAAAAAGGTGACATTTCTCCGTTCAGCGGATACTGAACAGCTAGTCCTGTGGTCGGCCTCCATGTCTGGGCGGCCTCAGTCTCTCTATAAAGGACCAGATTCTATTTTCGGCTTCTCAGGTCATAGAGTCTCTGTTACAACTACTCAGCTCTACCTGGGGTAGTGCAAGAGAAGCCATGGAAAATGTATAAGAACGACTGTAGTACCAATAAAACTTTATTTAAAGATCGGCCCAGCGGCAGAGTCCACGCTCCCTCTCCATGAAGGCCACAAGGATTCCGTGAGACACGGCATAACTGGTACCTGGCGCACGATAATGCTCAGGAAGCACAGCGGACAGCGCCGTGAGAAGCCACAGCCAGCATGGCACACAGGGTTTCCAGGGTGGGCTGGCCCTGGGAGAAGGCATGGAGAGGAAGGGGGCTCACAGAGCTCTCCAAGCCAAGCAGAGTGGGCACAATGGTCTAAAGTGCTTTTTCAGTTCCATGGGGCAGGTAGCAGGTTCCAGCCCATCAGTCCCAGCCGTTGTAAGCAGAATGTGCAAATGCACTGGGGCAGCGAGCCTGCTCTCACCCGCCAGTCCCCCCCCCCCCCAAAGTCCCTGCCTCTCCCCAGACACAGGAAAGATAGTCTGGGGAGGACAAGCTCTTCGTGGGACCCTCCTGTGGGCGGCTGTTCTCATTTCTGCAGACTGGCTCCCAGGCCTCCCCTGGTGTGACAGATGTTGACACAGCTGCAGGCTTCACTGAAGGTTCCACATGTGTATGTGACCCCGTGTGGCCTGCGCTTGTCACACTGACCAGCGGCAGCGGTGGCAGCAGACTGTGTCTCCGAACAGCTTCACCGTCTCCATCTCACCACACTCTCCTTTGGGGCCTCGGGTTGGGTCTGTTGTCGTTTTTGTCCGGTGTCATCCGTGATGCAGACCCCGTAGCTCTTATTCTGCCCAGCTCTCCCCCTTGACTGTCTGCAGAGACTCTAAGGTGAGGATCAAAGCAGAGCTGCGCCCTGACCGGGCCACAGGGGCTCCTCCAGCCCCCTTGCCCATGGAACGAGGAGCCCCCGGGCCCACACAACACGCCCTCCTGAAGTCCACACCCCCTTCTAGGGATGTCGGAGCGCCAGCAGTCCCTGCCCCAGTGGCCCCGAGCTCATGTCCAGACCTGCTTTCTGGATCTCCCCTCCTGAGGGCCAGTCTCACCAGCAGTGGCCCCGGACGTGGACCTGAGGGCTGGCCAAGGGCACTGGGCGGAAGACCCGGTTTGCACGGTGAGCAGGCCGTCCGCACACGGAGTCGCGAGGCCCCTCCCAATGTCGGACAGACCCGGGAACCAGGAGGAGAACGGGTATGGGGTCAGCGCCTGGCACCCCTCACGTTGTCACACCCCAACCTGGAGGCGTCTGAGCACTTGGCACCTGGGCCTGGCCCTTCTAGGCACCGGGCAAGCACAGGGGTCACGGACAGAGGACAGGTGAGGGTTGGTACCCTGACTCAGCACTCTCGGCCCCTGACGCAAGGGGAGCTGAGGCTCCGGTCCTGCTCTTCCTGGGCGGCCTGGGGGGTCATCAGGAGTCCCGGGTTGGGGGCTATGACCATGTTTACAGTCCCCCGCTGCATCTGTGCGGCCGCGCCGCCTTTCCCGGCAAGCGTGCTGGTTTACGACCGGAGCGCGTGCGGGCCTCATCGTGCTCGCTCAGCACGCTCGCCCAGGCAGTGGCCGCGGTCGCAGGGGCTGCGACCAGTCTCTTCGGTCTCTCCGGACGCACCTGGACCCTTCCCAGAGCGGAAGCCTAACTCTGTGCCCAGCTCCTTCCCTGTCGCCTCCTGTTCCACCAGGTTCCCAGGTGGCAACACCGCGTTCCCATCCCTGGCGGTCACGGGCCGCATGCTCGCGCCACGCCTTCTTTCTGCCGCCTGCGTTCTCGGGGACGGGAGCACCGCTGGGCTAGCGGAGGCCTGTCTGCAGTGAAGGCAATTTCCTACCCCCCTGAGCTGCTTGGTTCATGGGCTGGTGGATGGTACCAAGACAGAGAAGTATTTTTGTGGGTTCCGGGAGTTGATGAAAAGCCCCAAAGGGGGCAAAAGGGAGGCTCGGCTAGAGCCAGAGTATCCAGCTTCCTTCTAAAAATGAGTGCCAAGGCCCAGGATTTCAGAAATAACCACTGCGCACATCCGTGGCCACCTCGTCCTTGGTGAAGGGTCTCCGAATGCCCTTCGTGCACCAGACTCCGCACACCTGCCACGCGCACCAGCCCTGTCTCCACACTCGCCTTGGCTCTCGGCCCGTGGGGCTGGGCTGTGACCTCTGTCACCCTCAGCCCTGGCCCCGGCCGGGAGAGGTTCGGAGAGCACCTCCGGAGTCACAGGTCACAGGGAGCGAGTGGGTGAGCCAGTGAGGCAAGACCGCAGCTCTGGGGTGCAGGGCCATGCCATCTGACCCCGGCGCTGCTGGCCACACGTGGCCACTTACGCCCACACTCATCAACATGAAATGCAATCACAGACGCAGCGCCTGCGTCACGTCGGCCACCTCGCCAGTGCTCGGTAGCCGCATGCGGCTGGTGGCCACCACACCGGACGACGTACGTGACAGAACGTGCCCATCATCCCAGACAGTGCCTCTGGGCAGCTGGTCCAAACTCCCGTTGCCCACACACAGACACGTGGGGTCGCGGTGACGGGGACGGCCCTGCCACCCCGACGGACTCAGCTGAGTCACCAGAGGCATAGGGCATCTGGATATGTAGGGGGAGAGAGAAAGTTCTGGGCCAGGCACAGGGGATGCCTTTGTTCCTAGAGACGGAAACCCCGGGGGAGAGCCCACGGCCTTGACATCAGACCATTTCCCACCTTTCCCTGCATCCCCATCACTCTACACTTTCGATCTGTGAAGGGAAAGTCCGACGTCTCACATGATAAATCATCTTTATTTACCTGGGGCTGAGAAGGGGCCAAAAGCAGACAGCGAGCAGGCAGCGATCACAGACGCCTGTCCGGGCGTCTGCAGAGAGTCTGCACGGGGCACAGCATTCCCTGCCGATTCCAAAACATCCTCTGTCGGGCGGTTTTGCACAGACATTTTCAAGCGCGCTGTGATCCTGTCCCTGGGGCTTGATCTCAAGCCCGGCTGATCTGTCACCTGCTGGGGGGGTGGGGCGGTGAGGAGGTGGAGCTCGCCTAACACGGATGAAATCAGGCAACAAAACATGTATCCGCTCCCGAAAAATTTACTTGTCCAAGTCAGTGCCCAAGAGTTTCTGATGTCCACAAGCTCACTATAAGGCAACCGGCGTGACTAGAAAGCAAGACCATAAATGCTCGCGAAGGATAAGGGGAGAGCGGGCGGGGCTTGTCAGCGGCCCCCTGACGACACTGGCCAGCGGTGTTGCCCCCCGGGCCACCGTCAGAAGGGGCTCCGAGCGAGATGTGGGCGCACCGCGCTGGGCGGGCCAGGCCGGGGGAAGAGAGCTGGCAGGGCCCGCGCGTCCCTACAGGTCTGCAAGGCCCTCCTCGAGGAGCGACTTACCCAGTCACTTGCTCCCCAGAGGGAGCGGAACAGAGACACGTTCCCTCTGCTCACTGCGGGCAGGCCAGGCCAGGGGCGGAAGCTGCTTATTAACCACCAAGCTCAAGGGCACACAGCTTGTAAGTGGCAGCACTGGGACTTAATCCTGCGCCTGCCGGACACCCCACCCCCCTTCTTCCGGGAAGTCCCCCCAATGATGCCAGGAGCCCCCGACCTCTGACTTCTGTCTCAGATGTCGCCTTTCCTCTCAGGTCCCTCCCTGTGACCTCTTCTCCCCGCCGCCCCAGAACCCACATGCCCACGCAGTTCCAACGATCATCTCTCCCCCCCGGGGCGAGGCCCAGCCGACACCTGCCAACCCACCTGCCCTGCCCCACGCCGCCCCTTGATCCCACGTGCAACTGTGTGACCCGTTTCCCCTCTCATTCTGGAGAATGAACAAATCAACCACTTATGGCCTGGACACCTACTAGGCTCCCAGTGGGCTGGGGGTGTTTAGAAAACCACTGACGTGAACAAAAAATTACCCAGAAGTTACCATTTGATTGTTCAACGGTGGACTCTATACACAATCGGCTAACAGGAGGGTTGGCGGGGGCCAGAGGGGGTCGGCGGGGGTCAGCAGGTGACAGCAGGGGGAGGGGGAGAGTGGGAATTGGCAGGGGCCGGCGAGTGACAGTGGGGGGGCAGCAGGGTCAGCGGGGGCTGGCAGGTGACAGTGGGGAGACAGCGGGGTCGGTGGGGAACAGCAGGGGACAACAGGGGAACAGCGGGAGCTGGCGGGGGTCAGCGGGGGCCAGCAGGGGCTGGCGAGGGTCGGCAGGCGTGTCCAGGACAGTGTTCAGGAGGAGCCCGAGTGGCAGGTGACACGGGGAGGGCACAAAGGCACAGTCACTTTGGACACAGAGGATGTGGAACTCCAGGCACGGGGCCTGTGCAGCTCAGATGTGTCAACACGTGCTGGTGGCTCTGGGTGTTGATCGCAAAGGTCACACCGTCAGCTAACAATGAGCACAGAGACAGAGAAGAGATGGCACTCAGTACATGGCGCAGGCCCTCAGCCTTGTTCGTGGTTACGGGTGCTTACCAGCCTTGTTCGTGGTTACGTGAGCACGGACACTTTGGGGAGGGAACCAGGACGGTAGCTGCTGATCCGAGGTAGATGGGTTGCCCTCTGACCCAGCGGTCCTACGCTAGGACGGTGCCTTACAGAAGCCCGTCCTTCATCTCATCACTCATCTCACCGCTCAGCATGTTGTTAATTTGTTTTTTTAATAGTGGGACCCTGGAGACGATGCTAATGCTTTTTGATAAGGAATTACTTGACAATTTATTCTACATCCATACAATGGCCTATGATAGAGAGGACAAAAGGAACAAGTTAAACATACATGTATCAACGTGGAGAGATAATCACGAGAGACCACGGTTTCTTCAGTCGCAGACCAGGGCATATACGGGACCATCTCATGCTGCTGTGTGTGTCCGTGTGTGTCTGCCCAGGGAAAGGTCACAAGTATTTGCCTGGTTGTACACAATGCTTACCTCCCCAAGCCGATGTCCCTCACCTCCCTGCACATGAGCCCCTGGAACCCTGAGCTATAGCTCTCGTGTTCACACCCTTTTAGAGCTCGCTCTTGCAGCAAGCTGGCGTGTTTAAAATGTGACCAAGGGTGGAAGTGAGCACAAAGGCTTCTGAATAGCCCAAATGAAAACCCATTCACCCACGAACAAGTGGCAAAGCTCCCCACCTTGCTCAGAGCCCGTGTGCCTCACTCAGCCTGCAATTCTAACGAGGCCAGATGTGGGGCTTCCAAACTAACAGCAGCTCAGAGATAACAAGCCAGTAGACAGAGGAACATAGGTACCAATAACCACCAGAGAGCAACATTGGGCAGGGTGGAGGGTCCTACAGAGGAAGACAGTAAACAAGGAGTGGGTGAAAAATCTGGGCCATTACGTTGGAAGACGAATAGCCTTGCATCCCTCAAGGTCTTGAGGCTTATTACCAAGCCCCTACTCTATGTCAGGCTCTTTGCTAGCATATTAGCTAGCCATTGCTTTTGGCCACTAGTTACACGGACCCAAAATAAAACTGGTTGAATCAAGCTGAGTTTTTCTTTCACATACCAAGAAACCCAGAGGTAGGGAGTCAAAGACTGAGATGGCTCTTGATTTCCTTAGTAATCTTCGCTATTCTTAGCATGAGCCTTCCAGCCTTGGAATCACCTCATGATCACAGTCTGACTGCTGCAATTCCAGCCATCACATCTACAGTCCAGTCAGCAGGGAGGAAAAAAGGCACATTTTGAATCTGAATCGACTTCTCTGAAATAGCTTTCATGTAAGCTTTACCTGATTTTGCTTCTATCTCACTGACCATTTCAATGTGCAAGGAGAATGGGAAATGAAGGTTTCTACCATGGCTCCTAACAACACAGAGTTTCTGGCAGTAAGGGCAAAATGAGAAGGAGGGGTTGGGAAGACATATGCCATAGCCAGGCACTGGAGCGATGCAGAGATTCAGATACAACTTTCCCTTTAAGGAGCTCAGGCTTCAGGGAGAACCCTTTCCTTCCACAATGGTTAAAATAATAATTATGTCTTGAGACATAAACTTTCATCTTGATAAACAGACTCCGTAATTTAGAGCAACACCTTCCCAGAAGATTCTAGACTGTGGAGAATTTTGCTGAGATTGTTTGTTTGCTTTAATTCCGTAAGAATTACATTTCTGCCTATGAAATCCACTTGGGTCCCACTCCCGTCCACCAGGATCTGTATTCTTCATAACCCTGTGGCAGGAAATGGGAGCGGCTTTTGCTAATAGCAAATGGCCACAGAGATCCTCAGGCAGGTAGACCAGAAGGCCCTGTACTGCAGTCTGTCCCTCCTTCTCCCTGATCCCAGGAGGATTCAGGTTGCGGGTATCACGGCTGCAGTTCTTCCTTCATGGCACCTTTTATCACGAATCTGCCACGAGAGGCAGGAGGCAGCCCTCTGACCACGCATCACTGTGGCGGCAACTCCAGACACAGGAGGGATGTGCCCTTTTCGATTTCGCTTTGAGCCAATCTGATGTTTTTTCAGATAAAGTGAATGTGCTAAACTCCAGTGGTTTTCTGCCTGGGGGGAGCAGGTGAATCTGAAGCTGGTTTCTTCGATTCCTCCGCTGGCCAGGGATGGGGATTTCACCGGACTCTGCTAGGAACAGAGGAGAGCACCTAAGCCTCCTCCCTGAGCCAGATCCTTGGGGGCGAGCACTGCACTCAGGCACCTCCCACCTCTGCCGTTCATGGGAGCCACCTGTCCTGCCCCTCAAAGTAGAGGGCACAAGGAGGGCACTGGGGGAGTCCAAGGAGAAGCCCCCCTGTGGGGTTGATGGGCACAGAGTTTTTCTGGAAGAAGTTTGCCCAAACTGAGTTCCAAGGGAGGGACAGGGCAAGCAGAGTGGGGAGCAGGGCTGGTGGGGGCGCCCTGAGCTGGCTCAGGGCAGGTGTGAGTGAGGTGGGGCAGGACTGGTGGGGGAGGCAACAGGCCTGGATGATGGGGCCGCCCTCAAAGGGGCGGGATGCTCGGGCCCCACGGACTATAGGCAAGGAAGGGCAAGGATCTACACAGCCGGGTGGAGGGCAGCTTGGAGCGGGTGTCCTGGTGGTCAGACAGTGGGCCGGGCAGGAGCAGAGGTCCAGGCTGCTGGAGATGAGTCCATCCAGAACCGCTGGGGGGGATGGGGTCCCGAGGGAAGCGAGGGGCGAAGGAGGAGGACAGCCTACTTTGGGGACTCGTGACCTTCTCCCAGCCTCACATCCTGTCCGGAGAGAGTCTGACGGAGTGGGAGGTTTGGAGGGTCAGGCGAGGAGCCTCCTCCGATCAGCTTGAGCCTCCAGCCTCGAGAGAGGCTGTCCCTGTGATGACACATATACGGTTCCCCTCGAGAGCATCAAGTGCCACAGGAAGGGACGAGGACACTCAAACGGACAGGAGCCTTTTTTACGGAGGCTCTGTCACCACTGGCAACTGGGACGCGTCACTTGCAAACACCTTGAGAAACCCCCGATGGTAAGTGCCAGGTAGAATCAGGGATCCGAGACGGAGACAGGCTCACTCGGGCTGACGCAGCCAATCGGCGACCGACACAGAACCAGGCTCCAGGACGGGGAAGCCGTCTTGCCCAGTGGTTAAACGAAGACCGGTCCGGGCTCGGAGCCACGGCTCGCCAACCTCCCCAGGCCTCTGCTCTGCCATCTGTGAACTGAGGATCAGCGAGCACACCTGCTCTGGGGACGTGGTGAAGCTCGGGTGGGGTCACGAGGACCAGGCCTGGTGCAGGGAGCCGCTCTGTGACTCCGTTTACGTAATAATGAAGTGACCGGGAGGCCCTGTCTCCTGGTGAATCTGAGAGCACGACCTGAGCCAGTCGGTGGAACGTGGATTTCCACGGAGCGTTTTCCTGCCCCCTGCCTCCCCAGCATCTGAAGAGCTGAGTTCATCCCCCCTCCAGAGCTCAATGCAAGCCAGGCTCTGGCCCAGCACTGGAGCGAGGGGGAGAATGTCAGGTGCGCCCTCCCACTGGGCCTTACACCTGGGAGTGCAAAGGACCCTCTGGGAGCAGCGAGCCAGGCTCCTCTGTGGACCCTCCGGGCTCAGCCACACGTGGCCACACTCCCAGCCACGCTCTGCCGCTTTCGGCACCGCCCACTCCAGGAGTCAGACCCTGTGCAGTCCGGCCCCCTGGACCACAGCCCTGGCCCCGGGCGGGGGCACGGGCCGGGCAGATGGGAGGGGGCCCTCGACGGCTGGACCGGCATCTCTGTGGCCTCTGCCTTCTGCAGAGCCAGCGCCGAGGCGGCCAGAAGATCTGACTCAGCTCGGCTTCATCTGTGTCCTCAGTCACATGTTTGTGGTCAGGCCCACAGGCCCCAGTGACAATGACGTTCGACCATGAGCAACACAGCTGCCAACCACGCCGTTCCAGTTCCGGGAGGGTCCCGCAGGCGTGCCTGAAATCGGGCTCATGTGGTTGCTACGGGCCAGACGCTCTCTTACTTCTCCAGTTCAAATGCAGCCTTTTCTTTAACCAAACAAACAAAAAAACCTGCCACAATTCAAAGGGAACTTTGTTTCTATAAAAAGGAAAAAAAAATAGTACTTTTTCAAAAAACCATAGCCCAAACTGGAACATTTAAATATGAGACCGATATATAAATATGCATGCCCTCTCATAAAAATAGAACGGTTTAGGTTGGTGTCATTTTTCTCCCATTGTTGAACATCATGGAAAACCCACCATGAGCCATGGTGAGTAAAATCGGCTCCACACTGGTCACACGTCCCCCTGCTCACAGAGGACAATTTCTGCCGGGGGAGCAGAGCTCAGAGCCGCATCCTAGGCCACGGGGGTTGTCGCGGAAATCACCCACGGTCATGCATGCCCATGACATGGTGGGAGGTGCGTTTCCAACCCCCCACGGACGCGGAGCCGGGGGCTGGGCAGTGGCCTGTCGTGGATGGGGCTGAGAGGCCCACCGCAGCTTCTGTCCGTGGGGAGTCGAGGGTGGGGGTCGGCGTCCACACAGGGATGCTCCAGGTGGAGGCTGGGGGCTGCACCACACAGGGGAAAGCTTGGGCTCCCGTCCTGCACCCCTCTGTGTGTGTCTGCCCCCCACGCTCTGCTGTCCGGGTCAGCATGCAGGGACCAGGAGGACGGCCACTCAGGGGGGTCGGTGCAGGAGTGACTGAATGAACACACGTTCCCCCCCCCCCCGGCCCGCCCCCAGCCAGGAAGGGGCGGTGCAGTCACAGGCCACCACGGGAAAAGGCGAGACGCATGGCCCTGGGGCAGCTGAGGCATTTTTTAAAAAGAAGAAGAGAGCATCTCGTGTCACAAAGACAGTGATGAGACGCGCTGCGCACCCACAGACGAGGTTTGTCAATGAGCCGGGAGCCCAGCGGCGGGAGACCGCGTCACCAGAACTGGGGCACTCATGGCGACAGAATCAATAAAGGAGCACCGGATCGCACACCGAGGTAGAAAATAAATCCCCATGAGTCCATGCTGATAGAAATAAATGGTCGAATGAATTAATAAAGGAGAGAAGAGACACCTTTCCCACACAGAAGTATTCCAAGTCATTTATGCCGGTGGTCTGCCCTCGAGCAGGTAGAGAGGACTCTGTACCCCAGGACTGTGGGCTGCGCCCTTGATTCCTTCCAAGACCACAGGTGGGAAGAGGGGTAAGGGGGAGTGACTCTAAGGCCGGGAGGAGCCGGACCCACTCTCCTCGGCCAGGTGATCCGGGCCAGCGTCGGCAGCCAGATGGCCCACTGACCATGAGTGTGGCGGCGGTGGGGATCTGATGAGAGTGGGGCTTCACCCCGAGGCCCTTCCTCCCAAAACCCGGAGCCCTGCTCTAATTGTGACCTACGCAGAGGGACTTCCCACAAACGCCTAACTCCCCAGAATGGCCACGGTCATTGAAAACAAAGAGAGTCTGAGACACCCCCTGAGAGGAGGGGAGACATACGGTGTCCCATGTAACATGGTGGACAACGTGGGATCTTAAACCTTAGGTAAAAACCTAGGAAGTCTCAACAAACTGCGGACTTCAGTGGATAACAATGTACCAATATCGTTCCATCAATTCTAACAAACATCCCCTACTGGCTAGGTAAGACGATGACAATATAGGAGAAATTTTGTAGGGGGACTGGGACAGTACATGGGAACTCTCCATACTACCCACTCAGTTTTTCTGTAAATATAAACCTCGCCCCGACTCGTGGGGACCCCCGAGTGGACCCCCACTCGCCCCCTCGTTCTGTTAAAAAAAAGAAACGAGTCCATGGATTTAACCACTGCGGTTGTGGGGAGGTGGGCAAACTCACCCAAACCCTTGCATGGCTTCAGCTATGCCAGAGGTGAGGTTAGAAGGGGATGGAAGGGAGAGGGAGGGAGCTCCGCGGCAGAGGCCGCAGAGGCCGAGGGCTGAGGGATATGGAGGGTGAAGGAGGGGCTGGCCAAAAGGACTTCTCCAACAGGACTGTGGTCTGCACACAGCTTGGCATCGGGAACTCCTCGGGGACCCCCACTTGCCCGGCCTGCAGAAGTTCTGCTAAGGCAATGGCCCAGGACATCCTGAGCTGCTTCACTGGCAGAAACAAGGCTGAGCGTCTGTCTGGGCATCACTCGAACGGAATACGGAAGCACCTGCAAGGCACGGAGCAGGAGGCAAAAATACAGTGGACGTGGGAAGCTGGCTGTGGGAGCGACTCCTCTCCCCTCCTGCCCCAAGACCTCAGAGAGAGTGGAGATTTCCATGCACCCTTCCCGGGGGGTCTGCGTGCACTAGGGCCGTGAGCCAGCCTCTCCTCGGGGATCCCAGGAGTCGGGAGATACCAGCTGCAGTGGGGGCTGTGGAATTTCAGCTCCCCGCTGGAGAACTTGCCGAGGTGGCCTGGTCCCTGGGACCGGCAGGGCCGGCGCACCACGTCTGAGCGAGTGTCCCAGGGCCTTCTCGGGGGAGACAGGGACACAAAGCTTGTAGACGGCAAGTGCTCAACACGGGGCCGCACCTCCCAGGTCCTCGGCACACCCCGGTTCCCGTCGCAGGACAGCCAGACTTGACATGTGGCCGAGCGCGGCGACAGAGCACAGGGCCAGGCCGCTCCCTCCCTCTGGGTGTGCCTCTGCTCCACTGCGGACTACCAGCTCCCCCGGCTGACCACGAGCACACCGTTCACTCGTTAGCACCCCCGGAAAATATCTGTTTTTCTTCTTTCTGGGGGCTATTTGGAGATAGAAATCCCTGCAGAGCCGCGCTGAGCGTGAGCGTGTGTGTCGGCGGGCTGGGGGGTGGCGCGGCCAAGAGCAGCTCGACTGAAAACCTCCCCCTCCACCGCTGTCCCTGCGGGGCCCAGGACAGCTGGCGCTGGGCTGCCTGTCATCGGGAGTGCGGAACGGCCTGGGTGGGAGGTGGCAGGGGATGCACGATGGTGCTCCCGAGCTGGGCACAGGGAGGCCCGGCCGATCGCTCTGGGAAGAAGGAGCTGTAGAGCATCAGAGGTGGCCTCGAAGGGGCTGGCGGCAGGACAAGGAGGCCAAGAAGGATCCAGAGCCATCGGAGGACAGCCAGCCTTCAAGGTACGGTGGGAATGAAAGCACGCAGGGATGAGGGGAGAGGGTCCCCAGGGGGGCTGAGAAAGGGGGCTTTTGGGGTGCACGGAGCCAGGCACAAACCCAAGTGGGGTCTCACCACCGCCACTGTGCCCCGCGGGCCAGGATCTGGGTCATGTGTGGCGCTCAGGCCCTTTCCTCCTCTGCAGGAGAAGCCCCCCCGCCCCCCCGACTCCCACTCACGCGTGCGCAGGACACCTGGCCAGGACCCAGTGCTGGTGGCCACGTGGGCGTCAGCAGAAGGGCCCCACTCAGACCCACCGAGATTGTCCCGGACCTGAACTCTGTCATCTCATACCTCATCCGACCCTCAGGGAAACTGAACTCCTTCCACTGACCAACAGAGAGAACCTCCACTGCCAGGATAAGCGCTTACAACTCCGACTCCCAAGCAAGGAGGGGCCTCAAGCGGGCGCCCTGGTGCAGTGACAGGCACTGGCAGCCTGTCCTGTGGCTCTGGGCAGGTCTCAGCAAGGCCACTCCACTGTCCCCCGCACGCACGGTGCCCGGCCCAGCCCTGGCCTGGGGGTCCTCCACCAACCTGGCCACTCGACGTCGTCATTACTCTTTCCAGGCCCTGGGTCAGACTACTTTCTTGCCTTCCCCAACCTGAAAATACAAAACCCTAATGGATCATTGGAAATGGACAGCTAGAGTTTGGGCGCCCATCGCCACCCACTCCCTTCCCCCCAAAACCCAACCACTTAATGTTTGGGTTTGGGTTGGCAATAAGGGAAGCTCAGCACCAGGAGTACAGTGCTTGTCTCTGACTACAGCGTATCATAAATAAGAGGTAACATGTAATATGTAGTAATGCAACCATCTAGGTAGCAAGTAATACATGCTATATGGTATGTAATATAGAACACGCCATATGTATGTGCCTCAACACACACCAATGGCTATTAGTATTATTACTATTATTTTAATACAATTGAGTCTATTATACCGCTTGTCTTCGCAAGACAACTCTTTCTATAACGAGGAATTCCTGCTTCCCGTCAGGTCGAGGACAGTGTGCTTCATTCACGGTGGGCCAGCTCTAAAGTTCTCGTCCCGGGGAGGAAGTTCTACCTTTGCGAGAGAAGGAAACTCCCTTAGGTTTTCCCAACCCTCATCTCAATGATGTTGCAAGATCTGGTTTGCACACGTGAGCCGTGGATGGCAGGCCACCACGGGAGGAAGGGGAGAGACACACACAGATCAGTGACCTCGGGCCCACCGAGGTGTGCTTTCCCACAGCCCAGCGCCGCCAGTGGGAGGGATGCAAGGTCAGGGAACCCACAGCCCACAGCACCAGTCCTGCTCTCTGCCACGAACACCAGTCTCCCTCCCTCTGGCCCCTGAGCCTCCATGTGTCTCCGAAAGTCTCCAACACTGAGGAGTGAGGGCACTAGGCATTGCTGATTTCCTTCGATTTCAAAGGAAAATTTCAAGACATCCTCAGAAGCAAAAAAAAAAAAAAAAGTACTGAAGAGATAACGTAAGGGTAAAATTCTGACCACTGAGTGTCCATCAGTCCTGGCGAGAGGGGAAAAAGCAGGCGTGCCTGTGGAAATCATAGACAGGCTGCCGGGAGCACCCACGACGGGGCTGAGCCCCAACATCCATCTCTTTACACTGAATTCCATTAGACACTGATGAAAGAAATTGAAGAAAACACAAAATAAGTGGAAAGACATCCAGGGCACATGGATTGGAAGAGTTAATACTATTAAGATATCCACACTACCCACACTAAAGCCATCTATAGATTCAATGCAATCTTTATCAAAATCCCAAGGGCATTTTTCACACAAATGGAACAAACCATCCTAAAACTCCTATGGAACCACCAAAGACCCTAAATAGCCCAAGCATCTCGGGAAAGAGATGCCTCCACAAAGCTGGAGGCATCACACTTTGTGATTTTAACTATATTGCAAAGCTAGACTCATCCAAACAGTCCACTTCGGGCACAAAAACAGACCACTAGCTCACTGGAGCAGCCGGAGAGCCCAGAAATAAACTCCTGCGTAGCTGGGCAACTGACCCGTGACAAAGGAACCAAGAACACTCAATGGGGGAGAGATAGTCTCTTCAATGAATGGCTCTGGGGAACCGCTTATCCATGTGTAAAGGGACGAATTGGGCCTCCTGTCTGCCTGCGCGTGCAGCAGAGCACGGTGGCTCCAGAGAGAGCCCTCCAAGTGTTGCCCGCCCTGTCCCTCACCCCGGCGGCAGGGGCACTGGTGCAGTCACCACAGAACTCTCTCGAGACAAGCAAAGGAATTTTCCAGCCCATGATTAAGTGCTCTTTTCCCAAGTGGGGCGGTTGGCGGGGGGGTGACGTGATGCTTTATGAAGTGGAGAGTGAAGTCACGGATTTTTTTTTTTTTTTTTACCATTGCTTTGAGCATTTGAATTTGTTCTCACTGGCACAAGAAGGGCGAGAGTCATTTGAATTCAGTTCTAAGGCTGCTTCTGGAAGGGAAGACAGGGAGCCTTTCAGGAGAGTAGCCCTGCTTAATTTCAGAGGGTTGGGGTGCAGAGAGTTGAAATGACCCTCCACGGGTGACACAGCTGGCAAGACATGGAGCCCGGACCGGACCCCAGGGCTGCCGGACTCCGGAGTCCGCGGTCCTAGTGCTGCCGCAGCCCGGAAGGCCTTCAGAACCATGCCAACAACGGGGGCCCTGGGGCTCTGCTGTCGCTGTCCCCAGGGGAGAGCAGGAAGCTAAGGCAACCAAGCTTGCAGGGACCCCCAAGGCTCTGCATTGGGAGTGTGTAAACGTGTGTGTGTTTTCTCAAAGAGGATGCCCCCTCAGGTACGAGCTTCAGACCCCATGACACTGGACTCGCCCTGGCCGACCAAAAGTATCTCCATTTCATATTCGAAACCACCTCTGATGGGACTGTCTTTGGGTCAAGGGACAGGTGAGGCAGGGCTCTGGAAACAGAGGGAGCTTCCCCAGAGCACCCTGAAAGACCCCTGGTGCCTGACCTCTGAGCACCCCATGTGCAAACATGGCCTAAAAGGCTTCCTCCCTAAATCCCTTCCTTCCTAACTGGGGCGGGGCCGGGATGGTTCCCGTAGCCTCAGAACCCATCTGTCTAACCCGTGCCGCTGGTGACCTCCCTCCAACTCACGCGATTACAGGACCAGAAGCTTCAGAAGAGTCAACCAGGCCACAGAAAGAGGGTCAGGGGACAAGGAGGGATCTATTGGAAGACACGTCTGAAGAGCTGCAGGTTGGAGATCACCGCCATGTCGTAGACACTAGGAGGAATTGGGGGTGACTGAAGCTTAATCCAAAAATAAGGTGGAAAGACTAAGTGGTTTGGGGAAAATATTCAGGAACAGACTAGACATGGTGAGTATACGGAATGGGTTGGGGGGGGCTGTGGGAGGAATGACTTGGGCAGAAGGTGGTACCGTGCACCGAGGTGGGAAATGCTGGAAGAGGACCTAGTTAGGGGGGTGCCGGGAGGAGGGGAATGCGGAGTCAGTGTTGGACATCTTTTTTTTTTTTTAAAGACTTTATTTATTTATTTATTTATTTATTAGAGAGAGAGAGAGAGAGAGAGAGAGAGAGAATGAGAGAGGGGAAGAGGTCAGATGGAGAAGCAGACTCCCCGCTGAGGAAGGAGCCCGATGCGGGACTCGATCCAGGGACTCCAGGATCATGACCTGAGCCAAAGGCAGTTGCCCAACAACTGAGCCACCCAGGCGCCCAGTGTTGGACATCTTGACTTTGTGGGACTTCGGCAGCAACTGGGATGAAGAGCCTCCTGGGTGAGGGGCCCAGAGCAGCACCAGGTGGGGTGGGGAAGCCCCTTTCAAGTCCACCCGAAGAGCTCACTCGGGGACACCTGGGGTGGGAGCCGTCCTCGGGCCCCGGCTACCGGAGGGGTGAGGGGTCCCGGCCCACAGGGGAATTTTAGCAGACCAGGTAAGCGAAAGCATGATTGATGCTCCTTTCCTCCCACCCTCCATCCTGTCCTGACCCTGGAGGCCAGAAGGGGGGACAGGAGGGGGGGTAAAGTCACGGAGATGCCTCCTCCCAGGCCCACCTCCTTCAGGCCAAGGCCAGGTCAGTGTTGGGACAAGAGAGGGATAGACATTTTAATCGGGGCCAGAGTTTTTTAACATTTACAGGTGACTAGCAAGTTTTCAGATCTTTCTGAGATGACATCAAGGACCCCAAAGGAATGCACAGCTGCAGTTGGGACTTTTGTCTTTTTAAGGCAGTTCTAGGACCCCGCTGAGTTCAGACCGCTCAATGAGCCAGTTACACCATTAGAGATGTTTACGGTGGACAATTTTAGAAAACAACTTGCCTGCAGAAAGCTGAAAATAAAAATCAAGCATGATCCCACCACCAAAGAAAAAGTATTATTGATGTTTTGGGGAATAATATTCCAGTCTCTAATGTAGCTCTTGTCACTTGTGAGCCCGATGTCATTTGAACTCACAGAAAAGTCCCACCAACAGTGCAAGGAGCTCCCACACGCTGTCACCTTCTGTCTCCACGCACACGGAGACAGGTGAATAGACAGAATCACTGTTATAATGCTAAATACATTCAGTGTGATTGTGAATGTTAAAACATTGATTTTAACAACATACTTCTCTGCATTACAGACAGATGTTTATCTTCTGAACAATTTGTGAGTAAGCTGGCGGCTCCCTTACCCTGGAGGATTTCGGTGTCTGTTTCCCAAGAGAAGCACAGTACCGATACCAGTATCCATCAATATCAGCCCACAGTCCATATTCGGATGACCTCAATCGTCCTAATTCTTCACAGCAACTCGCTTTCCTGACTCAGCGTCCAGGCCAGTGGCCTTGGCACTTCGGAAGAAGGCCATTCTATCGGCTGCCCCGCAGTGGGGGGTTATGTGTTGTTTCCTCGGGGTTCAGGGTATGAATCTTGGGGTACAGACATCCCAGAAGGGGTGTGTGTTCCCAGTACATCCTATCAGGATGCAAAGGAAATGGGCTTACCCCCCTCTCAGTGATGTTAACATTCATCCCCTGGTGAAGGTCAGATGTTGTTTAGGAAAACTGGAATTACACTGGATGCTGCTTAATAAACTGCTTTTTCACGGAATAACCTATTACAAAGGTTTGGTATGTTTTAAATCTTCTTAGATGGCACCCTTGTAATAGATACATAGTTTCCCATTCTATGCACATCATATTTACTTATTACAATTCCTGTTTTTTTTGCTAAAATTTCAACATTTTGTGAAATTTTTGCTAACACTAACACTATGCTGGTTGCATTTTAATAAATTCTTTATATACACCAAAGATTATCTCCTGAGGATAAATC
This sequence comes from Nasua narica, assembly GCA_028533885.1. Taxonomy (NCBI): domain Eukaryota; kingdom Metazoa; phylum Chordata; class Mammalia; order Carnivora; family Procyonidae; genus Nasua; species Nasua narica. The sequence continues at coordinate 2,079,600 of CM052797.1, forward strand.
CCTAGAACTGAAATTAACAGTCAAGTGTTATACATATTTTTTAGGCTAAAAAGTGCCATTAAAAGGGCCTTGTTTTCAAAAGCATTTATAGTCCCTGGCACAGCACAGCAGAGTGTCCCCTCACCATCCCCCCTCCCTCCAGCATTCCCAACAGAGGGTTTGTCATTTCCCAAAATCCTTTCTTGCTCCAGTTTCTCTTTCTTTAGTTAGAAAATCTGAACTTTTTTTCCATTTATTTTGGGCCATTTGTGCAACTTCTTTTCTTCGGCTTCCTAATCACACCCTTTGCTAGTTTTTCTGCTGAGTTTTCATCTTTTGTCATAATACATAGTTCTCATTGTTACTACTGTATGAATGATTTGTGAATTTGATTTGGGGTTTTTTTTTCCCCCCCTTAGCCTGTGTTTTTCTAAACTTCCAAAGAGCATTTCCATTACTCTATTTGTAAATAGAGTACATTTGTACTCGGACTCATAGTCTTTTTTACACGTTTGTAAACGTAGCCGTAAGTCATCGCTCTGCTGGGGATGAGCGTGTAGTGTAGGTCTTCTGGGTAAAAAACAGGGCCTGGAAGCATTACGGTCCGTGGTTAAGATCAGCTTCGGGGTCGGGCTGACACAGGGCCAAGTCCTGTCTCTACGGGGTGACTCTGGGTGGGTCTTTCATTTCCTCATGTGTAAAGGAGAAGACAACAGCAGGGCTTGGGCGAAGATGACAGAGACAGTGTGTGACGCTTCTGCTCCCTGGCCCTCAGAGAATGCGGGGCTCTGGGGCTGTCAGTTTGCTGGAACCCAGGCTCCCGAGGACCACATCCCGAGGCTCAGACTGTCCAGGACGGTGTAGGAAGACAGTGAGCTGCTCTGGGATGAGGAGCAGGGCTCGGAGAGAGGCCCGAGGGAGGGCCAGCGCAGTCTTGTTCTGCATCTGACCTTGGCCGCCCAAACCCTTTCAGGCTCAAGGTCAGAGCATCTGAGTGGATGAGCGGCTATCTCTCAGGGCTCACTTTTCTCTACTGCACATAAGTCTGTCCCTTGGTGACATTCACCATCTACTTACAGTCCTTGGGTGTCCATCCCCCGGCCACTGGCTTGGCGTTTTAACCTGAGTCAGTAAGTCCTCGTGCGCCCCCTCCCTCCCCCAGGGAACGACAGACTAGGAAAACACGGAGCCCAGCGCCCAGCAGTCCAGCACACGGTACGGGTACCCAGCCATGGCAAGCCGCTTCCTTTCCTCCTCCCCCTCCTCCTCCTCCCCGCACTCCTCAGAAGAAGCATGAGCTAGCAGCCCCGTGCCCAGCTCAGTGCCTGCTGCGGTTCTGCTCATTCCCCGCCGTGGGGCACCCAGCAAGCACCCTGGAACTTCTCTCTCCTCCTCTACAAAACGATGGTTTGGGGGACAACTCGCCCTCAAAGGGCCATTTCCCAACTCGAACATTCTGGAATTCTATCATATAGGATTTTGCATAATTGCCAACCTCCGAAAGCTCACGTTCTTGAGATAACTGTATACCTATAGGAACCAACACAGAAGACGGCAGGTGCCCGAGGAAGGAATGCACCAGGGTGTTCGCAAGGGCCTCCGACCCTCTACCTCTGGGCACCTGACCTGCTTCCCAGGTGCTCCCCCTGACTAGGTGCCCGGGTCGAAGCTCCGATCCGTCCCTGCCCCCCTGCAAGCCCTGCTTCTTGCTCAACTCTGCGAGCGAATTCCTCGGCAGACCCCAGCGGCGCAGATATCAGGAGAGGGGCTGAATTCTTCCCAGCCTCATGAGCCAAATCTAAAGGAAACAACGTGAGACCTTCACAGACAACGGCACATTCACCACCACCAAAGGTGCCATCACCAAGACAAATATGTAATTTGTCAGAACTCGGGAAACCACCCAGGAGCGGCCCACACTCAGAATGGGAGCAATTCGGTCCTGTAGTCCAGCAGAGGAAAAAAAAAACCCAAGTTTCTAATTACCTCGCTAAGCTCTCTCCTAGTCAGAGACACACTCAAGAGTCAGGAGCAAAGCCTTGTGCCCAGAGCACGGCGAGCCACTGGCCGGGGCTGCCCCAGCTGTGCTCCTCAGATGAGCCTCCGGGACCCCAGCAGCCCCGCTTCAGCCTCTGCCCCCTTTGCAGGCGCGTCAGCAGCAACAACCTCAAGACATACCCCGGTCCCCACTCCTTGGGTGTCCTTTCCCACACAGATCTGTTGTGGGAGGGAGGACCTGAGCCCAGGGAGAGCAAGTCACAATCCCTGTCTACACAGCAATAAACGAAATCGCCGCTCAGCCACATCAGGGCATTTCCTACCTGGTCTTCTGCTCCTCCGCCACTCCGTGCCTCCCAGCAGCTCTGACCCATCCTCTATGTCCCCCGAGTGTCCCCTGTGGCTGTGAGGTCAGCAAAGAGCTCATCCGCTATGGGCTGCAACAGCAGAAATCAAGATGCAGTCCTGAGATTTTAAAGGAACTGCTAATGACCCATCTCAAGAATTTGTCAGAAGCCTCAACAAGGACAGCATGGCCTGAAAGGATGCTTCCTTCCTAAGAATGGCATTTCTGCCTGGGAAATGCTTGGCTGTGTCTGTTTCCCTTAGTACCACTCTGAGCTGCAGGTGTTCCCCACTGAGCGGAAGGATTTGCCCAACAGCCCGGAAGGGACAAAACTCTGTGGTATTTCCTGTCCACATACTCCTCGCCCCCTGACAACACTCACAAAATGCACGTGCCCTGCTCTCAGCCTGCCCGGGGCTTACTAGTCACTCCTTTTATTTTCAGGACATAGAGACAGGAGAGTGGAACAGAGACTGCGTGGCACAGGCAAGAGCCAAGAAGAAACCTGGAAAAGGGAAGGAGGGATCCTCTCTTGCTGGGGTTGGCGTGCCTCTCAATACCACTGACACTGGATGTAAGTGTCCATTTGACTTTTGTCCTATCTCAACAATGACAAATTCTAAAATAAGTACATATACAAATAAAAATAAAATAACATTTTATCAGGAAGTATAAAAAGAATAGAAGTACTGGGGCACCTGGGTGGCTCAGTGGGTTAAAGCCTCTGCCTTCGACTCGGGTCATGATCTCAGGGTCCTGGGACCGAGCCCCACATCGGGCTCTCTGCTCAGCGGGGAGCCTGCTTCCCCCTCTCTCTCTGCCTGCCTCTCTGCCTACTTGTGATCTCTCTATCTGTCAAATAAATAAATAAAATCTTAAAAAAAAAAAATAGAAGTACTACCAGATGTGGCTGTGATATCTCCCCCTCCCACAGCCTAACCACACAATCCCCATCCCTGGCCCCGATTCCGTTCCCTCTGCTGGACCATCCCGGGGCTGCTCTCTCGTGGTTCCTTTGTGTCTCTCCTGATAAAACACCGTCCAATCTTGAAGAGGGGAAACTGATCCTCTGAACTGATGTGGAAAAGGGCAGAGAGTCTGTGTACAGAGAAAAAGAGACTTGAAAGAGGAGGCAGAGGGGTGAGGGAGTCCAAGGCCGACCAGAGCTGGATTTAGAGACAGAGAGCCGACACATGGGCACTCCAGGGTAGCCTGAGGGTGGGAGAGCCGGGAGGAGCAGAGCTCATGAGGAAGGGGATGAGGGATTGTCCAGTGTTCCTCTGACCATCTGTGAAGGGCCCGAGTAAAGACCTGGACAGAGATACCAAAACTTGATCCCTGTCCTCCAATATCCTTGCTTCTTGTTCAAGACCCTCATCACAAGCCCCCTCCAGAGTGCTCGCTTCGGCAGCACATACACAAGACCCTCCAGGAAGTCTACCACGTGAAGTGCTGGTGACCTCACGTCTGAGCTCCTGTCCCATCTCAGTGCCCCGGGGCCATCGTCTCTCAGGAGTGATGCCAAGTTTGGTGGGCTCGGCCTGAGGGAGGTTTTGTGAATCCCCGCAGGCTGCTGGAATGGAATGCCACAGATGGGGCAGCGTGGGGGACACAGTGCCCCTTGGGATTCTGGAGACTGGGAGCTCTAGCATCCAGGTGTCTGGCAAGGCCCGCTTCCCGTTCTCCTAGCTGCGACCCGACATGGGGACCCTCCCCCATGAGCTCTCTGGGGTCTCTCTCGGAAGGGCGCTAACCCCATTCCTGGGGCCTCCACCCTGGTAACCCCCTCTCTGCCCAAGGGTGCCGCCAGGAACTAGGTTTCAACCTAGGAATCTGGGGTCCACAGCATGCTCCCTGCTGTCCACAGGTGGGCTAATCTCGGTTCCCCTCGGTGTGCACGGCGGCGGGAGTAACAGCGACGGCAGTAACAGCGGGCCCTGGCCTAACGGCTCCAAGTACTCACCTGACTCGGTGCCCCCGAACCCGCGCACGGGCGGTACGAGGCCCCTTCCACAGATGAGGCACGTGGGGCTCAGGGAGGCGAAGGGCCCCAAACCCCTCCAGCCCGCAAGTGGCCACATCAGGATCCAGACGCTGAACTCCCACCCCGGGAGCGGGTTCCTAATCATCCTGACCCGGGAACACAGCCGCCCCGCATCCACCCCCGGTGCGACAGAGAAACGTGCCCAGGTTCTCCGCGACGCAAGCCGTCGTCGCACCCCGAGCTTACGTGACCACTGATTGGTGGAGCTGGAACAAGAGCCCCTACCTCGTGGCTTCCCATTGGCTGGTTTGTCCCACACCCGCCTCTTCCGGCCCCTTCCTGAAAGGCTGGCCCAAGGCTCAAGAGCTTTGATTGGATAGGCAAGGAGGGACAGGGCTGTGGCGCCAGACACGCCCATTTGTGGGGGTAGCCCCGTGGCAGCTGTACGCGAAGAGGTGTGTCCCGGACTTTCCCAGGTATTGCGCTTGAAGTCCCGCGTCCCGGGAGACCCCTCAGCCCACTGGTCACCCAAGCGGGGCCTGAACCTGAGCTGTCCCTGCCTGGGGCCACCTGGTGAGAAACCAAGGGGCGCCCCAGACGGCTCTGCAGCCGTCCAGCTCAGAGCACATGGCCTGGGCCCTCCCAGCCTGGCCAACAGGTGCTTGCTTCCGTCCGTTGGCGCGTGGGGACCCTGACGCCGGAATCTGCTCCGGGGCCCCTGCTGCGCCTCCAGGCCAGAGCTAGACTGGGCCTCCTGGGCCAAATCGCCCACCTTGGCATGACATGCGGCTGTCCGTAATTTCATCACGTGCATCCCGTTTCTGAGGCAGTGGGTTCTGGAAGTGGAGTCCCTGGGGGGTTTGTGGAGTATGCAAATCCCCACGCCCCACCCCAGCTGAATCAGGAACCCTGGGGCTGGGGCCACTCTGCATTTTACCAAGTCCTCCAGATGATCCTGGGGCGGGGTTTAGCTTAAGAATCTCCTACCCCGGAACCTTTCTTCCCAGGTCCAGCATGGGGCTGGCAGTCGCTGGAGTGACCTATCCTCCCCAGGCTCTGAGCATCCAGAGAACGTGGCCCAGCTGGAGGGAGTGGAGGCGGGGAGCTCATTCTCCAAAGGACAAGTGTCTGTAATGATCACCCTCCAGGTAGAGTGGAGAGCGTGGGGGCCACACTGCAAAGGTGTGGGGGAGGTGGTTGAAACCAGATGGAGAGGAGCCAGGAGAAAGCCGGTAGAGGGTGGAGCCGGTTTCTAGAGTTCACCTCCCAGCCCTGCCAGGGGGGCCCCTGCCTGGTTCACTCTGTGCTTCTAGAGCTCCCAAAGCAGCCATCTTCAGGAACAGTGTCACCGGAACAAAGTGACCGGGAAAAATTCCTGAAAGCAGTTTGCCCAAACGGATCAATATTTAATTTCCAATGAGCCATTTTCGATGAGATCCTCAGTCTGACTGCTGCCCCATCACTCACCTGTGCCCACGCAGGCCTTCTGCTCCAGCCGGCGGCTGCACCCAGCTGATTTTATGGCCTTCATAACCTGGGTGCCCTGCCCCACTGCCGCAGTAAGACAGAAGCCTTAGGACAGTGGTTAGCCTGGCGGGCCCCGACCTGGGCACTTTTGCCCTTCAGGGAACAGCTGGCAATATCCGGAAGAAACATTTTTTGCCCGGCACAACTGGGGAGCCTACTGGCATCTAGTGGGTAGAGACCAGGATGATGGTAAATATCCTACTGTGCACAGGATGGGGCCCCCCCCTCCCCAACAGTTATGTGCACTCACAGCCAGGCACACACACAGCACACCTACATTCCAAACTCTATCGACGATCTGAAGCCATGCACACCCTGGGCCCACCTGCCATTCTGCTTTTGTCCCCATCTCCCTCCCATCTCTGAGCTGCAGTCCCTGTCCCAGTGACTCTCAAACTGGACTCCGCTCCAGAAAGTCCGGGAGGCCTTGTTTAAACACAGGTTCCTGGGCTCCGGCCCCGTGTTGATTCCATAGGTCTGTACCTAGGCTGCACAGTTTACATCTGGAGACCACACTCCGAGAACCACTATCCTACGCCAACCTCTCTTCACCTCTGATCCTGCCCCCGAGCACCCCTCAAGGTCCAGCTCCAACGCCAGCTCGGGCACCAAGCCCTCCCTGATGCCCAAGTGGAAAGAATGTTTCCACCATGGCCGCTCTCAGTGCTGTGGGTCTCTCTGTGGCCACTTAGTTTCTTTTTCCATTGACAGCTATTTTAAACACAGCTCTTGCTCCTCAGGCATGCTTGAAAGTTAGTCCTTGGAAGAGAGTGTAATCAAAGGGATTATTTACAAAGATGTGGGCAGGAATAAGGGAAACTAACAAGAATGGTGAAGACCCCCAGGGCTACAATTGCTGGAAGCCGTGAATACCCCAAGGGACAAGGTAAAGTCGTTCCTGGAATCAGGAAGAATCAGGAGAGGGTCACTTGACGGGAACTATGGCCTTGGGAAGAGGAGCACATGGCTTCCATCCCTGCACTGAAATCCCAGAGGGTAGAGCCCAGGTGAGAATCGCCTCCTGGATCATGAGAAGCCCAGGCCTTGCGTAACACAGCAAGTTACTAATAAATATTTGGCGAATGAATCTTTCATCATTAGCCAGTGAGCACGTCTGGTGATTAATTTTCAGACGTTTTATGGAATTTAGCTGCTCAATGAAGTTTCGGAGAATATTCTAAGAATGTTCATAGCTCCGCAGGAAAACCGGCCAGCGGAGGCCCCCGTGATACGGCTGGGAAAACCAGCTCTTCGCATTTCCCAGCTCCGTCCACCACTTTCTCACTTGTATGTCACTGTACCTTCAAGACAGAATAGGAAGGAAGGATATATCAGACGTGTGTGGAGGACTGAGACGTTTCTCAGGCTTGTGAGCCTTGATTGAGCAATCAAACACAAAGGAATAGAATTAACAGCAGAGATACCGATCTTTATAAGTGAAATATAACCAAACCAATGTAAAGGGAAAACATTGACTGCAAAACATATTTATTTGTTTATTTGGAGAAAGAGAGAGCGTGCAAGCCCGAGGGGAGGAGAGGGAGACACCCTCAAGCTGACTCTGCCGACGTGGGGCTCCATCTCACACCCCAGAGATCCTGACCTGAGCCGAAACCGAGAGTCGGGCGCTTAACCGACGGAGCCACCGAGGCGCCCCAGGCAGATTTACATTAGAGGCGATTATGGGTTCAAATCTATGCAATTCTTGCAAACATGATAAAAAAAAAGAGCGTGAAAGAGAGAAGTGGTCTTTATTCAAACACTACCAGCTACCGTTTACTGAGCACTTACTTTGTGGGAGGAGCTGTGCTAAGCACATTATCTATTTAGTTTCATTTAATTCCCACAACTTGCATGTGACCTATTCACAGTTATGGTTTACATTTTTACAGATGTTAAAACTAAAAAAACTGGGAGGCCACCTCAGTGTCCCAGGTTCTCCTAGCTGGTAAAAGGCAGAGTCAGAATTTAAATCCCGATCTGCCTAATTAAATCCAATTCCCACTAGCAAACAGTAAAAAGTCAGAACACTTGGATCAGGGACCGGGTAGGATCCCACTGAAGCCTGGGGCTGGTGTGCCTCGGGATACAGGACCCGGGCAGATAAGCACAGCCCTGAGACTGTTTGCTCCCAGCTCACTGACCTGGCCTGGCAGAGCGGGGCCTAGAGGCCACAGGTGTTGATTTGCAGGCACTGGGCAGGTGGAGAGCCGAGGCAAGGTGGAGGAGCTCCCTGGTTGGCCTAAGGTCCCTTCCTGAGCTGCAGGAGAGCGTCCTGGGCGCCCCTGCTGGCAACTGTGGGACCTGCAAGAGGCTCTCTGCCCTCTGCAGTCTTGCCTCCTGAATGCAAAGCAGGAGTTGAGTGCTTCAGCTTCCTCTCTGTCCCCTTTGCCTGATGCCACCTCTGTGTTCTAGAGGAAGCAGCGTGCCATGGCCCTGTGCTGGGGTCCCAGCTCTGCCACTCACGCAGGCCCTCAGGCCAGCTCCTTTCCCAGCTCTGCGAGCGTGAGCACCGGCCGCACCGCCCTATGCCCAGCGCGTACATCGCGTGTCGAGGAAAGGCCTGGTGCCTAACAGGGACTCGCCAAGTATTTGGTTTGTACCCTTCCCTGATTTCTACCCTTCCAGTAATTAGCGGGGGAAACACCTCTGTCTGGTCTTCATTCTATAGGCTAAGGCCCAGCTTGCGTGGTGTTAGCCGCCCACATTTCTCTTGGAGGGCCGCATGGCTGGAGCCTGCGGTGGCTGCCCCCCCCCAGCGAGAGCCAAGCAGCGGCCGGCAGGGCACTATGGCAGGGCTCCCCCGGGGGAGCAGAGAGCCGGGTCCAGGGGCTGGGCCCAGTGGGCCTCCAGAGCCCCAAGACCCCGCGGGCACACGGGGGCTGGGGGACTCCCCTCCAGCCGCCATCACTACAAGCCGATAGTGTCTAGGAGTTTGGAGCTGGTGTCACCAAACTAGAGACCCCAGAGGCAGAGATCTTGGTGAGGATGAGCCTGGGATGGCTCTTCGCTTACGGAGGAAGCAGTTCTATAGGGTCCAGAAGGAACCCTCTCAGAAGGGGGCAGAAGAAAAACTATTCATCGTAAGGGCATATTTGGTGCATCTCAAACCAATATACTCTCATCTGTGATAATGTCTATCTAGCACCAGACCCAGGAGACGCCGGTGAGGGGTGTTTCGGGATGTGGGGAAAATACCCCTAGAAGCCCCATGGGCTATAACGCCTGGGCAGGGACGAGGAAACTCTTCCAGACAGGAAGAGGAAACGGAACTCCTGCTATTTCCTCTCCACGGGCCAGGGAAGGAAGAGAGACGGGAGGAGAAGCAGTGGCTTGGACCCCTGTGTCCCGGCTTCCCCAGGATGTGGTGGCGGCCGCTGGGAAATGGGCGGAGGCCAGCGCCCTGCCTTTGGGTCACGACCCTGGGAAGAGTCTTCCTTGCAGGGAGCCCTTCACCTTGACATGGAACGGTCACGTGGAGTGGACACAGACTCCGTGGGGGAAGGGAGAGCCGAGGCCGGAGGTGTGGCTGCCCGGCCTCCCTCGGCCAGCAGGTGGCCAGAGAGTGAGAGCATGAGAACCTCCCGTTGGCCTGGTCAGGGGTGAGGGGAAACCCCAAAAAGGCCACAGAGGACACATCTCAGGACAGGTCAGGTGGAAAGTGTGTCTGACTCTCGGAAGCCATGAGAACCAAGGGGAGCTGGGGTGGGGCAAGTCAGCCGCCAGCACAGAAAACAAACTGAGTTAATCACGGTGCCCAGGAGACAGCCGCCAACGTAGCCCACGGACCGAGCATCTCACCTGTGCCTCTACCTTCCTCTCCCGTTCCCGCTCCCGCTCCCATCCTCCCTCCGCGCAGCCATGCTGGCCTCCCCAGCGCCGCTGCCGGGCTGCCTCTAGCCGAGCCACAGGGCCTTTGCACATCCCCTCTCCTCCCCTCAAACTCGGCTCCATAGGTCTTCCTGGCTCAGTCACTTGCCCCTCTTCCATATGTTCTCTTTTCTAGCCCTTTTATCTTATTGCTTGTAACATTACACTTATCTTGGGGGCTCCCTGCCTAACACCTGCCTCCCCTGCAGGTTATAAGCCAACTACAGACATCACGTCAATTTAGAGTCAGGTACTTGTTTGCATCTCTAGAAAATGAAGACACTGCTCTGCGGAACCAAAGTAGTGTTATCACACCTCGCAGGATGAACCCTAATTTCTTTATCACCTTATACTCAGGCTGCATTCAGATTTCCCCAAGAGTCTCCAAAATGTCTCCTAGGCTCAGTCTCCTGGGCCCAGGATCCAATCAGAGTGCCCACACGGAGCAGCGTGTTTTGAAAACCATCTCCGATGTCATAATTCAGACCATATGTTTACCAACGCGGAGCAGGGAGAGTGGTGGACGCCTCCCACTCACATCTCTGCAACCCCGGGCCCTCTTCAGAGCTGCCTCGCCCGGGCCGGGCGTGTGCGGCCAGGAATTAGTTCTGTGCCTCCCCCCACCCCCCGCCCCCGTACGCTCCAGAAGCCCAAGGCAGCTGCATGGAGAGGTCGCAGCCCAAACCCCAGAGGAGAAGGCCCATGAGCCACAGGGAAAGTATTTTCTTTCTCTAAAGGACGCCAAGCCTGCCGGGGGAACTCCAGCCCCCGCTCAGGACGGCACTGCCCCCAGGCTGGTCCCGGGAGGTGGCTCTGGGGTGACCCTTGACAAGTGACCCACTCGGCCAGCAAAGTCCTTCCCGCGCTCCGGTGGGCACCATCCCCACCGCTTGGAGGAAGGGCTGTGCCTGTGACCATGTTTTGTCTGCGTATCTTGATGGGACCATTGTGGTTTTCGCATTGTCTTGGGACAAATAGGACCTTGGTTCACAGGACCCCGATGGGGACCAGAAACTCCTGATTGTGAGCTGTCAGCTGCTGAGTGACAGGCCCGGCCCCCCGGGACGCCAGTGGTGACTACAAGTGTCCCCCAGGGGCCAACACCCATGCTCAGCGCACGACCCCTGTTCTAGGTCTGACACAAGCGACCCGTTTGAAGAGCCAGGAACGTTCCAGAACCCCGTGTGGGAGCTCAGAGTTTCGAGCTTTGGGAGAACCTCAAACCAGGCATTTCAGGGGCGCTTGGGAGCACGGGGGAGGGGCACAGCACCCGCCTGACCAGGTCCCTCCTGGCCCCAGGTTCCTCCATCTGTGCCCAAGCCCGGCCTCAGTATCGGTAGGAAGCAACACTGTCACCGAGAGGACCGATGGGCATTTTCCTCCCAGAAGTGCTGGCCCGTGACTCCTTCCCGGAGGCCCCCCAATGGCACTCACTCCCCCACTCATCCCCCTTCCCTCTCACGCCCTCACCCCACCCTCGGTCTAGGCCTAGGCCTCTGCCCCCTCAACCCCAGCACTAACTTCAACTAGAATGGCCCCCACCATTGCTACTGTCACCTCTCTCCTTCCAGTCCCTGGAGGGCATCACAGGGGCTGACAGGAGACCCCAAGGCCTGGCCCGCCCAGCTCCCGGCCCTCTCAGCCGGCAGCACAGGAGACACTGCAGACGTGCAAAAGCCTCAGTACAGAGCCTGCAGGTACTCCTGGGGGACCCGGTGGGATGTCCCCTTCTTCCTCCCTTGTGACCCCGCCAGGGGGCGAGGGCAGACCGCCTACGGAGGAGAAGGGGCGGCAATAGAAGGACAAGGCTTGAGGGATCCAGGAGGTCCTGCGAAAGCAGGTCTGCTCACTCTGCCGGGCATGCAGGGAGAGTGCCCCCCGTAGTCCTCAGAGCAGAGGCCACCCAGCCTGTCCCGGCCACGCCCAAAGGTCCCTTTCTTGGTGGAAACTTTTCTGACCCCCAGGAGGTCAGCGCCTAGGGCCTAAAGTCCTTCCCTCCAAGGCACTTGCCCTAGATTGCTGGTGCACCTTCCTCCCGCATTGGGGACACCCCGTTTCCCCCGCCAGCATCTCCCGAGTGCCTGCCACGCACCTGGGCCATGGCTGGACCTTAGGACCTGCTTCTTAGCTGAACGAATGTCCCTCCCGATCTTCCATTCTCAGTGGACCACCTCCCCTCCCTCTCTGCCCACACCCCACGGCCCACCCCACACCCAAGAGTCCACGGGAGGCAGACCCTTTGACCTCGGTCCCCTTGGCCACATGCCCAGCCGGGCTCTCTGGTCGGAAATAGGCCCGAGAGCCGGCATGGCCATGGGCCAGCCCGAGCACGCACAGGGCCCATCCCAGAGCAGGTAGGAGCGTCTGTCCGCTGCCCCTAGACCGGGGGAAACTCTTGGAAACACTGTGTTTCTTATGCAAGGCTCGCGGTGTGTGTTCTTGGTCTGAGTGAATGCACCCAGCTGGAGGTGGCTCTCAGGCTTTCCTGGGACCCCATCAGGAGGACAACGTGCGCGCATGCCCCACGCGGGCGGGGGGGGGGGGAGGGCAAAGGCTCAGGGATCAGCCTCCCAGCTCTGAGGCTCTGATCAGCCCCCAATTAGCTGGCGACCTTTAGGAGCTTAAGCTCGATGACCCTCAGGCCAGTATCGTAAATGGGAACGTAACCGAACATATCTCGCTTGGTTGGGGGGCAGCCTAGCACGGGGTTCGGGAGCATGCAGTCTGGGACTGGGGTTCGAATCCCAGCTCTGCCCCCTGTAGGAGTCAGTCTGCTTGTGCCGTGGCCGGCAGTACAGCCTTTGGCCCCCCTCCGCCCATTCTCCACCTCCTCAGTCCTCCATCTAGCCGTCAGCCCGGGGACATCCGAACTCCGAGACGGCCACGTTGAAAAGCCAGTGTGTGTGGGAGGAATGATGGTCTCCTCCAGTTTTCAAAGTCCAGCTGCGGAGATGGAGATAAACAGAGAAAACCGGACAGTGACACGATCGGTAATGCTGGCCAGCTCAATTCCAAGTGGGAGCGTATTTTCCAGTCGACGAGGAGACGTGGTAAGTAGGGGCAGGTGTGGCCAGGCATCTTCCTGTTTGGGGAACCACGGGGCTCCTCGAGTCATGACCCACAGGGAAAGGAGGTCCAAGGCCAGCTGTGCATCGCTGAGGCCCCTCCTGGGGCACTCGGGATCCGAGCATCCATGCCCCCACCACCTGTGGTCCCCTCCATGCCTCGGAGCACCGGAGAGGTTCCAACGGCCAACGATTGTGAGCACTGTAAGCACCGCGCCTTCCTTGACAGAGAAGAGCACAGCGAAGAAACATCTCGGGTCCCTCTGATTCATAATTTAATCGACTGCGTGCCAACATCTGTGTGATGACAAGTTAGGTCTTCCGCCAGTCTGCCCAGTTTCCTCACGATCAGACGGCACTATCTGGGAGTCACGGTGGGGTTTAACTGGGGTAGTCCTAGAACGTGCTCGGATGGGGTCCAGCACACGGTAGAAGCTCAAATAGTAGTATTTATCCCCATATTTTCTGGTATTGTCATAAAAATGCTGAATCGTCTCGGGAAGGGGTAAGTGTATCACTCGTGAGGCAGGCACCCATCTCAGAAAGAATCCCGGCGATGCTCCGTAACATTGGTGGGCTCCTTTCATGTCGCCTGTGAAGAACCAAGAACGATGTGAGGGCATCTGTGCTCTGAGACCCACGTTTCCGGTACATAAATAATGTAAAAACCCGGAGGGAAGGTGACCAAGGGTCACTGCATCCAGTGAAAAAACTTTTACTCAGTGTGTGTGCACGCGTGTGTGTGCGCGTGTGTGTGCGCGTGTGTCCCAGAGCCTGTAAGATCTGGAGAGTGTACCATTTATATGCCAGAGATCAGGAAGGCAGCTTCTTGGGGGCTCACTCAGTGGGGTCAGTGGGGTCACGGGAGGCTGATCCAGGAGACACACCTGAAGAGCGGATCCCAGGACTCAGAGACGCTCCTTTCCCTGTCACTGTCCTTTCCCTGTCACCGTCCGGGGCAGCGGTCCCGGTCCTCAACTGTAGAGTGCGTGAGAAGCGCTAGAAAGATGAACAGGGTTCTGACTCAGTGGGGCCCAGGAGGGCCTGAGAATTCGCATTTCTGACTCGTTCCCGGACTCAGCTGCGGCGGCGGCGGGTCTGGGGCCGGCTCTCTGAGCACCACTGATCCAGGGTTTCATTATCGAATTCCAGTGTCTGCCCAGCCCCTCCTTCTGGAACGGGAATCTTGGGAGCCGGGCCACGTGCAGCTAAGTCACCTCAGTTACCGCCCTTGCTTGCAGATGCCGGGAGCTTGGTTGGCAAGTCAGCAGCCGGCTGGTGGCAGGGGAACTGGATATGGTGTGCATGTGTGCGATTCTGGGAGGCCGGCTAAGGGGCTGGGGTGTGCGGGGAAGGGAGGGGGCGGGCCCAAGGGCGTGTCGCCTGAGCGGGACCTACAGCTGTGGGCGCTCAGAGGTGCTCTGCTGACCCCTCGGAGTGGCGTGGAGCCTGCCGGGAGCTGCCGCGTGCTCTCGGGGTCAAGTCGGAGGCTTCTCTCCCTCCCTCGTCCCCCCACCCCCCTCCTGCCTGCCACCGGGAAGGCCACTCGGATCGCTTTCACCCTGGGACTTGCTCACTGGCTTTCTTCTGGAGAGCGCGCTCTGGCTAAAAAGAGGTCAGAGGACCCCAGGGCTGGGTGCACGCCATATGTGTGCATTTTGGGGTGAGAAGACCGTGCCCTTAGGATTCCCTGTGGAGAGGTGCACCCGGGAAGCAGGACAGGGCCGAGGCTATGCAGTCAGCCCGAGGACCAGGTGTGCCCCGCGGCCGGGTCGCAGGGAGGCAGAACTGAAATGTGGTTAGGGTCCCAGGAGGCCCAAGGACCCCTACCCCCCGCACCTCGCCTCAAGAGTTGAGCACCGAGCTCTGGTGACTTCACAGCCCCCCCCACGACCTCTCGAGGGCTCTTGTCTACCCCTCCTTTCCTCTCCAGCTGCCTCCGATCTCCAGAGTCCCTGGTCAAATCTCCAAGGGCCCCAGCGTCACGGCGTCCTCACCCTTGACCTGCAGGGGTTCCGAGCAGACACGGGGTTCCGAGCAGACACGGGGTTCCGAACAGGCCCGCTCCCGGGACAGGTGCGTCCCAGGCCCTTCCCCTCAACAGACGCTGTGGGGGGCGGCGGCGGGGGGCCCGGGCCTGGGGGGTCACCCAGCATCAGACGGGTCCTGCCTGCGGTCACGGCCGATCAGGGCCTTCAACTCAGCCTGCGAGGCTCTCCGTGTGGCGTCAACCACGTCCCTCCCCAGAACCCCCACTTTCTGCGGACACCGGACCACTCGAGCCCCCACGACCAGGCCATGGTGCCCCGAGCAACCAGGCTGGGCAATAGGAGAAGTGTTTCGGCTCCTGGAATTACCTTTTTCTGATCATCATAGGAAAACCCGCTGGATCTGCCACAGAAAACCACAGAAATCCTAACGCAGAAAGAAAAGTCACCCTGTAATGACGGCCACAGAGGGAAGGGATGGAGCAGGTCTGTAGCTGGGTCTCCAGGTTTTTCCTGAGCGTGAACACTGCACACGAATGTTATAAATACGCGATGAAAGTGGATTTGGACGAAGTAGAGAACCGTGGGATTTCATACCCTTGAAGGTCTTCAAGCATCCGGGGGGGGGGGGGCGTCGGTGGCCCCGATGGTCTCTGGAGCCCCCGCTGGGGTGAGCGCGTCTTCACAAGGGTTGCTGGCATTCCTCCCTTTGGGGACTGTTACACACAGGCTCGTGAGGGTGCTTCTGTGGGAGAAGTTTCGAGAAAGATGCCTGGGCTACACATATGCCCACTGTATGCACATATTCCCGAACCCGGCAGGGCCACATTTCGGAGCGGCTTGTCCGGCTCCGTCCGCAGCAGCCAGGGGGCCGTCTCCCGCTGGTGCTACTGGTGTGGCCAGCCAGTAGCCACAGTAGTGGGCTCCACAGAAGCCCGGTGGCCACCCCCTCATCATCCACAGCAGAATGGCGGTGGGGGGGGGGGTCTCCTTAGAAGCAGGGGTGGGAGAAGCAAGCAGACCCAGCTATTTGGAGGGGACAATGGGGAACTTTCTGGTGGAGAAACAAACTGTAACAGGAAGGCAGCAAACACGACTGGTTGAAGAACAGGAGGAGGTCATAATTTTGGGTCCACTGGTGATGGCCGTTGGAACCCAGCCCAAAGCCAGGCCTCAGGGACACCGGCCTGGTCCTGCGGCCAGCTGGCTGCCAAGGAGCTGATTTACTCAAGGCTCCATAAAACCCAAGACATAAAGGCCCACTGCTTTGAGACCTTTCCAACCGGACAACACAAAGAGGGAAAGACAGCAAAGAAATAAACTCCCACTCGATGGCTCTGGCCGTGGCCCAGAAAACAGTGGTGGTGGCGGCAGGCCTGGGCCTGGAGCCCCAGAGAATGTGGGTCTGACTCCGGGCCTGAGCGAGACCCCCAGGAGTCCCCTGCAGTGTTGGGCGGGGTGGGAGTGGCGGTGAGCTCCCCGTGGGCAGGGCAGACAAGGGCTCCGTCCATGCACATGACCTCAGGAATAGCCACCTTTTCCGGGGGAAGGGAACCAGCTTTCAACGACAGAAGGCCGGGGATAGTCTCAGACTCTGGGGTGCTTCTGCTGGGTTCGGAGAAATATTTGACCGGGAAGCACCACATTTTCTGTATCCAACTCCATTCCAAATGCCAAATGTTATTTATTTGGAAGGGCTGAATGGGGAGGGGGTGGCAATTTTAAAAGGACCCCAAAGCTGCTGCAAATGGCCAAATGAATTCACCTTCAGGTGACAGTCTGAAAAGTGAAGCTGTTTTTCATAAAAGAAAATGACTTTGGAAAAAGTAGCATATAAAATGGAAAGTGTGTATTGTCAGTGATCTCATGTGATGGGCAGAACAGAAAAAATCCCCAATTTGAATTTTCTAGATATACTTACAAAAAAAAAATTGGAAGGGGAGTAAACATTCATAACTGGACCTCTCATAAGGTCACTTTTTTTTCCCTAGAATTAGGGCAAATAAAAAAAGAAACCTCTAAATCTGATGTTCAAACAACTCTGTCCAGTGTGATCCAACCCTCGCCCCTGAAAAACCCATTTATAAGTGCCCCAGATCCCCCGGCCGATTCCTCCCTTTTTTGGCTCCTGCTGGGCCTGAAAGGCCCCAAGCTCCTTCCTCCATCCCGCAGTGCTCTGTCCAGGGTGAACGTGGATGCTCTTTCTCAAATCAAACAAACTTTTGGTTGGTTCTATCTTATGACCTTTCGTGTCCCAATCCTAAAATAACAGCATACCCATGTGGAAAGACTCAAGATTTTTTTGAAATGATCATTAGGATTTTATTACAGCAGAAACTCAGCCTATAAATTTTCTACAACTAATCCCTGAAAAAAAGGCATTACATTTTCTCTGTATCTCTATTTTTAATTTTTAAAAAATTTTTTTAAGACTTAAGAACTTCTCGATGATGAGGTGGAAGACCGTCTCAGCCAGCCCCAGAGACTGGGCAGAGACTCCCAAAGCCAACAGGCTAAGGAAGTGATCCCCAAACCAGAAGTTCCTACCCTGAGGGGCTGAGATGAGCCGGGAGGGACCCTTGCGGTGGAGTAACACTGCCCGGGCTCTCGGGAATTTCCTTAGGATCGCCAGGCCCAGAGGAAGGGGACGTGGGGGCTGAAAGTGCCCAAGTAGGGAAAGGCCTGGACCCGTCCTCTCCGCCCTCCTGGGGAAGCCCTCGCCTCCACCTGCCCTGCTGGCTCTTCTGGTAGGAGCTCCTCTGTCTCTCCTGAGTCTGTGACAGAGACATCGCAGGTAGGGCCTTCCCATCTCATTCCCGGGTCGCCAGCAGACACTCTTGGTGTCTGCTTGGTGCCCCCTACTCTGGTTCCGGTGCTTTGGTAAGCCTTTGTAATCTTGCTTTTAGGATCGGATCCAAATTCTTGGCTTTTATTATTAACCTTATCCATTTTTGTCTAGCTCAGAAAGTTTAAAACGCTGTCTTAAAAAGAAAGGGTTAATTTGCTTCTCAGTGGAACCCCTTCTAACTCCCAGGTTTGACCATCTATTCCCTGGAAGGCTCTGGCTCTGGGAAGAGGGGCCTGGGGCCCTGAGCCTTTCTGGTTGCTCTAAGACAGGAGAGGAGGGCTACTCCCTAACTAGGTCCCGGTGCTCACTTTCAGGTGCACAGTCACCTGATTTCTGAAATCAGTTCTTTTTCTAAACTTACCAGCCATAAACGGAGCCACAGAATATAGAATATATGTATTCTGAGACACGGAACATAAATGTCATAAAGACACCCCGAGTCCCCCCCTGTACCACAGTGAGGTTCTAGCTTCCACTGATGATCCCAGCCCAAATCAGGCGACAATCCCCAGAGCCTGACTGTGATGCCTTGGGGACAGGGCTGACTGAGGGGCGTACCTGAATGAGAAATGGGACCACGGGCTGTGCACTCAGCTCCTCCCAGGCCCTGCGGGATTTCCTTATTCCTGCTCCATCCAACATGTGTGAGAATCAAGTAATCCCGTGTGTGTGTGCGTGCGTGCGTGTGTGTGTGCGCATTTACACAGCGTCCCAAGGATCATAATGAGATCTGGGTGTGTTGCCTCAGGTCTCTGAAAACTCTGGCCTGAGAAGCACGTCCCTTCTGGCCTTCCCACCCTCGGCCTGGCTGGGCTCCAGGGTTGGCAGGGAGGAGGCACTACGCTGAGGTCTCCGAGCAGGACGGCGGCCTCTGGGCCTCCGGGAGTGAGGGTCCTGGTTTTGGGGTTTCCTCACGGCCCCCGAGGCCCGTCAATAAGCAAGGGCCGGAAACCACTGCGTCCGTGAGCAAGAAAGGAATAGGCACACGCCCACGCAGGCAGGGTAAGGGCGCGGCGCTGGGGCCAGGACACCGCCGGATGGGGTTTCAGGGACCGGGGCCCCCCACGAACCGCACGGTGGCGCAGAAGACTCACCTGGCGGCTTAGCTTACCCCTTGGCCGGCCTCTCCTCGGTGACTGCTCATGACCGTGTCCCTCACACATGGAGAAAGGAGGCGACCTGTCGGCCGGGCCTGCCTTGGTCCCCACTCCTGCACATCCGCGGGGCCGACAGAACTGCAGACACAGCTCCCAGTCTTTCGGGCTGCGCCTCTTTTCTCCATCACACGCGGCGTGTGCTGGGAAAGGGCAGAGTCTAAGCCCTCTTTCCAGCACATCTGGCAGCGTGAAGGATGTAAGTATTTATAAATGCTATAAATCGATGTGCCAGCTTTTCCTGCGCCACCAAAGTTTTCAAGACGAACCGGCACATGGAATAACTCTCCTAGGATCACTCGAACATCAGTACCTGTCATGTTTAAGCAGAGGGCCAACTACCTGGTCGCGCTTTCTCCAACGTCTGGGTCAGTCTGACTTGTCAGCTATGCCGGAGCTTGAAGACTGAAGATAAAATCTGTAACTAGTATTAAGACCGAGTTTATTGACCTGGTTTAATGGGAGAAAAGAAAAAACATTAAAAGCATTTCGAAAACAAAGTCTGGCCTGATAATTTTATGTGCTTTGAAAAAGAATCCTTCAAGGGGCTATAAAAATTATTAGTGCAACATCAGAAATTACAAAATCTATTTCTGGCTGAATTGCATTTGCTCCTTATATGGAGATCTCAGCTGAGGCGATTTAAGAAAAAGATTTGCCATCAAGGCAATGATCTCGTCACATGAGTTAATATCCCTTAAGACTAAGAGGACGTAGCCAAGGAAATTCCAGAAATTATTATTTTTTTTGTCTAAAGAAAAGGTGTAGGGGAGAACTGTCACTAACACCTCCGGGCAATGTCATTGGTGCGGGGACACAGACCGAGGGCTGATGTCACTAACCCCTCCGGGCAATGTCATTGGTGCGGGGACACAGACCGAGGGCTGATGTCACTAACACCTCCGGGCAATGTCATTGGTGCGGGGACACAGACCGAGGGCTGACGCCAGCAGCACTTGGCCGGACACTGCTTTGCCAGACAGACCCACCGGGAGAAGGTCGCTGTGACCATGCCTGGTTCAACCAGCTAAAAGGAAGGTGGCCCCTGGAGCACGTGGTCTCTTCCGAGGGATGGAGGAGACTGCACGCCGGGATGCGGGAACCCACCGGGAACTACGGCTGCGTGGAGCAGCCCATCAGCCGCGGGCTGCCGGCCAGAGACACGGCTGCTCAGGCGGAGGTCGCCGCCATATCGTCTGTAACAGCGTCTCCCTGCACCCCAGAATCAATCAAAAACACACCTTGGAAACACGTTCTCTGACACCCTCTTTAAAATATTTCTAAGGATCGGCTTTATTGAAAGAGAGCGCACAGAGAGAAGGCAGCACGGAAGGGTGTCCCCAGGATCCCAGCCCGGCATGGGGAGCCAAGAGCGCACCGGCGGTGGTCACTTGTTTTTGCTGAGGGTTCTCTGCTTTTCCGCGTGCTCCACGATCTTCTCCTCTACGGACAGCCCCTTCCTCTTGCGCACGGCGTTCATGTACTTCCGGGCCTGGTTCTCGGAATCGGCCTTCTCCCCAAAGTGCAAGTACTCTTCCTCTGTGGTCGGCACCCAGAAGGGGTCGCTGGGGATGATCTTGTAAGAGAAGGCGACAGAACGTGCTGGATCAGGCAACTACACTTTCATCTCAGACCGCACGGTAACACTGAAGCAATAAACGGCTTGCTAGAAGCGGTAAGAAACAGGAAGAACCGCAGGAGGTGGGAACGAACGGAAGGGGGATCATAGACCCGGGGGCACACACACCCTAGAGCTGTCGCAGCCCCGAGGAACAAGAGAAACTCTTCATTTTGCATAACATCATAAATAATCCCTTTCGCTAAGATCTATCTGGGGACTGGAGTCTTTGCCTCAAGTTTGCCTTTGTCCCCAGCAAAGACACCTGTAAACCCATTCCTGATGATTCTGAGCCTTTTGCTCCAAAACTCAGTGGCATGCTTGGTGAGCCGGGACCTCCTGGGTCACAAACTTTGCCCAGACAAGAGGCGGACAGGGGCACCTTCTTCCCTCTTCCCTGGGCCACGGCTGTTCGCCACCCCACAGCGAGGAAGACAAGTCCAGGGGCGGGCACGCTGAGGTCGCTCTCTCTCTGGGGGCAGGGAGAGGGCAGACCTCAGGCAGGAGGGGAGCAGCCGAGGGCGGGGCTCTGTCACTCTGTGACGACCAGCAGCCAGGCCGTGATGTCCGTAAAGGTGGTGACCTTGGACACGGACTTTCCTGAGGTCCACGTCCAAGGGCCTGACTTCCAGGACAGAAGACTGGGGGGACGGTTTCCACTCCCGAGCCTGATGCTCGTGGCCTCTCTCTGCCCCCTCAGCACAGCATCTGCATGGTCAGTGTGAGAGGAGGAAATGGACTTCAGGAGTGGGGCCTCTTCCTCCCTGTCCACTAGAAGCTGCCCCAGGAGGCAGAGCCCGCCCTGTCCCTCTGTGACATTGACGCGGGCCGCCCCACCCTGCCCCCGCGGTAGGAGCCCTGCCGTCCTTCGGGGGCGCAGTACTGGGCGCTCAGTACCGCCCTCAGTCAGCACTACACCCTCCACAGCCAGCATGACCGGCAATGAATGTGTCGGTCTGACATTAAGGTGCCTGGTTCTTTTTGTTATTGTTTTCTCTCGTTTCTCAGTTGGGGGAAGAAAGGAGTGGTATTTATTAAGTGGCCTCCAATCTGAACACTTTTCAATTTGAAATAAAGAAATGAAAGAAAATTGTATTTTAAGATAGTTGCTCTTGCATTTACAATAGCACCAAAACCCATCAGATGCCTAAGAATAAACCTAACCAAAGAGGTAAAGGGTCTATACTCTTGAGACTACAGGGCACTTAGGAAAGAAATGGAAGAAGACACAAAGAGCTGAAAAAACGTTCCACACTTATGGACTGGCAGAATAAATACTGTTAAAATGTCTATGCTGCCCAGAGCAACCTACACAGTCAATGCACTTCCTATCAAAATACCATCGGCATTTTTCACAGAGCTGGAACAAACCATTTAAAACTTGTATGGACCCAGAAAAGACCAGAATATCCAAAGGAATGTTGAAAAAGAAAGCCAAAGCTGGAGGCATCACAATTCTGGACTTCAAGCTCTATTACAGAGCTGTGATCATCAAGACAGTGTGGTACTGGCACAAAAACAGACTCATAAACTAGAGAACTCAGAAATGGGCCCTCACCTCTATGGTCAACTCATCTTCGACAAAGCAGGAAAGAGTATCCAAGGGAAAAAAGACAGTCCCTTCAACAAATGGTGTTGGAAAATTAGACAGCCACATGCAGAAGAATGAAACTGGACCATTTCCTTACACCACACACAAAAATAGACTCAAAATGGATGAAAGACCTCAGTATGAGACAGGACTCCATCAAAATCCTAGAGTAGAACGTAGGCAGAAACCTCTTCAACATCGGCCACAGCAACTTCTTCCTAGAAGCATCACCAAAGGCAAGGGAGGACGGAGAGGGCTCTGCGGATCAGAGGCCCCCTCCCTCCCCACCCCGCAGCCACACAAGCCCACTCCTCGGGGCAAGGGGAGGCGGCTGGGAAATGGAACAGTCTCATGGGCAGCCATCCCCAAAGACTGTCTACGCTGCAGGAGGCTACTTTTAGGCTGGTTACTGGCGCCCAGCCCTCTCTGGCTGGATGATAAACCCACCACAGAATATAAAGAGCTGTGTATCTTAGCAGGTCTGAGGAGCAGTGGCGAGTAAGTTGTTAATCCTGCTAAAAAAGTGACAAATTTTATAAATAGCAAGAAATGAGCTACTAGTTGAGAGACACCCGACAGACCGGCCAACTTCAGACCAGAGTCCTGGTTTCAAAACCGTAAGTTTCCAAAGATCTCATTTGTGTGGGCCTCGGGCCTTCTGAGGTTTGCTCAGCTTGCTGGCCAAAACTCCAAGCCTTCTCTACTCACCTGTCTGCTGGAGGCCTCCTCTGGAGACCTGCCCCAGCCCACCCTCCCATGGGCTCAGGTCCCACACTTCCTGTTCCTCCCATGGCTCAGGTGCTCCAGCCCACCCCTCCCACCCCTCCCATGGCCTCAGGTCCCACACTTTCTGTTCCTCCCCGGGCAGGTGCCCCAGCCCCCCCTCCCATGGGCTCAGGCGCCCACACTGTGCTGTGCCCTACAGAACAGCATCCTCGAGGCATCAATTTGGAAGAAAAGATGCTGTTTTCTAACTGGTTCATGCAGAATTCATCTATCTGCTCATGGTGAGAACGGTTTTTTTTGCAACCCCACAGCCTGAAGGGAATGGCATTTTCTAGTTCACGGGAAGCATGCACCCAGGTTCTCGCTGTTGTCCTGGGCATCTAAAGAAAGAAGAGGAAGAAAGAAAACAAAAGGGAAAAAGAGCCCGGAAGGAAAGCCTGGGGAGCTCCATGGCAGTCCTGTGCCCAGCTGCCACCAGGATCACGGCGGGCAGGTGGGAAACACTTGCCAGGCGCTCTCGTGATCCGAGCCGAGGGCTCCTCGCTGGGGGTGAACCCTGGCCCGCCCCGCGGGGTGGGCTCAGGCTCACGCAGCCAACCCCGAGCTCGCGCTCACACGCATGTACCACGGCACTGCTGGGCTATTTTTCTTTCTGTGCCTGTTATTAGCTCCTTTTCTTCCTTTTTCATAGAAGGGGCAAAACATAGAAAGAGAAATTATGGGATTGCTGACTTCAAAGGTTTCCTCGTGGAAAATGCCTGTAATCTTATCTCCTCTATTTTTTGAAGCACTTTCTCTCAAAAGCTCTTGATTGTAAATTATATGGTGCGATAGAACACAAATGAAAGAAAGTGCCTTAGAGGGAGAAGCCAGATCTCAACAACTGCGTTATCTCTAAAGCCGGCTATGGGGGAGGGGGGGAGCCAAGACAGAAACTATCAGATCAATGATATTTAATTACAACATCATTTTCAAGACTTTCAAAGATGTGACGCTTTTGGGATGAGGACCAGGACAGGTGGAAGGGGGATGACAGAGGATGGCACCGAAGTCTTGACTATGCTCTTCTTTAAAGTTATTAAGAGGCTGATTATTAGTAACAAACTAATGAAGCCAAAAAGTAATATAAAAAAAAAACCACTATTATTAAGTATGTAAGATTTCTGGCTTTTTTTTTTTAATCAAGAGAGAAAGGAGACTGAAAAAAACCATCATGGTTCTTACATTAGCAAACACTGCCCATTCGGTAAACCCTGGATGTTGTTACCTTAGCTGCTCCTGAATGCCCGTTCTCGGACAGGGACTGGCCGAGAGCGTTTCGGGAAGGCATCGTACACTCGGCACGAGGGAGCCACACGTCCTCGAAGAGCCGGGGAGGAAACCGCTTAGACGCCAGGCCGCACGCTCTGTGGGGCCACCACTAGCCGCCACGGGAAGTATGTACGGGAGCGGGGAGGCCACAGGCCAGTGGATTTTATTTACCCAAACAGGTCAAGACAGTATTTTCCTGACTCCTGACCCAGTCAAAGACGACATTTCCCAACCTCCTTGTTCGGCGGGCAGGACCAGATGTGGCCGGAGAGGGACTGCGGGCAGTGGGACACATGCAGAACCCCATGCGTGTCCCCGCAGGGAGCACCCCCCTTCCCGGCTGCACTGTGGGAGTGCAGGGGTACGTGGGGGGCGAAGCCAAGCACGAAGAAAGGCAGCAAACAGAGGAGCTGCGCTCCGGCCCGAGAGCCCCGCCACCCCCGGCAGCCACCCCGGACGAGACAGAGAAGCTCTGCCTGATCTGAGCCCCTCCACCCGAGACGCTGCTCACGTGGCGGCCTTACCTGCTTGTTTGCGATGAGGAAATGACAAAAACCTGACGGATTTATAAAAACGCCTTTTTTAAATCCACTGTCGGGGTGAAGTCCGACCGTAAGATGACGGCGTGTTTCTAACAAACAACGGACTGTGTGAATTCAAACAGACGATTCTGCCGATCATGAGACCTGCTTTGGATCTCCCGAGCCCAGAAGCCCGGGGATCGCTCCGGGGACCGCTAACTACGCTCTCCTTGATCCGACCAAACACGGGAGAACCCAGTCTCGTCACCAGTGCCAATCGAGGCCACCGTCCCGTGACGGACGACCGGTCACCTCTAAGATACCCCGCAGCGTGAGCGGCAGGCTCTAGAGGCCGTCTCCAGTGACGGCAACACTGACGACGCAGGTGTCACTGCCGTGAAGGGGAATAAATCCCCATTTGGTCCTAAATATCTCTGGCTGCGCTGCCCTGTAATCACACGTCTGGTCTCTAGAACACGGGGCAGATGACTGACGTGACGACTGTGATGCGCCTCATTAAGAACATCGCGAGCATATTTACGCCACAGACGTGGTTCCTCAGAACTGCTCTCATCCATCCACTCCTGGCGTGTGTTCTTGGGTAAAAGCCGAGTCCCCAAACCAAAACCCACTCACACTCAGAAATGAACCAATAAGGGAAAGGTCTTAGAGCTCCTGTTTCCTACATAATAAGATACAGCAATGACATCTATTCAGATATAAACCAATAAAACCACCAAAACTTCATTTAGTTTCTAGACAAAGATACGGAATGCAAGAAAATTTCGCAGTTAGGATGAAGATCGTACTGACAAAAAAAAAGAAAAGAGAAAAGAGAAAAGAACCCTAACTGAGAACAACAGGAAGAGAGTTGTGTTGAGCTTCAGGAACGGGAGTTCTTCGCACGAGAAGCAGACCCCCGTGTGAGTTCTGGATTAGCCGCTTCACGGGTCTCAGTCCAGGCGACAGGAACTGCCCCACGACAATGTGCCCCGTCAGGTCCGTTTCTCTCAAGTGTCACCTTTCTCTACTTTGCTGATTGACTTGACCACAAAACTCATTTCAGAAAGGAGGTTCTCCCCTACTGACCACACCCCATGTGACCTGCATTGAAACGGGACCCCTCTGGTGACGGAGGTGAGAGAAATAGGGGCGGGGGTCTGGCCGCAGCGGCGCTGAAGGGAGAGCTCGGGCCGCGGGGGCGCAGAGCAAGCCCGGCTGGGCGCACAGCCACGGCCCGCGGGTCGGCGCCCCGGGCCCCACTCCACACCTGAGGCTGCGTCTTGAAACCTAACAGCGGCTCCCGGCCCGTGCCCTGCACTCCTCCTGCGCTGATCTCCAGCCGTGCGAGCCTCTGGTCTCAGCTCTGCACGGGTCTCCCTTCAGGGATGCTTCAGGAAGCCTGCTCTGACCTCCCCACCCTCCCCAGGTTACTACTCTCCCCAGGTGAGAACAAGGTCCTCACGATCGACGTTTGCGGTGCTGATCAGGGATAAGCTTTGCTCTTCACCTCCTTGTACGCACGCTGACAATAAGGGGTTCTCAGGAGCCACCTCATCCCACAGCACGTGAAAGCCGGAGAAACCCTGAGTCCCACGACGGGGAGGGGATGCACAGGAACTCAAAGCTGTCCCTGGCGAGAAGCAGAACTGACCCCTCTAAACACCACAGTATTTTTCCCCTGGAAGAAAAGTTCCTGAGAGTGTCACTTCCAAAATGTCTGTGATTTTCCTTTAAAAATCTATCTTCGGGGTGCCTGGGTGGCTCAGTGGGTTAAAGCCTCTGCCTTTGGCTCAGGTCATGGTCTCGGGGTCCTGGGATCGAGCCCTGCATCAGGCTGTCTGCTCAGCAGGGAGCCTGCTTCCCCCTCTCTCTCTGCCTGCCTCTCTGCCTACTTGTGATCTCTCTCTCTGTCAAATAAATAAATAAAATCTTTAAAAAACATAAAATAAAATAAAATAAAATAAAATAAAATAAAATAAAATAAAATAAAATAAAAATCTATCTTAGACTGTTGGTGAGGATGCAGAGAAAGGGGAACTCTACTACACCACCGGCAGGAATGCAAGCTGGTGCAGGCACTCTGGAAAACAGTGCGGAGGGTCCCCAAGATGTTAAAAATAGAGTTCCCCTACAATCCAGCAACTGCACTAATTTACCCCAAAGATACAGATGTAGTGAAAAGAAGGGCCACATGCACCCCAATGTTCACAGCAGCATTGTCCACAATAGCCAAAGTGTGGAAGGAGGTGAGATGCCCTTCAAGAGATGGTTGGATAAAGAAGATGTGGTCCACATATACAAGGGAATATTACTCAGCCGTCAGAAAGGATGAATACCCCCCATTTGCATCGACATGGAATTGGAGGAGACTATGCTAAATGAAATAAGTCAAGCAGAGAAAGTCAATTACCATACGGTTTCACTCACGTGTGGAAGACAAGGAATAGCGTGGAGGACACAGGGGAAGGGAGGGAAAACTAAATGGGAAGAAATCAGAGAGGGAGACAAACCATGAGAAACTCTGGACCCTGGGAACCAAACTGAGGGTTACAGAGGGGAGGGGGTGGGGGAATGGGGTAACCCAACCCGTAACCCATCCCCGGGTGATGGGTGTTAAGCAGTGCACGTGCTGGGGTGAGCACTGCGTGTTACATGCAACTAATGAACCGCTGAACACTACATCAAAGACTGATGACACACTATATGCTGGCTAGCTAAACACGATAAAAAAAACAAGAAGTTGTATTCTACACAGAAAAAATCTACCTTCAAAGGGAAACATAGAACTGAACGTTCTGTGTCTCAAGTTTTACGTGCAGTGAAAAGAATGAATGTGTGCGTGTGCGTGCATATTACGGGCCACCCGTAACCCAAGCATCGTTCACTCTGGATGAGAAAGAGCCGCACGCGCCCCCCGCGCTGCCGAGGGAGCAGAGCCCCAGGAAGGCCTGTCTCCCGGGCCTGGTGTCGAGCGCGGGAGCCCATGGGGCAGGGGCAGGGGCTCGGCTGTTACCTCCCAGTGGCTGAACACCAGCTGCGGGCTGGCCAGGCCGCTCGTCCGCTTCCTGATCTCATCGGCAAAGCCGAAGCTCTCGGCCACAGGCAGCACGGCCTTGATGATGAACATGTCCGTCCCTTCTTTCATCTCTTCTTGAAGCACGCGGCCTTCTCTCTTCGACAAGACGGCGTAGACCCGACCTGCAAAGCCAGACAATCACTGAGCCGTGGCGCATCTAGAGCCACCCAGAGCTGTGGTCACGCCCCGGAACAATCCGCTAGTAACTGTGCTAACCATTTCGGTTTACAAAAGCATGAACGGTTTTCCTTAACTATTTAAAAGTAAAGCTATAAAAAGTTAGAGACTTAAAGGTAACAAAGAGTGAGACCACCCCAAGCAGCCGGACCCAAAGGGCAATCCCAACACGGCATGAGAAGCAGGAGACTGGAAAGGACCTTCTGTCCGCTCACCCACGAGCAGTCTCTGGCGTGAAATCTGGGGAGAGGAGTGTGACTGGGCTTTGTAAATATTAAAATATTTTCATCACCAGGGATGTTATTAATATGACGGTGATAGCGTAAGGCTACATGGGCCCAGGAAGCAAGCAACTGGCACAATGACATTTTTATATCCAAAATGAAAACCACACACATAGAAACGCATGCTCATGTTTTTAAAAACTGCTAATATGTAAGTGGTGTAAGTATTTTATTTCCCTGAAAATGGGTGCTCTTTGGCATCTTTAACAACGTCTCGTGCCACATCACAGGAAGGCCAGCAAATCCTCTCGGCTAACACCTGTACTCCGTCCTTCGGCCTAAGGCTGCCTGAGCCTGGGAAGGGGGAGGCCTTCCCCGAGCTCCCGCAGGAGTGCCTCGGGGCACAAGGCTCCTTTCTACCTATAGGCAGGACAGACTGCGAAGAACAGAGACTGAGCATTGCACAGGGCTGGGAGGAACCGGCTGGGCCAGCAGACGTCTCATTAAAAGCCTCCTGTTTTACTGACCACTTAGAAAAAGTGGTTTTAATTGCATAGCTGATCTAGGAACACGTCCTTAAAGGTTTACGACGCTGCGGCTGACCAGACCTCTCCTCTGAGCACCAGCACGGGCCCCCGGCTCTCCCTTCCTGGGTGCCGGGGGGATGAACCAGGGTGCCTGCGCCCACTCAGGGCTGCTTGTTTCCAAGGAGGACCTGAGGACCCAGAGCCAGCCTTCTGACTGCGGACTCCTCCGACTCAGACCTCCCCCTGGTGGTGGGGATCAGGAAGGACCAAGGCAAACAAAAGGCAGGAGGCCCCCTGTGCCTTGGGGCGGCCTTAGGAATAAAAAACCCTAAAAACTCTAATGGGTCATCCTCACCTCCAGGCTTAGTTGGAGATCTAAACAGATCACAATTCTGTTAGTGCTGAAAGGCACAGCCTTCCCCCTTCTCCCCGCCCCGCCTCGCCCCAGCTCCCACACTTTCTGCTCCCTCCTTCCTTTTCCTGAGTGCTCAGATCCTCACTTCTTCAACACCTGGGCTCTGCCGATGGCCTGGGCTCAAGGAACGAGGCCTCGCTGGTAAGACCTCGCTGCCTCACCATCACTTTCACATGGTCAATGTCCTCTTCCCACCTTCTCATAATTTTCGTGTGGCCTCAAAGCGATTGACCATTTCTGCTGCTGGCTCTCCCCGGCGTCAGGACCGCCCCCCTCAGACCCTGCCCTCTGACCATCAGCAGCAAATACTCAGGCACCGACATCCCCCCACGACCACTCACAGAGGCTCCATTCGCTTCTCTGAACCCTCCCCGCAGAGAGCTGCTCCGTTTACTATCTGTGTGCCCTCAATGACGGAGGCCCCGCCTGGGCTCCCGAGCCTGTCTCTACGCCCCACCCGCGCCCCCGTCACCCTCCACCCCCACCGTGCAGCCCCCCGAGATGGAATGCCGGCCCTGCCTGCTGTCCGGACTGGAAGTCTGCGTTACAGAAATGGGACAGAGGGTCAGAAGGGGGCGCAAGGGTCACCAAGATCCCTGGTGGAGAGATTCTGCCGCCCGGCTCCAGCGCACCTCGTCCAGTGTGGCCCGGCCTGTCGGGGCCGCCCTCCCCGCTGGGCCACTCGCCAGCCCCAGATCCGCTCCCCTTCGGTTTGTCAGCTCTAGCGTCTATCACACGGGACGAGTGGCATCCCTGTGGCACAGAGCAGCCGGTACGCTCCTCGAGGCGATCTGGCTGCCTCCCCGCTGACCCGAACACGTCCCACCTCTCCATGACGGGCTCTCCCCTCCCTGTTCCATCCTGACCCTTTCCTATCCACGCCACTGTGACCTGCTGAGCCCGCTCCGGGCACGGGGGGCGCAGAACTGAACACGACACTCTGGGTACGGTCTGGAAGCTCACTGACGGTCTGTCTCCTAGAGGCCGTATGCCCCGCCTACGATCCCTAGGAGGGAGAAAACCTTAGTACAGCAGCCAGCGTGTGCGCGAACGAGTAACCTTGACCCAGCTCACTCATGCCAGGAAAAGCTTCAGGTGGCTTGCAGCACACGCAGCAGCGGAGTGGGCCGGCAGGGATGAGCCTGGGCTGTGCTGCAGAAGCCCCAGCCCCTCCCCTTCCTTCGGGGGTCACACCAGCGGGTGTGGATCAATATAACTGCAGTGCAGGCTGAATGTGATTGATTGTGTCATTTTGAGCTGTGCAATTTTAATTCCACTAAAACTAAATCCTAAAACTGGGGCGCAGAGATGGGTCACCGAACAGAGGAAAACAGCTACAAACAGAACCTTCCAAATGCATGTGGCTTTCATGACACGGGCGACCACACCCGGACCCTCTCACCCTGCCGCTGCAGCGGTGCTGCGGCAGCCACACCCGGGAGGACCCGTGAGCATGTGGCCTCTGTGAGTCCTCCGACCCCTTCAATCCACACCTGCTTCATCTCACCTCGGCCACCTGTCCGTGTGCCCAAAAATCGCGTGCGCCCCACTGTACTGCGGCCGAGGCACCAGGAGGCAAGCCCCCATCTGGGGAAAAAATGCCAACCAACAGGCTCATCGACAGAAGCGGCTTGGCGAGGGCTGGTCTTTGAATGACTACACCATGAACGTCCCAGCGCGAACTCAAGGCCATCAGTGACGGTGGCAGCGCCCCAGGGTGGGACGTCAGCACAGACTGCGCGCCCAGTCACACAGGGGCGCTCACTGCCACGGCCGCGTCCGAGGTCCGCGCTGAGGCTTCGCCAGCCCAGAGCGCACCTAGTCCCACCCCGCGGCCGCGTCCCTCCCAGGAGTTAGAGCCCGCTCAGAATCACCTGCTCCATGGAGTCTTCGTGGGACCCTAAGATCAAAACCACCTCTGTGCCGTTTGGCTTCCCTGAACCTACTCTGCTCTGGGGCGGCTTTACGTATTCTCGTACGTGTATTTCCTTCTTCTGGAACAGGCAGCAGGACTCCGATCGTTCGAGCTGGAAGTTTGGCAATTAAAAGTATGATTTTTCTTCCCCCCCAGAAATTAGAAAAGGAAGCAGCTGTTCACAGCACTGTTTCCTCTTATAGTAAATAAATAGGAAACAATGCAGGTTTCCAACTTGGGAAGATGATTGGAAGTAAATTATAGCCTAACAAGTTGATGGGATGTTATGCAGAGGTTAAAATGAAATCTCTGAATGCTAAGTAGCAAAATGGAAGGAGCTTATAAAATAAATAAATGCAAAAAGCAAAACATCACACTCCTCCCACCGCAAGGTTACAGCTATGCAAGATGTACTGTTACGGACAAAGATTGCAAACGAAAGTGGGAAACGACACTGATTTCCAAGAAGGAAGATTTTTCTTTCATCCTGTGGTTTCTGTTACTGGTGGTAACCCTTGCGGTGTAACTTCAGCTAACACACACACACATGCACGCAGAGAGATTGGTGGGCGCTGGCGAGTCTTACAAATCAGGTCACACCGACCCCTCTCCCTGGTGTCACAGAGTGAGCGGACTGCTAACTCGGGCAGCTGTGGTCGACAGGATGCAGATGGGCCTCCAGCAAACGGGGGCCACAGTGTGCTGTGGACACAGCGGGCAGGGGGGCTCCTCTACAGAGGAACTTGGCCCCGGGTCTGCAGGAAATGCGAGTCAATGAGGGGCCCCCCCACCCCCAGCTCGATGCGTCTGCGCCCTGACTACAGTGCTGTGCCCTACCGAGGATCACCGGCCATCCAAGGGTTCACAAGGCAGGATGATCAAATCCAGAGTGGACGGAAGGCTCATGAATACCGGGATAGAATCAGGGTAAGTAGGTAAGGACCCACACTCAACAAGACATGTGAGCCAACTCAAGGTTGTACAGTTTGGCTTCAACCAACCAACCGTCCAGGGTTAGAGGTCATGCTGAACAGAAGCTCCTAGAAAACCAAGTGGGAACGTGTCCTCTCTAAGCCCCGTCGCGGTCCTCAGTGCTGTGCTACAGCCAATTTCACACTTAGCTGCTCAACTCCAAATTATTCCAGCCAGCACAGCCTGTCTCAGACTATCACTTTAAAAAACTCTACCCTGTTTCGAATTTCGCTAATCCCAATTTTTCATAAAACTCCACTGGAAGACCCTATTTATGCACTTGATTCAGCCGTGTCGTGCTTTCCGTTTTACGTAATTAGGCTTTGTCACCTAACTCACCTATCAAAGCAGCAATCACACTTTACGCAGCAGCGTAGGCATCTATACAAGTACATACATTTCTGTTGAAATGAATTACGAGATGAAATTGAAAAAGAACCCTGAGTTTGCAAGAGAAGAGGTTTTTAAAAGTAAACAGTGACACTTCTTGAGGCTGTTTCTGACACGGTAAAGCATGTATGTTCTCCCAATGTGAGCATTTATCCCTTTGGGTAAAAACACAGGAAGGACCACTGTAGCCGACGCCGTGATGAAAATTCTAGAAGTAGCAGAAAAAGTCATTTTTCATACGTGAACTTGTTGCCAAAGATGAAAGAAGCTGTCAGGTTAGAAGAGGGACTACAGAGAGAGACAGCTGGCTACTCGTGGGACAATCACAAACACAAATGAATTCCACTGTCCACTGTTAAACATCCCAGGTGAAGGGATCAGTCAGTTGAGTGTCCGACTCTTGGTTTCGGCTCAGGTAACAATCTCAGGGTCGTGAGATCGAGTCCCACATCGGGCTCCACGCTCAATGCAGAGTCTGCCTGAGATTCCCTCTCTCCCTCTCCCTCTGTCCCTCCTGCTCATGCTCACTCTCAAATAAGTAAATAAACAGAATTTAAAAAAAAAATTTTTTTAAAGTTAAAGGCACTTTTCATTGGTAAAAAATGAGAACAGAGCCAAACCTTTAAGAAAGTAAAGTTTATAGGTAAACAAGGCCATTTTCCTGGGATCATTTCCCCAAGTAAAGCGATTTGGGGATGACTATTTTTCTGTAGAATGTCCCAATCTGACCATAAGCAATTCTATCCATTTACAAAAGAATTTCTTGTTTTAACAATATGTATAGAAAGAATTAAGTCTTTAAGAGAGACTAAGGACACTCATTTGGCTAAATAAAAAAGACCTGAACTCTTTTTTTCCTTGTCTTATGCCAATTCTTGGAGAATTTAGAGCATTTGCCAGCAAAGCCCGGAAGCTCCCTGAGTATCTAGGCAGGAAGCAAAAGGCCCTGGGAACATAGAGGTCACCTCGTTTCTTGCTCCACATGAAGGTGGGGATCTAGAAAGAAGAAGGGAAACAGAGAAAGTGCGCCACTGGCCGTACAGACCTTGAGTGCCAGAGCGCGGCCATCATTACGAAAGAACCTCTCCAAGCAACGAGAAAACAGACGGAAGAGGAGACCCTCATCTCTAAGTAGCTTCACACTGATCAGGGCTTCCTGCTAACTCAGGAGAAAACAACTCCAGGGCACAGGGAAGCAGTTTCCTTGTAAGGCGGAGGGTGTGGCAGCCGGCTAGGTCCCAGGGATGTATCAAGAAAGCCGGCCAGTGGCCACGGTATGGAGGCCACGCATGAACCCACACACACACACACACACACACACACACACACACACACACACACACACGGGTGCCACGTCGCGGGATCAGAGGCCCAGCACCATGGACGGTGTGCCCAGAGCAGGCCAGGCAAAGACTGACTTTGCTCCTAAGAGAGAAGAGGACAAATCCCCCTGACGATCGAGATGCATCTCTCTTCCTGAGAAATGCCGGAACAGAGTCGGCCGGCCAGGTGCAGAGAGCCAGGATGGAGAGAAAGGGACGGGGTCCCAGAGGTGTTTTGAGGGACTGTCCTAGGGCTGCCTGGCCACCTGCAGGGTCCTGGTGCTAACTTCCTACAGGAAACGGGAACGCGGGCACGGAGCACTGACTCAGCAGGGATGACTCAACGGTCTGCCTGGAGTTTCGGTGTCATCAATGCCGACAGCTGATCCCGGCTTCCCGTGGTACGCGGGAGATCTGTCTCCTCCGAAAGCGAAGGACAAATGCGCCCCCAACAGGTAACGTACGAGAGCTGGCAGTTCAGGGAGGAGATACGTGTTCCCATTACTCTGCCAGCAGTGCAGGAGAGGGAAGGACAGGCACAGACGTACGGGGGCCCGAGATTTCTGGAAGGATCATTTCAACCACATAAAGGAGAAGGAACAGAACAAGACAAGTTTTAGGCCAACACACTCGAAGATAAAAATTCCTTTCAGGGGCGCCTGGGTGGCTCAGTTGGTTAAGCAACTGCCTTCGGCTCAGGTCGTGATCCCGGAGTCCCGGGATCGAGTCCCATATCGGACTCCCGGCTCTGCGGGAAGTCTGCTTCTCCCTCTGACCTTCTCCCTTCTCATTCTCAGTCTCTCTCTCTAATAAATAAATAAAAATCTTTAAAAAAAAAATTCCTTTCGGGAATAACAAGAGTCTGAAATATCAACCACGAATGGTCCCGATGAGAGAAAAAGGAGCAGAGATCCTCCCCATCCCTGAAATACAACAGGAGCTCTAAAATAAACCTGTGGGGTCAAGGAAGGGAGGCTGCCACTCCCTCACGCTGGTCCAGGAGGACACGCACAGTGGCCGGAAGCAGAAACGGCGCGTGGGGAGTGCATCTGGCGCAGTAAGCTGGGCCTGCCCAAGTCAAAGGGCCAACGAACGACACCAGAAAGGATCTTCTCCGTTAGTTTCCAAGCAAGGATGAGACATGTGCACGCAGTGGAGAAACGTGGGCAGCGCCACCAGAGAAGAGCCGGAGGGCAGGGCTTCCCAGCACGTGTGTCCTGCGCTGTCCTCAGTGAGGAGAACGGGCACCAGACCGTGGCCAGGGGAACAAACACGGTGGAGAGGACACTCAAGTTCAAGACAGCCAAGAAGCTGATGAGCAGGTCGCTGACCTCCTACATGGGCTCCATCTCTGGGGCCGGAGTCTGTACCTCACGGTCCTTAAGAAACTCGTCCTTTTGAGAAATTACGGATAATCTCTGCCAACAAATGAATTTCTGGGGGGAAAGTAACCCCGGGTTCTAGAAGCTGCAGACTTGAAAGCCATATGCTAATTTCCTGCAGAGTTTTAAGAAAATTTTAAAGATTTGTATATATTATACAAGTATGATTCAGGCCTTTGGAGATGGGTGAACTTTCTAACACAACATCTTATCGACCTACGCTTACTTCTCTATATGGTTGGTACGCTGATCATCAGGGGAAACCTACAGATAGGAAGGGGCCTCCCTTCATCAAAACATTCAGCTCACTGCTTACAGAGTTTCAGTTCTCACCAGACAAAAAAAGATACATGAAAAAAAAACAAGAGAATCAGTGTGTTAAGACTGTGGTGATGGGACCTCTTTCTCTTGGTATTAAAAAACCAAAAAACCAAAAACCAACCCACCATAACACCTTCCCATACTATTGTGTGTCTACATGAAACCTAAGGGAAAAAGGAATTGTATAGATCTGGTCTACTCCTATGTAAATACAGGTTTTTGTGGGACTACACACATAATTTCTACGGTCTAGTCAATCACCAAAATTTGGATTCTGCTTTCTGGGCAGCAAGTGGGAAGATGTAACTTATTTGAAGAAAGAAATGATGCTCATCCTAACTCGCTGTGAGTCAGTGACAGGATGCAATTGCTAAACGCACGTGGAGGGCACAGCCACATCCGGGAGGTGAGAGCGCATCTGGGCTCCTTGCTGGCCAGATGACATCCATGGGGCTTCGCCCACAAATGGCTGCTTGAATCTGGACGCTGAGCAAGTGAAGTATGCCCCAAAGGACAGCGACGCAACAGCGAAAGGACACAAAAGACCCCATCGTGAAAGCAGAGCCGAAGGCTCCAGGGAGTTCCCTGCTGGACATACACCAGAGAGCAGACGTGATCCTCCAGCAGGTGACGCGTTGCAGCTCGTAGGAGGGACGGATGGGGGCCTACGTGGCTGGAAACTGGCAGGAGACAAGACTCTCGCCCAAGAGAGGCAAGGGGACGCCCCGTCACGAACGGCCTGTGAGCTGCCCGTCAACCGAGGTGCTTGGGGGCAGGTGGCACCTGTCAGGGTCTCCTTCATGGTTCCCGGACTCTAACTCCACCTCTGCCTTGATGACTTAAGTAAGTTCTCAATGGCGGGGCGCCTGGGTGGCTCAGTCAGTTGAGCGTCTGCCTTCAGCTCATGGTCATGATCCTGGGGTCCTGGGATCGAGCCCCGCATCGGGCTCCCTGCTCAGCGGGAAGCCTGCTTCTCCCTCTGCCTGCTGCCCTGCCTACTTGTGCTTTCTATCTGTATCAAATAAATTAAAAAAACCTTAAAAAAATTATCTTCTGATATTTATAAAAGAAAGTTCTCAGTGACAATGGGGAACAGCTGGGGGTGGTCTTGATCGGTTTCCTCAAACTCATCTACGGATCCCAAGAGCCGTGAATGATACGCCACATCCAAATAAGGCTGAGACACACTGCACACGACACGTCCCCATGCAGGTGTCGTTCAAGCACATGGGGGCTCCCAGCGGTGCCGCATCAGCAAACCCGTGGGACTCGGTTAACCCAGCCGTTTCCGAAACACTGCTGGGGCCACTCAGCCCCTATCCTCAGAGCCCTGCTGTGGAGGCAGGCTGAGTTTCTCTGGGGGAAAAAACCCCAACAATTTAGGTTTATCTGCTTTTAGGAATGAATCAGCAGAAGAACCTTACTAAAATGAATGTGAAACAACCCCGTACTGACTCCCAGGACCTCCGAGCTAGAGGAAACCCAATCATCGGGATCCACTCTCTCACCACTGCTCAGCGGCCCTTCTGCGCCCACCGGGGAGCTGCCCGCCCCAGGCTCGGCTCCGGACCCCGGACCCGTGTTGTCGAGTTCACCTTCACAACCTCCGGTGAGTGACTACCTCCCGTCTTACAGGTGAAGAAGAGCAGTCTCAGGGAGAAGGACTAACGGTCAAAAGTCAAACAGCTACCATATGCCAGGGCTGCGGGTCTCCAGGGCCCCAGCGGACCTTCTGCCGGAGAGAGGAAGACTAGACTCGGATCTGATGCAACGGTCAGTGGTGAATAAAGCCCCCAATAATCGTCTTCCGGAAGCCCGTCTGTGTTAGGTGTGTGAGGACGTCCCCGTCCTCCTCAATCGTTTCCAGAAAGGATCTGGTTACCCAGACTGACCGAGAGAGAGAATCCCGCAAAGGTTTGGGTGGCAACATGTACGGGTACTTTACACCTCATTGAGCAGACCTCTCGTTACAGGAAAGAGTCTATTTGCTGCAAATGAAAAGAACTTTGGTAATCAAGTTTCCTCCCCCCACCACCCCGTCACGATTTTAATATTTAAGATAACTGGCTTTCAAAGACCTTGGCTCTTTAGTAAACTAGATGATGACATAGCTTCTGTAAAATATATATATGTATACATATATAAAGCGTTTGAGTTTTCTGACCTCAGGGACCTCACTGTCACCCCTGGCATTTCTCGCTGTCCTCGCCCTTCTTACCAAGAACATCACCGGTGGCCATGATGTCACACGTGTACATCGCTGCCATCAGACGCTGAGGCTTCACCTGCAGGGCGTAGCGGCATGCCTCCTTCATGGTGGCGATGAGCTGGCCGGAGAAGGGTCCGTAGCAGTCAGTGAGCACAGACTCTCCTCTCTGGGAAGTCTTCTTCTCCAAGGGCTCGGGGCCGCCATCTGGGAGCCCTGGGTGCTCGCCTCCACCGGCGCCGGCTTCCCCCTCCCCCGGTCCGTCCTGCATCGTATCCCTTTGCCCCTGACTGTGTTTACCACTTGCCTCTTGCTCCTCCACTTTACTCAGGTCCCATTTTTCCAGAACAAAACAGACGCCCATGAGAGGCTCCTCACACATGGGGCCAGAGAGGGTTGCGAGCTGGAAACCACTCACGATGCTGTTGCCCAAATCTCGGTATCTACTGACTTCTTTCGAAGCTTTGACGGCTGGGCCTGTCCATACTGAGTTCTGGAAGTCTTCGCTTTTATTAACTAATATGTTGGGCCCACATTTTCTTGGGCCAAATGACCAGATTTGGTCAACGGTATTCCTCCACTTTCTCCCTGTCAGGTATTGCTCTAGTTTTCCCTTGAATTCACAAATTTTCTCTTGGGTCTTCTGGTGGATCACTTGAGTATGTCTGCCCTCGTTCACAGACGATGTCAACTGCTCCATAGAACGAATCAAATCACTGTTTTCTTCCAGAATCTGCGTGACCTCTTCCGGGAGGGGCATGGCTCGAACACTGAGTGTGGCAAGCTTATTTGGGGTTGTTATAGTGATGAGCCCGTCAGAGTCAACTTGGATTCCTTCAGGGATTTTGCTCTGATCTTCTTTAGTTTGGTGGATAACTGCAACTTTTTGTTGTTTGCCTATTTCTTCATTGACCATGTCAACTCTGGGTGGTTTTGTGATTGTTTCTCTGAATGGAATAATGGGTTCAGATACACTGATTTGTATCTTTGCAAACCTACAAATTAAAGAGAAACAAGGTTACAATAAATGGCATCAAAACTCCTTTGTAGAACTATCACATAACGGAGATCCTGCAAAAACACAGGAACATAAATAAAATAAATAAATTTTAAAAAGTGATTTTACTAGGAAGGATCGGTACTGTACATTACATCAGAATTCAAAGACCACTTTCATTCGGGATTGAAAGGACTACTTCTAACAGGAACACACCTTCAGGAAGCTCTCTGCATAGATACAAATTTCACCGCTTTGTTCACTCTCAAAATAAATAAACCACCTACTCAGATAAAAACATTCTGAGTGGAAAATAAATATTTTAATAAGATCTGACATATGAATTCCTGAAAATACTATCTGCCAATTTCAGAACCTGGAGAAGAAAAGCTCCACGATTGTAACTCTGAACAAAGAATCACAGAACTTCCGAACACCTCGTCAAGTGCTGACGACTGGGCTTCGATAATGAGGCTCCTGGCGAGGCCAGCACGACACAGGAGTGTGTCTGGGCCACACTTTCCACAAGAACTTCCCACAGTGATGGAGAGGCTCTGTGTGCACGGTGATGACCGGGCCCCTGACACGGGGCTGGTGTAACTGGGGAAGCTTTAATTATTCAGTTACATTTAAACAGGCGCACGTAGCAACGGAGCATGTGACATGTGGCTGGTGCAGCTGAGGAACCGAAGCTTTAATTTGACTTTAATGTGAAACAGTCACGCGTGGCCCGTGGCTCCTGTACTGTATTCGGGACTTGAGCCGTGGTCCGGTACCGTGTTCAGAAAGCCCCTTTTCCACATGTTACCGGGTTTAGTTTCACGCTGCATTTTCTTGCAAATGAAATACGAGCTCACAGAGGGCGGATTCGGGGAAATTGGTGAGGACTGACTGTGAGGACGAGGAAACCACGCAATCTCTCTCTTTTCTGTCCAGTCTGCTCCAGGCAATGCCAAGGCTCTGGTCTGCTCCCCCTCTGCCACTGGCAGTGTGGATGGGTATGGGTATGAATATACACACAAGTGTGTGTGTGTGCTCACAGGTACACTTCATGTGAGATTTTGGGACTGTGGAACAATGTCTTGCTCTGAGAAATGTTAGTAAGGGAACCAAATACTAAGTTTTTGGAATCCTTACATTCGATTCTAGATTTCTGGTTTCTGTAGAACATTCTGTGGACCTGGGCAGGCACTTGGTTTATCTGATTTTATTCTTTTTGATTAAATTTGAAAACTCAATAGGCGGATGGTTTTCTAAAAAATAGCATGCTATCAAAATTGGTAAAATTGAACCTAATTGATTTTAGAATACGGAACCTGAATACACCATAATGTGTGGAAAAAAAGAACATGAAAAAACATTATTTCCAAGAAAGGTTTTGGTTTTGCCAGTGAGTGTGTTCACTTTCAAGGGTCAGCGTATTTCAGTGCTGTTACGGTTCACTGCCATTACTGCTACAGAATATATGAGAGCGGTGTTTTCTCGACATTGTATTAATTTAAAACATACTCTGTGAGGGGCACCTGGGCGGCTCAGTCGGTTAAGCAGCCGACTCTTGGTTTCAGATCAGGTCAGGATCTTAGGGTCGTGAGATCGAGCCCTGTGTCGGTCTTCGCATTAATAGTGGCGCCTGCTTAGGATTCTCTCTCTCTCTTCCTCTCCCTCTCTCTAAAAAAACTTAAAAATAAAAACATATACATGCTTGGTGAAATAGGTGATGGGGACTAAGAGTACGCATATCATGATGAGCACTGGGTAATGTACGGAACTGCTGGACTACTACATTGTGCACCGGAAACTAACAGAACACTAAATACTAACTGTGCTGGAATTTTTTTTTAAAAAAACTTAATTTTAAAAAAGCACTACTTTACTCAAGGTATTGGGACTAACCACAAAAGTGAAAGCTAAAGTCACTGTCAACATGTATTTGGTGCCCACTATGTACACTGAGACGTGCCCTACACATTTTTAGGTATTAAAAAAATAGTAATAAAATATACTTTAATACTTGAAGTGACAAAGACAGCACACACGCACACACACAAACCTACAGTCCAATCTTACTTAAGAATTCAGATATAAAATCTAAAATTACAGCAAGAAAAAAAATAGGTGTAGTTTTTCTTTTTACTGGTCACCAAGTGTTTCACTGGTTACTTATTATGTATGAGGCACTGTGCTAAGTGTTTTACACGTATTGTATCTTTAGTATTAGCCGCATTTTCTAGAGGAGAAAACCAGATAAGAAAGATTAAGACACACCCCCGAAGTCACAGAGTTAGTGGAGAAGCCAGGACTCAGATTTAGGTCTGACCTCAGAATCCGTTCTTTTCCCAGTTACGCTACACTGAAAAATTAAACAGCACATCAAAGGAACACTTCACCGCAACACCAAGTAGCTTTTATCACGGGGTATAAAAATTTATTTGTATTAAGAGGTCTGTTAAAATAATATAGCACATTAAAAATGTCAAATAAAGTAATCAATCTATGTAACCATCTGTAAAACTGCTTAGCATTCAATAAAATTTAATACCCTTTCCTGATTTTTAAAAAGGGAAAGCATTTAGAAATCTCAGAAATAGCAAAATATTTTTGAATTATCATTATGTTGAGAAAATGCACTCATATTCTTACAACACTCAAGAAAATCACCTGCAGAGCTACTGAATCTCTGAGTGAATACATCCATGACATCAGCCCCCTTTCCTCATATTGTAAGGGAAAAAAGGTTGTGCATCTCACCAGCCTTTCAACTTCTTGACGGTCCCGAGAAGTCCCCTCCGACAATCACTAACGAGATGAATGAAAACCCCTCCGCGCCACGGAAGTGGGAGTGTGCCCGTGACCGTCACACCTACGAAGCCCCTTGGGACCAGAGGCTCTTCAACTCCCGGGAACCCGGAGCCTGCCGTTACCTCCGAGCGAATGCAGGAGGCTGGCGGCCCCAGCAACCGCCGTGGCTCCTGCCGCGTCTGATCACCTCCACGTGGAGTCCTGCCGTCTCTGCCCAGTCCTTCTGTGAGACTGGCACACGACGAACCCTGACAGTCTCTCTGGCCGGGACGCGGCGGGCTGTGCCCTACCTCCTGCCCCTGCACGGGACGTATTCCTGGACGTGTGACAGCTGGCGGGAAGCTTGTATGTGAGCAGGCAGGCTCTGTTCCACGAGGGCTAAAAACCTCTAGAATGTTACGTGTGCTCCTCACTAGGTGGAGCTGGACAATTTTACAGGACAGGTGACAGGTGACAAAACAAAAACCAACCGATCTGTGGCGGACCGCACAGTGAGCACCCGCGTACACAGCCGCTCTAGTCCACACGACTGGCCCTAGAGGGACCCGGCAGGCCTTCCCGCAAGCCCATCCTGACTCTGACTGGAGTCCCTTCTTTACAATTCTCGTTATCCCCTAAACCTATACCCCCGTACGCCTTCTGTACTGTGCACATCCACAGAATCGACCCTTGTTTGTTCCACTGGATTCTCTGCTCAGTGTTATGTTGTGAGATCTCTCCACGTTCCCACAGCTAGCTTGTTGACTGAGATTACGACGCAGAACTTCGTGGTAAGAATGTATCATGATTTATTTATTTATCCACGGTACTGTTTTCCAGTACAGTGATTTCCGGTTTGGGGCTATTAAAACGTTTGTTGCTATGAATATCCATGATGCACTTTTGTCAAGCTGTGGGTTAAGTATCTTTAGAGGAGAAAGGGAGTAGATCTGGCAAGCCAGAGGAAGCACCTCCCTCCTACCTGAGCAGGTAGTATGGAATTAGGTTCCAAGGTAGTTGTACCAATTCACATTCCCACGAGTTCTGTAGGTGAATTCCTACTGCCTCTCTCTGCCACCACCAGACACTGTCACTTGTAAATTTCAGCCACTCTGGTGGGTACGGAGAGGTATCACTTTAGTTTTAATTTCTTTTCATTGATTAATAAGTTGAATCTCTTCGTATATTTGGTCTTAGGCTTCTGTTAGGAAAAGCACCCATTCAACTCTTTGCTCCATTTTCTAGGGCCTCTCATTTACTTGTAGGAATCTCCTATACATGGGGATTTTAAGTCATTTGTTCATTGTACATATTACAAATGTGCTCTCGGACCTTGTGGCTTGTCTTCTTACTCTTCAGTGTCTTCCAATGATTAAACTTGACTTTGTCATTCATGCTTTCCACGTCCTATTTAAAAAGCTTGACCTACCCCAAGGTCTCAAAGATATTCTCCTGTATTGTCTTCTAGGTACTTTATGATTTTGCCCTCCACACTTTACAATACACCTGGAATAAATTTCCGAGTTCGGGACGAGGCCGAGGCTTTCCGGACAGAGGTCCGAGCTGCCGGCATTGTCTGCGGAGAGGCCGGTCCTCCTCGCGGCCCGCTGCACCCCTTCTGTCTGTGCTCTCCGCACGAGCCCACTCATCTGTCCAGCCTGGTGTCAACGGCACGTGGCCGACTTCTGTAGCTTTGAAACAGGTTTCTTACCACAGTAAGAACCTCCACCTTGTTCGACTTTCTTAATGGGTTTTGGTCATTACTGGCCCTTTGCATTTCCACACCAATTTTCAGAATCAACCTGTCGAGCTCTGGAAACAGAGTTAAAAGGATTTTGACCGGGACTGCTCTGAATGCATAATCAATTTGGGAAAAGCTGACATCATTTTAATACTAAATTTTTAAAGCCATAGAGATGGTAGATATCTTCTTTTGTGTTTTATAGTTTTTACACAGAAGACCTATAAATGAGTATGTTTTTATTCCTGGGTATTTGATATTTCTGTTACTCTAGTCACCTTAAAATAATTTTCGTTTTATGTTTGTTAATGGTATGCAGAAATGCAATCCATTTTGCATATTAATCTTGACTAGAGCGACCTTGCTGAAATTACTTACTAATCCTAACAGTTTCCTATAGATTCTTCTGGATTCTTAGTACACAGTCATGTGCAGTAATGGTTTCAAACTTCCCTCTTCAATTCCCATATCCTTCATTTTTTATTCTTTATAGTGCCGCCCAAGACTGAGGGTACAACACTCCACAGAACCTGTAACAGGGTTACCCTTGTCTTATTTCTCATCGCAAAAGAAAGCTTTCAAAAATTTCACCCAGTGAGTCCATGTTTGCTATAATTATTCTGAAGATACTCTTTATCAGTTTAAGGAAATTCCCTTCTATTCTTGTTTTGATCATGCATGCATGTTGAATTTTATTAAATGCTTTTCCTTTGGCCACTGAGATGATTTCTCTCCTCTTTCTGTTAATGGTAAAGGTACATTGATATATATATATTTTTTTTAATAAAGATTTTATTTATTTGAAAGAGAGAGAGAGAGAGAGCATGAGCAGGGGGAGGGGCAGAGGGAGAAGCAGACTCCCTGCTGAGCAGGGAGCCCAAAACAGGGCTCGACCCTAGGACCCCAGCATCATGACCCAAGCCGGAGGCAGACACTTAACCAATTAAGCCATCCAAGTGCCCTCTGATTTTTTTAATGTTATTTCAACTTTGAATTCTTTTGATAGCTATAGTTCTATCAGGCTTTCTATTTTTCATTGGTCAGATTTTTTAGGACTTGTCCATTTCCTTTAAAATGGATTAGTATGAAACTGCTCGTGATACTTTCTTATGTTTCTTGGCCCAGGACAAGCTTCCTAGCACCTCATTCATGAAGGTGCCCTAGACTCCGACATGCCTTCGGGGGACTTGGGGATGCAATGACTTTTTGTCAACACCAGCTGACACGGCCCCCTCGGGGTCTCAATGCAGCATGTGACAGAACACCACCTAACTGGGTCCCAGTGGACCTGTTCGCTCTCCTCTCCCACCCTCGGCCCAGCAGACTTCCTAGCTAGCTGTCCATCCCAACGGAAGAGGGGATCCTTCCCTACGTGGGCTCCAGGTCTCCTCTCTGGCTTGGGATGGAGAACGTGTGCTTGAGCGTGAGGTCATTTCTGTTGCGCCAGGCCACAATGCAAAGGAAATTATTTTTGTTTGTGTTGAAGGGGGAAGGTATCCTCACTTTTGGAAACTGGAAATTTAGGAAAAGCAAATAACAAACACTTCAGAATTTATCAAGTATCTTATTAAAGCAGTATTTTTGCTTTTGTTAGCCTCATTCAATGTAAATCTAAATTATTTTCA
Organism: Nasua narica; assembly: GCA_028533885.1. Taxonomy (NCBI): domain Eukaryota; kingdom Metazoa; phylum Chordata; class Mammalia; order Carnivora; family Procyonidae; genus Nasua; species Nasua narica. The sequence goes on from CM052797.1 coordinate 2,124,197, forward strand.
GGTATTTAGATAAGGCTATTTTCTAAAAAGGTTTACAGAGTAGTTCCCAAAATAAACTGACTTATTAAAATATTTTAGTGTTGGGACGCCTTTAGTGTTGGTTAAGCAGTTGCCTTTGGCTCAAGTCATGATCCCAGGGTGCTGGGATCGAGTCCTGAATCGGGCTCCTTGCCTAGCAGGGAGCCTGCTTCTCCCTCTGCCTGCTCTGCCTGCCACTCCCCTGCGTATGCGTTCGCTCGCTCTCTGATAAACAAATAAATAAAATCTTAAATAAAATAAAATATTTTAGTGCTATGTTAAAGACATATTTCTAAAAAATTAATTTCTTTTATTACATAGTTTTTTTCGCTGGAAAGAAAAAAGTACCCATAATGAAAGCCATGAGGAAAAAATGAAGAAGACTAAACAAAGATACAAATAAGTAGTAATCAATTAAAGTCAATGTTAAGTTTATGGGAAAATATTATTTGAAATGTAATTCTAATTGCCAAAAAGCATCTTTTTAAAGAGGAGTTAATGGCCTGAGAAATGTAAGGTTATTTAACATGCATTTTAATTGGCAGCAGAGTATGAAAAGAGAAAAAATAATTTATTTCAAAGATCCCAAAAACTAACATAACATTTCAATGGTTTTTAAAAAATTCTCTTGAGAATTGTCCTTATTTTAAAATATGCCTTAAAATCTATCCAATTAGCATTACTCTCTAACCAATATTATAACCTTCAGAAATTGTAAGAAAATGGTGTCAAACACAGGAGATGGAAGAGCTGCCTTCCGGTTTTGTACTAATCATGGATATAAAAACATTTAAAGGAGGAATAAGCCACAATGTCATTTTAAACGGAAGCACAGAGCTGAGAAAAACCCCCCCTCTGGCAGGAGCTTCTACAACATCCCAAGGACGGTGCTGCAGGGCAGCTGTTCTCATGCTACTCCATTATTAGCAGCAGCGGGAGGACTGTAGTAGCAGTACTATAGCACGAGTACTGCAACATGAGTACTGTAGCAGGAGTATTGCAGCAGGAGTACTGTAGCATGAGTCTTGCAGCACAGGTACTGTAGCAGGAGTACCATAGCATGAGTATTATAGCATGAGTATGTAGCAGGAGCATTGCAGCACAAGTACTATAGCAGCAGTATTGCAGCAGGAGCACCGTAGCAGGATATTGCAGCATGAGTACTATAGCAGGAGTATTGTGGGACAAGCACTGTAGCAGGAGTACTGCTGCATGAGTACTGTACCAGGAGTATTGCAGCACGAGTACCATCACAGGAGTACTGCAGCACGAGTACCACAACAGGAGTACTGCAGCACGAGTACTATAGCAGGATTACTGTAGCCTAAGTACCATAGCATGAGTTGTAGCAGGAGTATTGAAGCACAAGTACTGTAGTAGGAATATTACAGCAGGAGTACTGTAGCATGAGTACCTTAGCTAGAGTATTGTAGGAGTACTGCAGCAGGAGCAATGCAGCACGAGTACTGTAGCAGGAGTACTGTAGCATGAGTACTATAGCAGGAGCACTGCAGCACGAGTACTGTAGCAGGAGTACTGCAGCACGAGTATTATAGTACGAGTAGCAGGAGTAATAGTTGATAGTACTATTACCAACGTGACTGGCCCGTCATAAGGATCACATAAGACAAATACTGTTTAACACAGTGACTGACACATCATATTTAGTATATAATTATGTTGATTATTTATAATTACCACTATAATTATTACGGTCCTCCAAAATTATAAAAATAAGAGGAAGGCAGGCCATTACAAGGAAATTCACCAAAGAAAAAAATGAATGGCCAAATAAACACAGAAAGAAATGTTTCGGTATCATTAGTAAGCATGGACAATGTGTTTGTTAACAATGAACACCTGTTAGTTGTCTTCCAGACGGGTGAAATTTTTTAAAATGATAACATACAGGGTTGGCAAAAATTTGAGAAAAGCGGCACTTCCAAACACTTTTTGCCGTTACAATGCAAACTGTACCAGCCTTTCTTAAGGATAATATAGATCATAAGACTAAATAATGTGCCAGCAATATATGGCACGTGTTGAGGAGGGAAGTTTCTAGTAAGCAAACAACCGGAGCTGCCCCCACGCAGGGTCCGTGTGTGCGGGAGTGCGCACAGAGCAGCCTGCGGATCCACGAGCCCCAACATCACGGACATGATCGCTGTGCGGTTAGGGAAAGGTTCCTTTTGCCTGCCTGTATTTTCCTAGTTGCTAAGTAGACACACAGTAGTGTGGGAATAAAGCCGATGAGCGTTACTGACAAAACGCGATGTGGGATGCCTATTTTTATGACAGGTCTCATCACCAGGATGGAGAAATGGAAAGACTTCCCGAAGGTGGAGAAGATGTGGAGACGACATCAGAAAGGACAGAAGTCTGCCCTGGTCACTCCCACGCTCATAACGTAGGACGCTTTGCTTTGCTGACACACGTGTGCATAGGCTCACAGGAGGATACTCACCTGTGAAGCTATTTTGTGACTCGAGCTTAAAAATGTAGAATTATTCCAGTACAGAAGTAAACTGTCGGTCATTAAAAACAATCTATGACCCAACAGGACGGTAAACAGTTCATGCTTGAACTGGGGGCCTTTTGTTTTTCTCCCCAAACAAGCCACAGCCTAAGTTCCACTGGTCACACCGACCACTCCCCCCTCACCCCCCCCCCCAATTGGGGGCAGTGACAGCTCAGCGTCTACCACCAACCTACCTTTCTGTCAAGTCATCCAGGCATCGCTGAAGGTGGACCTCCCCCGCCGTGACTAAAACGTGCTCTCCCGTTTCTTGAATTAAAATCTGGACACAGGGGTCAGCCTGGTTTAACAGCTTCATTCCTCTGACGAGCTGAGGCATTTCACCTAGGTTAACGAGATGAAGGCTGACTGAGTACAACGTAAGGACTAACCAAACCTCAAGTCAATGCCTGTGGGCGCCGAAGGGAAAAATACAGTGAAATAAACTCTTAAAAGAACTCTTCCAAATCATGCAGCCGTGAGAGGAGAGCTGTCTCCTGCTAACTTACTAGTAGAGAGAGCTAACAGGGGACCCTCAGCAGCTCACCGTCAGGACCCCAATGCTGGTCTACGCCATTTCGGCAAATACTCGGCAAATACAAACTACCACCGTTGTACGTGTGAATCCACCTTATTTTATCACGAACGTCCATGTCTATACCTATAAACATAACAGAATTCTCCCCCAGAGAAGAGTTAAAACCAACAAATCAACAAATAAAGACAAAAAAAACCACTTCCCGTAGTATTCAATTCAAGAAACTGGTGCCAGAGCCACATGTTTAAAAGAATCATCATGAGACTGCTTGAGGGATCTGCGTGTTTCTGGAGAAAGCTGCCCTCCGGGCCGGGGCCGCTATGCCCCCGCGCTTCTGGAACCTTCCACACTCCCATCGGCCCCTGCGGCTGGCACATGGCCACTTTCCCCCACAGTCCACGGGACTCTGGTCCACGTGTCGGGCTCAGCTGCTTCTTCGTGCCTTCCCGTGGACTCAGCAGCTACTGCCCACTCGGGCAGAGCAAGTCTCTCGTCGCTGCTTCAGCGGAGACCCGGCCTTGAAGGCATTTCCGTGCAGTCCGGTTTCACCTCTGCACTGGAAGGCTCCACTGTGCCTCAACACTTGGTTCTCAACCTGCCAAACAAACAAAGCCACAGGAACTCTCTGCAATCAAGGGTTTTCAATACGTCTATTCCAGGTCGATTTATTTATCCGTATCTACTTAGGTCCGAAATAAGGCTTCTCTGACGATAACTAACACTTCGTATTAGCTAGCGACGAGCCAGCAAGTACTTCACGTACAGGAACTCACTAATGATGTGGCCGGGATGAGTGCCGTCCTTGTTTTATAGATGAGGACACAGGTAAGGAGAAGCCGAGGACTTGTGCCAAGGTCAGGGTACCACTGGCTTTGGCGCGTGTGGGACAGGAGTCAGCGCCCGTAAAGCTCAGGCAGCCTCGAGCCACACGAGGGATGCACGGCATCGGAGGACCCCCCGAGTGTGCGGCAGCCACAGGCGGTCTCATTTGCTCCTTTTCAGCATACTGCAGTCTTCCTTTGCCTCATTAAGTGGATTTACAGATACTACGTAGCATAAACGAACTTAACCTTCACAGAAATTGTAGCATGGCCGAAAAGCATTCCTTCGAAAAAACCACTGATAACATGAATAACACAAAGCACAAAGGGAACAATAAAAAATAAATAAAAAAGCTTTCTGTCAGCTCATTTATCAAATTACCAAGTCCTTAAAAAAAAAAAGGCATACACTTAAATCTACTTCCTTGTGGGAAAGGTGACAATTTAACAACAAGCAAAGAAGAAACTTTCTCAAGACAAAACTTGGGATATGGAGACAACATTTTTAAATTAGATGTTTAAAAAATGTTTATTTATAATGATAGTCGTTTTGTTGGCAGAGATAGCATCTATTTAATCTCTTATTAAATCTGGAAGCTGATTTTCCTAACCTGCCTAAAAATCCACCAAATGATCGGTTGAAGATAAAAAATCAACACCTTTTAATAATATAGAAAAACCGAAATCATGACGAACACCATCTGGATTTCGAGGAACCTTCTGTATATAAACTGCGAACCGGATTTTAAAGTGGACCCTGTGGCCCAGCAGAGGCGGCCGGTGAAATGCGCGGCGTGTGCGCCCAGCGGCCCTCGGGGCGGGGCCTGGGAAGTCTGCGTCCAGCCGAGCGGCCACCCCTGCGGGCGGCAGACACGGCCTCCATGGACAGAGGGGTGAGGAGGGGCACAAGGAACCAGGGCGGAGTAAGTTCGCAGTAACCACATCCCGGAAAGGGCGCCCGGGAGCGAGCGCAGCGTTAGAAGTGTCCCCAGACACTGTCCTTGTGCCCTGAGACCACAGGACAGCGCGTATAAAATTCAGACACCGACACGTGGGAACGAGGCCTGCAGGAGGACGGTCCAGAACATGCACGGTAAATCTAGCACAAACAATATATGCTGTGGGGAAAAGGAGCCAGGCTCTTTTTAAAATTATGACGAGAACTGGGTGCCCCTTCTAAATCATTTTAGTTTTTATGAAGTTCAGAACATTCTAATGAAGCACACATGACGAAAACTCTAGCATCCAGATGGATCAGCTCAAGTCATTCTACTTAGCACATGGCCTCATCTAAGCAGAGAAAAATCGCCTTACTGAGAGTCTGCTACGGGCTGGGGCAGGGGCCGCCACCAGGATCCCTCTCCTCCTGCCACCGCTGTCGAGAAGGCCGCGCGACTGGCCGCAGCACAGGGCAGTGCACAACTGCCCGAGTTCAAATCTTACACATCTCTATGAAAACATCATGGCCTGAATGATCAATTCTTTCCTTACTCTCTGTTTTAAACATTAAGATCTAAACGAATAGAGAAGAATTAAGTCCTACCAGAAAGGTCTAAGAATGAGCTGTGGTTGCCAGACTCAAAGGTCACGGTTAAACTGAACTCTTGTGGACCGCACGTACTTCCGAGGGCTGGACGCAGCTGACGACGGCCAGAGCCAGGCCAGCGGCAGCGGAAGGGAAGAGCACGCCAGGCGGGCCCAGGATCTGGACGAGCCCAGAGAGGCGGCCGGGGTTAGAATGAACAGGGTGAACCCCCGCAGCCACCACACACTGGGGTCTACGGCGATGGCCCAGAGAGGACGCCTAGCCCCGGGGCCCGGCGGAGGTGGCCGCTGACCAGGACTGAGCCCAGAGGTCAGAGATACGATGCTCTAGGTGTTTGCTCTAGGGGCCCAGGGGGCCTCAGTGGTAAGGCCATCTGGTAGACGGGAGGCTGAGACCAGCTCTCGGAAGGCCCCGGGTCTGGGGCGAGGAGGGGTATCCGCATGCGAGGGCAAAGGGGCAGCCCTCCCTCTCAGCAGAGAACCACCGCCTGACAGAGCTGTCCTCTGGGTCCCTGGAAGCAAGTCTGGAGGTTGTTCACTGGCCTACCCGGGGGCGCTGGGAAGGCGGGTGAGCGAGGACATCACAGGCCTAACTGAGGACTGGTCAGGCAAACGCTGTACACCGACGACGAAGCACTGGTTATTACGTGACCTGCCATATGTGGGTGGGGAGGGAAGTGCTCCGTGTCTAGTCTAGCAAACCTACCGGGAAGAGCCTAAGACACATTCTGAAGCCTGAAGCTTGGGCTAAGATTCTAAAACCATCCCATAAAACATGGGCTTTGCTGAGGAACCACCCCATGCCAGGGTTGTAGGGGAGGCAGAGAGGCCCTGGTCTTGCCCGAAACAAGGATCCAGGTTGCCCAGGGAGCCAAGGGGGCTAAACACAGTTGTGTCCCTAAGGCGGAGCCCTGACGCCCTCTGGCCAGCGGGTGGTACGCAGCGCCTCCTGGCGGGGAGATCGCTGCTATCACACCCCCGAATGAAAACCCGCAGCAGTTGGTGGGGAACCAAGTACGAAACGTACACATTTACAAAATGTCATGAACATCACAGGCTTTGAAATATGAAGTCTCCTTACTTGGGTGTTTTGGTTCAACAGCAACCCTCACGATAGGGGTGGCCTCGAAGGTGAGCGGTATAAACGGTGGGCAAGACGGCACGCTGCACAGAGTTGCTGACTTCAGCACCAAGTCTTGAAGGCCCCCTATGCCTGCAGGAAGGAAAAGATCCGGGCGGTCAATAAAGGGGGATCAACTCGGAATTTACATTAGAAAAATAAAACCATCAACCCAGCATACATGTCACGGAGGAAAAATCGCTTAAAAATGTGGCAAGGAACGAGGCCGACCTGCACCCCTGGGTGCTATTTAGTTGCTGTTAAAAAGACAGGAATTCTGTGGGTTACAGTTTTCCAGATTCACAAATCCCATGGTTACGCCCACCTGGGCTAACACAGCCCGACTTTGATCACAGAGGTGAGCATGTCCACATATATGTGTCTGAAAATGCTAATTATTTCTAATTATAAGTCTTAATTTTTAAAATACATGAATATGATGAAGATGAATCTCTACCTGAAATAATCTCTTTTCCCAAATACTTGCATGGGGGTCAAGGGCATTTAGAGACTTCAGGTTTGAGGCTGCTACGGGGCACCCCACCCAAGCCACCCTTTATACCACCCCAATTTTGAAAGAGGACGTCGGCCTCCCTCCTGCCCCCTCACCCCCCGCCCCACTTCAGGCTCCCGAAGATGCTGCCTATGAGCCCCCAGCAGGGTATGGGTCTTTGAGCAGATGGGAGCACAGGAGAGCCAAAGGGGCACACTGAGCTCACTTCCACAGTAAGAGCAGACAACGCCTTAGAAGAAGTCAAGTCACACACACAAGGGCATTTTTGTGCTTCTGGGCTAAGGTAAAGATTGGGGAGGGAATGGAAGGGGAGGCTGTCCTCTCAAGGGGGAGGGAACATTCCATCAGCATTCCATGTGTCCGCCTTGAGCTCAGAAACAACTAAGGAAAGGAAAACAAGGAAACAATCTGCTGCCTTCGGTTGACACCCTGACATAAGGTACCTGGGTGACAGACGCCACACAACCCCACGCTTGGCCCGGGAGGGGAACCGAAACAGAAGCTTCCGGCACACAAGCTCCAGAGGCGGCAGCGAGGTCTCCTGGTCTGACCACATGGTGTGGACAGACCTCGCCATCCCCCACTGAACCCCTCCAGAATTCACCACCAGACCGCGTTCAGGGCAAGCTCCAACCACAAGGAAACCTTCCCTCCATCACGCTGACACCAGTCTTCACCCCATGGCGACACGTGCCCAGTTCGGCTCTCCAGAGGTCCTCCCCAGACGTGTCTCCATGTTCACTGAGCACCCTCGGGATTTCGAAGGTATCCGCCAGATCCCCTGAAGCCATTTCTGCCTCACACTAAACATCCTTAGCTCCTTTAACTGTTCGGCTCAACATGATTTCTACAACTTTCTTGTGCAGGGGGCCCTCCCCAGACTGAGGTTTCCAAGGTACTAAATTTAGTTCCCGTGCATCCGTGTATTTATCCACTCAAGGTGTAACCCTCTTATCACCGTGCCTCTTGGCCCAGCACCCAGAAAGGTCTACACCGGCCCCAGCTTCTTGCTACCTCCCCCCACTGGTAAATGACGACGGAACAGATCTGGGGCTGCCCCAGTTCCCACCAAGTCTGCGAGGAATAACATCGTCCCCCCTGAGGCCAGCCCCTGCCTTCCGTCCGACCAGCGCACACGTCCTTCTTGCACACACGGCACGTGGTTGCGACGGGACGAGAGAGGCCAGGCCTTCCTCTGTATCAGCAGGGACGCGGGCTGCACGCAGTCAGCATGTCGGAAGCGCCGTCCGTCTGGGCTACGTTCTGCTCCGGCGGTTACCACATCCATTCTCGCTACTCAGATGTGTCCGGATTTGTCCACATGATTATGATTCCCCAAAAAACAGGGAAAAGTCCATACCACAGTATTCCTAGTCGAGATTAAGGATTTATAGAAAAAGCAATGTTCTAAAGATAGTAAAAAAAACCCCCACCACCTGCACTCCATGTCCCCATTTTTACTTATTTTAAAATACAATCTCAAAATCTAAGAAAGGAAACATTGAGGTTATTTGGGCGAATCACAAAAAAACTCCAAATGATTTAAAAATCGCTTTGAGAATTTCTTGAAATACTATCAGATAATTATGAAGTGTACAACCTGATATTTATGCAAAATACAGTGTAAAAGAAGCTTTTTGTTTTCAAATGATATGAAGTATAATTTTGAAAAAAGAAAAGTATACCCAGAATCGTACCATCCTAAGACTGTCACTGTTTTCATTTTGATGGATTTCCCTCTCCCCTGCCTCCACAGACACACATAATTTACCGTCACAACCTCCATAAAATTTTTTGTTCTCTTTTACTTCTGTTGCTCTAGTCGCATCGATACAAATTATTGAGGAACACTTTCTTCATACAAAGGACATCTGCTACGGCATTTTTCAAGTGGGACTGAGGGGGGTAAAGGACATGTTCCCTCATGAGAATTACTGCCGAATTTCTGGGACAGAACAAGTAAGTTCAGAAAAAAAATCAAACTAGCATGCCATCGATTTGGTTGAAGGACTTAAGAGAGAACAAGCTTTTTTTTTTTTAGTGTTCATTAAAAAAAGGCACGAGATCTAAATGCGAGAGAGAGGGAGTGAGGGAGTAACAGGCTGAGGAACCAGGAACATGAGGTCACACCCGGCACGCCAGCGTGTTTCTCTATGAACATCGGTCAGTGTCGTTTGGTTGAAAAGAAATGATCCCAGTCCCCTCTGGTCCTAATGCTTCTGTCCACAAGTGCACTCCGATCTGTGAGCGTGTGAACTCGGGCTCCCAGGCTGGGGTGACAGGGAACCACACCCAGGAACACGCGCACCGTGTCTGCAGGCCTTCGCCAGGCCGGCCCGCCACCCCCCGCAGAGGCTTCTTCCTCAAACAGCAGCATCGTACCAACACTGTGGGGACCCAATTTTTCCCCAGGCTCTAACGTTCCCTTTAGTATTCCAGAAGTATTCCAGAAATAGTATCAAGGAGCAGCTTCTAGGGTCTGAGACTGGAGAGGGATGGGCCCTTCGCTGACAATGCTCTGCTCTGAGCAGCTCCCCACATGCACAGGCTGACGGAGTCTAGGACGAGGTCACAATGGCGGGCAGGAAGACGGTGACAACGTCCCGGAGTTCTAACAGTGCTACCTGCGCACCGAACCCACTGCCCACCTGGGCAACAGCAGTCCTACCTCCCGGGAGGTCTGGATTCTAAAGTGCGCTTTCAGCGCTGGTGTAAAAATGGTATTGGAATTAAAAAATAAAACGAAACACTTTGTGGGAAAGCATGTTAACACTCTAGCTACAATATGGTCTCCTGACTGCCACGGTTCCATTTCAAGCCAACATTACCACGACTGCTCAAGGACCATCAACTTGTCCGTCTCAATCTGTTTAATGCACCTGAGTCGCCCAGCTTCCATTAAATCTGCACAGTGAAGGCAAGTTCTACCCGGCGGGCTGCAGAGCCTCGGGCCCGTCAGAGCCGTGAACGTGACCTCAGAAGGGACAGGAGGACTCAGAGCCGCGCCACTGAGCCTCGAACAACACAGGGTTCAGGGCACCAGCCCCTGCGCAGTTGAAAATCCACGTGTGACTTTGACTCCCCCCAAACTTAACTATTAAGAGCCTGCTGTGGACCGGAACCCTCACTGGAACGGAATGGGCTGATTGACACGTATTTTGGGTGTCACATGTATTCCACACCGTATAAAGAAAAGGTCATTAAGAAAATCATACGAGAAAATATAGTTACAATACTGTACCCCATTTACTGAGAAAAAATCCACATGTAAGTGGACCCACGCAGTTCAAACCTGAATTGTTCAAGGATCAACCGGATCAAAAAATTTTTTTTAAAGTACAGGTTTCGAGAGTGGTGTGAATCTAGAGAACCAGTGGTTTGGGGAGACCACCTTCTACTCTAGGTCCTTCTGTGGTTCTGGATACCAAAGCCCATACTTGCCTAAACTCCCACATCCTTATCCTGGATCTTCTGGCAGAAGTCGGACTCCGCCCCTCAGACTCAGCCACGGAGGGCACCAGGGGACCCGCGCGCCTCCTAACTTGTCACGGAGCGAGGTGGGCGGGCAGGTACCTGGATGTTAAATAGACTCGAGGGCCTTCTCCAGGCCTCCTTGGCTAATAAATAGCTCCAAAGTGCACCAGTGCTGCTCGGCGAAGGTTTTCCGAGGCTCGGTCAAGCCTCCCCGGTATGCTAAACAAGTCCGTTAAATCCACGGCCCTTTAGCTTCTTGGTGTCACAAATGGCCCCGGGAAACATCTTACAATAGTGACATCACCGGGTCAGAATTTTGTCTTCTCATAGGGACAGACGGAGCTCATAACCAGTTAATAATAGTTCTTAGGCAAGTCACATCAAGAGCAGGGCCTTATTCTCAGAAGAGAGACTACAGCAAGGACAAAAAGGAATACCTGAGGAGTTGGAAATACTTTCCTTGGGAGATGTGTAGGCTTGCCGTCTTGGCCTGTATTGGAGAACAGGCAGAAACCTGCCCTGCGGTGTCCTGTGTCCGGCAGGAGTGACAGCTGGGTGCCAGGATGGAGTCCCGAATTAGGCCCCAAGAACCAGCCCTGAGGGGGCCAGACCACCTCCGCTCCTGCAGGAACCGACTGCCGCCGGAGGGCCCGCCTCTCACCCGGGGAATGACATGGGCAGGGAGGCCCAGGATTAAAATAATGGAAGAAGGGGCGCCCGATGGCTCAGTCGGCTGAGTGTCTACCTCCGGCTCAAGTCATGATCTCAGGGTCCTGGCATCGGTACACACAGGGCGCCTGCGGCACAGAG
>CM052797.1:2136051-2202637 GCA_028533885.1 Nasua narica
AGAAAGAACACACGGCCTGTCGCCTTGTCCCTCTTCCCGCCACATCGTCCAATGACCAGTGAATTGTGTGATCCGGTGCAGGGTCCTTACGCAGACTCCTCTCAACACTGTCCTTGAGCAGATCGCTCCCTGACTCCGATCAGAGCAGCCAGCCTCGTCGGCCGTGGCCATCTGCCTACCCTCTGTGGTTCGTTCACAGGCTGGTCCTGCTGGATTCCCACTGGGAGATGCGCAAAATGGCTTTGAAAACTATTCTTTGGTTTTTGGTCTGTTTCATTTTTCGGGAAAACAAAACAATTCCTAGCAAACATCAAACCTTTCCTACTCTACCTTTATCTATTTATAAAAAAACATCCAACACATTACCCAAAGAATATCTGAGCATCTCCTTCCGTTCTTACCAGCTACAAGTGCTGAAATGTAGACACCATTAGGGTAAGACGATCTCAGTTACATCATAGCAAGCATTTCTCTGGCTCCAAGAAAAACAGAGAAAGTGCCGCAGAAAGTAGGTCAGCAAAATAATGTGAAAGTCATTTCAAGTTGATTATTTCCATCATACAGTCCATGGTGGCCTGTGTATGGGGGTCTCTGGGCAAAGACCCCAGGAATACCACTGTGAGGTAAGACTATCACTTCTAACTGATCCCAAAGAGGAGACCATAAAAAGGGATGTCAGAGGAACCTCCTTTCCTCTCCCGGGGCCCCTGGTGTGTTTTCTCCAACCACAAGTGTCCTTCTGATTTATTAACAGGCCCTGCCCCTACTGAAGCCCGTTACAAACCAGAGAACTTCACGGCACCACCACACAGAAATGCTGATGGAGCGTCTGTGAAGAAGCCTTCCTGGGACGGACTTGTGCAAACCATTCTCAGGCTTCCTGCCCACGAGCGGGGTCAGATTCGCCCTAACCAGATCCCACTGGCAGGCTTCTGTTCATTCATAAATGGCTCACTCTGCAGAAACTCAACACTAGATTCTGTCCCGAATAGAACGGACCGTAATAAAATGATCTCCAGGTGACCAATAAGATTCGAGTTAATTTGTATTTCTGCATTTTGCATATAAGGCCAGGAAGACCATTGTTAAAGCCTCTGCATATCATTCAGATACAGTCTGTGACTATACCTGAACCTGGGACGGAAATGACCTATTGCTTCACGTCAGTTTTTTGACAATCGTCAGATCACGCATCTTCCCTGACAACACAGAAAGTCCCAGGGAATCACGTCACACGCAGCCATGGAAGCAGAGGGAACTCGACAGCCTCTGTGCTTCCAAACAACCTGCTGCAGCGTGGGGCCTCCTCCAAACCATCCCGGGGACGGGGTGCTCACCACAGCCCGCATCCCCGCCGAGGAGCAGGGCTTCTAACTTATGTAAGTGCGTGTAGTTCACGGCTACGTCATGACCACCCAGGGCATGACATGCACACGGATGTTACATGTGTGAGCACGTGTTCATGGCTACATCACGAGTGCCCAGGGCATGACACGCACAGGGATGTTACATGTGTGAGCGTGTTTAGTTCATGGCTATGTCATGACTGCCTAGGCACGACATGCACATGGATGTTACATGTGTGAGCACGTGTAGTTCATGGCTACGTCATGACCGCCTAGGGCATGACATGCACACAGACGTTACATGTGTGAGCGCGTGTAGTTCATGGCTACATCATGACCGCCGGGGGCATACATGTACACGGATGTCACACGTGTGAGCACGTGTAGGGCCACTACTTGACACGCACACGGATGTTACATGGCCTCCACGTGTCAGGCTCTCCCTGGCTTCTCGGGTTGTACGGAGACCGCATTCCTTTTCAATGCCGCTGCCTCTACCTTTCCCTTCTGGAGTCACACAAACCTCTCCATCCTGGGGAGCTAGTTGTCCCACCCTCCCCAGCACCTCTGTCCTCAAAACCCCCGCTCAAAATGCCCAACTCCCTCCATCTCTGGGCCCATTTCTAGGCGCGTGTTTGTGTGAAAAGGTGCTTGGCTCGTGCTGAGCACGGGTCCACCGGGAGCCAACAGTCTGAGGCAGCTTCTCCCCCACAAAGCACAGGGTGGCTCACAAGGGAACGGGTTCCCACAGGGTCACCCGTATATGAGGGATTATTCTGTCAGGAGAAGCAAGTCCGAGTCCATCCAGAGGTGGCAGAAGAGGACGGCAAGCCACCTGGAAGGCATCTTTTGTGGGTACGGAGGACAAGGAGCCAAGACGTGGTGCGAGGTCAGGGTTAAGGCCTAGAGCAGTCAGCCAGTGAAGGCAGGAGGCAGGAGGCACCCATGCAGGAGGGGAGCCAGGGACCCACCGCTACGTCCGGGCTGCGGTCCCCGGGCACGGGGCAGTTTTAGAAGGCACGGGCCGCAAAGGCCAAAGGTGGGGTCTGCGAGTGGCAAGGATCACCCAGCGGGAGAGGGAGCCTGGTGCAGCCCATGTAAGGCCCAGGTAAGGTTTGCAGGGGAAGCAGCAGCCCCAAGTGGGGCCTGTCCTAGGAATCTTACTGGATGGAGAAGCACTTAGGCTGAATTCTAAGTGAGACGTGAAAAGGATCAATTTCTCAAATGTGGAGAGAAAGAAAGGTTGATAATCACATTTTATGGTAATTTTGTCCCTTCTTTAGTAATGCCACGTGCCCGGGAGTGCGCCCCATTCTTAAGGCACGAGGAGTAAAAACAGATTCCGAGGGAGGCTGGTTTCTCTGCACACAGCGCTCACTCCTTCAGTACGTTGCAGGGGTCATGCCTGCCTCTTCCAGGCGTGGGGTCACGTCACCTCCAAGGGAACCCTGCGCCGGGAGCAGTCGCCGGCCCTGGGCCCCTGCGCTCCAGAGCTCGCTGCACTGACCCCCTGGGGCAGCAGCTGAGGCCAGCTGAGGCGAGCAGGTCTGGTGAGGCACCCGCCCTCCCTCAATTTGATAGAAGGAGCTGGAAGAAATGCAATGATAACAAAGGTTCTAAGGATGGTCCAGGAAAATGTGTTCTGTGGTTCTGCGGCGCTGAGTTTCTGGGCATGTTGAATATTATCACCGGGAGGACAATAGGTCCTTGTGTTCTCTGCTTGTGAGCTAGGTCGGCTGGCAGCCGGTTACATTTCTTAGGCAGTTACTGAAGCCAACATTAAAACAAAACCAAGCACAAGATTCCCTAAAAAGTGCAACGCACCGGGAAGCCTGCCCAAAAGGATAATGTCAAGCTATCTTAGGAACCCAAGAGCGGACTACTTGATCGGTACCTATTATTAATGAGGGCTCACCTTTCAGGGAGGCTAGAGCCGGCCGTGCCCTCCTCCCCACGGGCTTGGTTCACTCGCTGTGGGGCTGTGGCACTCCGGGACCGCCAAGGCGAGGAGAGACCAGAAGCAGGCCAGCACAGAGGCCAAGAAAAGTAACTCAGTCTTCTGGCTGTCAGGAGAATCAGCGGGGAATAAGTCTTTCTAACCCAGAGATTTGGCCTCTGACATTGTTAGGAAGTCTTCATTACAAGCGTCCACCCTGGGAGGGCCGGCTGCTAGACCACCAGGCACAAGGTCTGTAGCTGAGACCTACCTACGGGATTCTGAGCAGCCCAACTCCTGGTGCCCGCGGGCAGAAGGTCCAGGAAGGTTCCAGCCACGGCGGGCGACACACACTCACACCAGCCTCACAAGCCACACAGGAGCACAAATCAGTTTCAAAAAAGTTACCTCACGGCGGGAAAGACAACACGCTGCCATCAGGTTGGCTCGGGAACCCCTAGAGCTCATCCTCGGAGAAGGAGGGGTTAATCATCCCCGGGAGCCTCTCCTGAGAAGGAACTGACCTCCCACGGCTCGGCTCATCGCAGTCAGTCGGGGTGTAGCTAGGCCTCCGGGCAGGGCTGACCCCCCGCAGAAACAAAGCCGGAGTGCTGACATGCGGTGGGCAGTAACTGGCCGGGCTGTGCCCCACGCACCCCTGCACGCCCCCAACACCACCTCTTCCGGCCCCTCGCATCCCTCCTGTGGTTTTGGGAATCCCATCCCCTCTCCAGCCTTTTGGGAAATATGGAAGCTAAGTAGAATGTAAGGAAGAGGACGAATATTCCTAACCCCCCAATTCCTCAGGTTGACAGATGCAGGATTTTAGGACAAAATGAGGTGAAACAATCTATTGCCTGAATATGTGTATCATGAAGACAAGGAAATGTAAGGTCTTCTTAGGTGAGGACTCTGGGTTGAATGAGCTAGAGTGAGCTGGGCAGGGGTCCACTGCCGGACGAGAAAGTCAGGAGACCCTTACATTCCACACGGTGCTAACAAGGAGCAGATGCTTCAGGGAGGAATAGAAACCCGTCCCTAAGTCGGCTGGCACAATGACCTCTGTCAGATACAGCAAGCGTGACTTCGGCTGCCAGCATGGACAGACGGACTCCCAGACAGACACCCGGCACATGCCTGCCCCGTCCAGAAGACGAGGGACTCCTAGGTGCACCGACGTGCCTCTGGCTTCCCTCCCTCGACGGGGTTGGGACATGAGGCCACCTAGTTTCAAAAATAAAGATCTGAAGCTAAAATTACAGGCGTACCTCGCACGGGAGGCCTAGGTAAAAAGGCGGGTGGATGAAAAGTGAGCCAGGGACGCACTCAGAGTTTCAACTACCTCACAGTAATGGGGGGGGGGGGGGGACAAAGGAAAAAGTACATCTTTGCCTATAAATTTGAAAAACTTCTCTATGGCAAAAATGAAAGTTAAAAGGCAAACCAAAAACTATAAAAAATTATATAAAGTGTATATTGGAACAGAGATGAATAGCCTCCACACATAAAAAGCTTCTTACTAAAAAATGAGAAAATAAATAAAATATAGTCAAGTTTAAAAATGGAGCCAAAGGAGCAATTCAAAAGAAGTAAAACAAGGCGCCAACTCACACGGAGCATTCCACCTAATAAAATACGCACGGACTCAAGTGAGAACTCAGTCCCACGCGGACTGACACACACGCAGGGCTCTCTGACCTACCGTCTCCGCCCGGAGGGCTGAACAGCAGTCTCTCAGAGTTGAGGCCTCTCTACGTGTATCGCTCTATTCCCACGCCTTCCTAGTGCACGCCTGAAGTGCCCCCTCCTCAAGGAGAAATTTACCTTTAGACTGAACTCTTCAAACACATCTGCTCTTTACCAATTGCAGTGTATTAGTACCGACCAGTTCTCCTGGTGATTCACTTACTAGTGGGGGCTCTTTCTCGGATTTCCTAGGTGCAACCATTGGCTGATTTTTTTTTTCTTATTTCTTCTTCGTTTTTTCTTTTCTTTTTCTTTCTTCTTTTTTTTTTTTCTTATAAAAGCAAGAAGCTGGTTTTTTATACTCAGAGTGTCAGAACCACATCTCCAGGGTTTGCTATGTAGAATCTTACTTTCGTCAACTTCAGAATCCAGGTAGGCACCCTCCTTTCTACCTTCAAATAACGTCCATAAAATGCAGCACACTAGCCAAGAGGGGGAAAGGCCATTAACAGAACACAGAAATATTCTGAAACACTATCCTGTGTTGTCTCTCTGGCAAAGCTCGGCAAGAAGTACATTCTCTTCACATAAAAAGTCAAAGGTAAGTCTGCTTCAGTGGCTGAACACCGGACCAGGCCGAACTGAACCATTTCCAATCACTGGGTTTCACCTCATTCTGCTATTGCCGCAAGCCCCACGCACTTATTTCTGGACACTTTTTTGAGTATTTATTACGTTTAATTTTTATAATCTAGCTGGATCATCAATTATACAATTGATTTATTTAAATTTTCTAAGTTAACATACAGCGTGGTTTTGGTCCCTGCAGTAGGACTCTGGTTCATCACAACAACTGCCCTCCTCAATGCCCATCCCCCACCCACCTCCCTTAAGATTTAACTCATAATATAATGGCTGAGTTTAACAACTGGTTAGCAAAATGCATTTTATGCTTGGCTCTTGTGAGCCTGGCAGTTTCCTCTGCCCACATCTTGCAGGGCTTGTGACACATTTTCCAGACTTGAGCCATCTGTTCCAACTTTCTGGAGGCTCCTGTTCGTGCGGAAGGGACCTTCACGACCTTCAGGGTGCGTGCATCCTTGTCCTCTCTGATGAAGGAGGCTCATTCTGCTTTTCTGTGCACGGCCCCCTGCAACTGACGCCCCATGGTGCGGTGCGACTAATTCCTGTGGTTCAGGGGCTCTCGGGATGCTCTGAGCACCCACCCTGGGACCTCGGCCTGCACTGATTTTAGCTACTTTCTAGAGCTAGATGCTGTTTACCATCCCCTTCAACCCTGGGCTCCCCGAGGGTATTTTGTTGACCCTTCTTGTGTGAGCTACTTTTGACCTATTTTGAGTGTGATTTCACAAACACTCTCTGTTACATGTCACCCTACAGAGGACGTTGGCAGGGATGACGAACACCACCGCCGTCACAGTGGTTTTGTGCGGAGGACACACTTGCCCATGAACAAAGGAGCCACCACCACGATACGCATTTAAAGTTCAAGTTCCACTTTTTACCTTTAAGACTTCTTACATCTTAGGGGAAAAAGTACCGTAAAATGGGTGTAACTTCCACTAACACTGTTTAGTTAAAATGAAATTCAAGTGTTTTAAATTAAGATTACTATATCCTGTAGATGCAAATTCAATTTCTACTCTGCTCTAAAAGTGAACTGAGAGATTGTATTTTAATATCTAACTGGTAAGAATTATTCTGAATAAGTTTTATTATTAACTGTGAGTTTTTGTTTATCTTACATATAAAACTGCCTTGCAGTTTACATTTTAGGGGCTTTATCAAGAATTGGCCTATAATCTAGAATCCAGTTTTTAAATTTTATTTACACACAGGGAACAATGTTTTCTATGCACCAACTGAATTAAGCTTATGTTCTTTTTTTTTTTTTAAGCTTATGTTCTAATGAGGGAATGAGATGGACCCAGAAGGACAGAGAATTCATGAATCACAGTTTTCCCTTCTCGAAACTCTGGGGACAGGAAAAGAAGCCTGATGCTGATCTAATTTTTTTTCTCGTGAGTACCCCTGCTTTCACTAAGTGGGTGTTCTGGAATGTATACACACACACACATTTTTATCCTTGAAATTCTTGAGATTTCTGATTAGGATATTTTGGGGGGTCTTCTCTCTTGCACTCCTGCCTGCAGTCCCTCAACTGCGTCTGTCCCTTAGGATGTGTGTTCCACTCGGGGAAACAAGTCGCTGGACGCTCTCCTCCCACACGTCAGTAACACATGTCCATTGATACTGAACTCGCTGAGTCTGTTTCCCACATGCCAGCTTTTCAGGCAGAGTCTGAGTTCTGTTAGAGTTTCTGAGAGCCTTCTTCTCATTCCCAGGCTCGGGGCTCCTGGGCCCCAGATCTGTTTTAAAAGAGAGCTATTTTTAAAATCCTACAGTCGGGTTTGTCACTGCCAGTAATGTTTCTGTTCTCAATTCATGTGTTTTTCTTGAGCATCTGCTCTGGCTCTTATCAACACTGCAGCCTCCTAATCTCACCTAGGATAGTCATTCATTTTTCTGAATTCCCTCCATTTCTTGGAAGAAGTCTGTTTCAGACAGTCCTATCGCTCTTCTTCCTCTGAAATGCTCTTTCTAGACGCCCAGCGGTTCTTCCGTGTTCACTGTAGGAGAGGGAAGCGTCTGTTTCGTGAGTGGTGGGGAGCTGTGCCAGAGTACTTGGGTTTCTGCTTGAATTTCTGGTCTTCACAAAAAGAGGAGGACGGTCGGAGACTTACTGTACATTTGCCATCTTGGTGATGTAATCATCTCTATGGTACAGAAAGGGTGGGCCACTGAAATCAGAGCAGGGGCTTTTACTTTTGCCTCAAATAATTTTTTTTAATGTCTTGAGAGATACAAGCAATATTACTGGTTTAATACGGGGGTGTGTGTGTGCATGTGGGTACATCTTATCTTTAATGTCTGTGGGACACTTTGTTTTTTTAAGTGGGCTTCACACCGGGAGCCCGACATAGGACTTGAACTCACGACCCTGAGGGATCAAGACCTGAGCTGAGATCAGGGGTTGGACGCTTAAGGGACTGAGCCACCCGGGGACCCCCATGTCTATGGAACATTTTAAAAAGGGACATTAAGTCACAAGGAAAATCTGAATTAAGCCCCCCAAAATATATACTGCACGGCTATTCTTTTACTTTCTGATTCTCCCTGGATTTTTTCCGTCTTAGTTTGCAACCCTACTGTGATTTAAAAAAGGGTTTTCTACAATGAAAATTATTTAAAATCCATTTCCACCACCTCAGGTATTTAAGGAAAACTGACAGTTTTCTTCACCCTGTATTCTCCCCCCTGCTACATCCAGAACTTTCCCTACCCGTATTACTCATTATTCACATCTCGGTCAATCATATATACTCACTGTAAAGAAGAAGAAAAACAACAGAATGGAAATCTTTGAGGTTGCTAATTTCTAAGATTACCTAAAGCAGTCAAGTTTTCTTTTATGGAAAAGCCAGTTTAAAGTTTCATCATTCAAATGCAGCCTATCTAAAACACCTGGAAATGATTTCAAAGTTTTCAAAGTCACTATTCTAGTGGGTATTACTTGCAACCTAACTATTACTGGCCTTTGAAATAGAGAAGCTGGGAGCACACTGAACAGCTCAACTACTACAGATAAAAGCACTCTGAAAAGCGTACAGTGCTATAAAAGCATAAGGTGGGAGTATTAAAAATGGATTTGGACATGAAACCCCGAACTCGTTCATTTCAACGACTCCGTCAAACCTGGGGCGAGGGCAGAGAGCAGCGAGACCTTAGCCCAGACCCGGTTCTGCATCTCACTGGGGTCGTTCCGGGCCAAATCAACTCCAGTCAAATTACACCCCGTCCCTCCGGGATTAGAGACAAACGGGTTTGGGTCAAGTGCCCCGGGTTTTCACTCAAACCCATCACGCGCACTTTCTTGGAGGACGTTCGCAAATTACGCGATCAAATTTGAAAGTAACTTTTCAGGAGCTGCGTGTGGTCCTTCTGACAAACAAGAGCTCCGTATTTGTGGCAAAGCAACAATTCTGGCTGTAACTAATTGGATGGCGGTAAAATCGTCACAAGGAAAATGGACGTGGAATACCAGCCAAAGAAATCTCTGACTCTAACACACGACGTGTTGGCTGAAGGAAATTTATACTATCATGCTCCCCCACCCAGGAATACACAGCTGAGCACCAGCCGGAGCTGTGCAGGGAAGGGCTGCTAAAGGTACAAACTAATGGGATTTTTTCACATCTGCGGAGGGAAAAAAAAGGCCAGGCACGCTGTGTCTGAAAGTAACAAATGCAGTAAGTAAGACCAGGTGTGGAAATGTCCGGAACCTACCGAAATAATTAAAACACAAGCAGATGTACCATTCTGTCTTTTAGGAATTACAGAAACTGGAGCTATTCTTAAATAATTACTAGCAATCATCGTGGCCAGATCCTGCTGCTCTGTGCCTAACGAGGGTCTTTCCTAAACATTTCCTTCTCTGGGCTTCATGACTCCATAAGGTGGAAAGTCCTCAAGTGAATTGATAAAGAAATTAACAACAGTAATGAACCTGAAACTGTGTCAGAAGGGAATGTGGTAAATCATACACACATGTCGTGCACAGCCCCTTCCTGATGCTGAGAGTCAAGAACTGTCTGCTGAACCACACCAAAGTCATCACAGATTCAATGCCAAGTTTACAAAACAAAGGAAAGAGGCAAAAACTGTGTGTGTGTGTGTCTGTGTGTGTTGTATAAGGAAAACTTATGGAAGGATACATCCCAATCTGTTACCAATGGTAACATCAGAAGAGTGGTTGCAGACGTGATGCCATTATGTTGTGACACTTCTGTATTATTCAGATATTTACATCAGTGTGTGCTATCTGTGAGATCCAAATAAGTGAAATCAAAATAGAAGCATTATCAGTTAAATTTGCCAACAAAGAATGGGTATTATTTTCAAAAAAGAAAGCAATCCAAATTTTATACACTCTCTCTCTCTCACATACACACACATTTAATAAAAATGGAAACTCCCTTGGATTGTTCTCTGGTTTGTGACCACTGGATCCTGAAAATGGAATAGTGAACTTAATGACCAAATATCCGAACTTGCTGGAGGAAAAAGAAAAAATACGGGTTCAACTCTCTGTATATTTACTGAGCATCAATCATCATGGTTTAAACAATTAGCTGATGATTCACAACTTAGAGAGTATTTGCACTCAATTTATCTACAGCCTTCCTTCTGTACTCAATTATATCCCCCCTAGTTTTGGAGACAAGCAACCCCCACACTCCGAACACAAAGTCAAAGATTACTGTACTTTCTCATTGTCAAGGTTTTTATTCAAAAGAGTCTACTTACAGCATTATTCCATGTAAAAACAGTTATGTTTGTCCATATTCTGCCTAAATGTGGAGGAACTCGGCTTGAGTAAAATTTGGCAAAGCCTTTAAAAGAATTAAAATTCTTTTTTTTTTGGTGGTATAAAATGCCTGTCAAAGTACGAGGCGTGTTTTGCAAATTAAATTCTTTAAAAGGGCGTTCTTCCCTCTTCCAGCTCATAACTGATTTAAGTGTTACCGAATATACTTAGCTTTCAAACTAAGAAGCCAAACCCATTCTTTAGATATACCCGTGGTTCAATCAGCTGAATATGCCCACAAAAAAATCTATGGCCTCTTCCATGATCTCCTTGTACGGCTCTCTAATTACCGTCCCACAGGGCCTCTCCCACCTAACTCAGGGCCCCTACTCTCCTCGGCCTCTGAAACGGTGCTGTCGCCAACACTCCCGGCATTCATGGTGGCCCAACCAAGCTGCTCTCCGCTTGGGCACTGGAAAACTCCTTTGTTTCTGTAATCTCTGCAGAAGAACTCTAACCGCGAGAGAGTTTCCTGAGGACTTCTCTGGGAGCCCCTGGGTACCACAGCTGGGTTTGCTCAGGGGCACCGTGGGGCTCACTGGCTCCTTGGCCCCAGCTCAGTGCGGCACCTTCACCTGCGGGTCCTGACCCTGACCTCAGACCAGACCCAACTCCACCCTCCATTCCACGTGGCCAAACTGTTTCCCCCAACATTCATTCCAGAATCGTTTCTTTAGCTCTCACCTAGTTCAAAGCACAGTACCAGACGCTGCGAGAGAAAAGATGAGCCAGGTGCCATCCTGAAAGAATTTATAGTGTCCGTCTTAAATTGGTGGGACACGTTGGGTAGCATTTCAGAGTTGATGCTTACTTCTAGAGAATGATTTGAAAAACATAAAGGGCGATGATTTATGGAATTAAAAACAGGATATGCCTTTCAAAACATTACAGAATCCAACAATACACAAGGGTATAGTAAAAAAAAGAAAAAAATGCACAAAAAAATACAAAAGTATCGTAAAAAAAAAATGCACAAAAGAAACATTAAGACCAAATCATAAAATAGTCAAGGACAAATACTTCAGTCATAACTAGAGTGGACCACAGAATTCAACATCCAAATTAGGATTTTCAGGAGTGAAAGGGGTCACAGCACCTTCTTGGAGAAAACAGGCATCAACCAGGGTGCCGTGGACAACCCAGGCTGGGAGGTTGCAGGTGGTATAAAAATATACAGCTCGCTTGACAAGGAAGGGAGAGCAAGTAGTGGGCGCCAACACTCACCTTTCCCGCCCAATCCCTCCCCCCACAGTTCTGCTTTCAGAATCTGAAAGTCAGAGAGGCACACAAAACAAAACGGAAAACAAAAAAGGATTCACATACACAAAAATATTCCATGATGTTTTGCAAAGAACAAAGCTACAGACTTGTTACATTTAAAACTAAATTTAAATTTGGTCATAATGAGAGTCTGGGAAATACTGGGCTTTTGTTTCTATCTATCTATCTTTATTTTTTAAAGATTTTATTTATTTACTTGTCAGGGAGAGAGAGAGAGAGAGCGAGCGAGCACACACACAAGTAGGGGGAGCAGCAGGCAGAGGCAGAGGGAGGAGCAGGCTCCCCGCTGAGCAAGGAGCCTGATTTGGAGCTCAATCCCAGGACGCTGGGATAGTGACCTGAGCTGAAGGCAGTGGCTTAACCGACTGAGCCACCCAGGCATCCCGGGCTTTTGTTTTTAAACACACTTTTATATTTTAACACAGGGTTAACACACCTGGTTTCAGTTTTAAACTTGTCTAACCTCATAAAGGGAACTGTTTTCCAAATTCAGTATCTAAATAACTATGAATATATTAGGCTTTTATGGGCCAAACAAATCCAGAAAACACTCACTTACTCAAAAAGCGAAGCTATTTTGAAAGATCTGAGTTAAGACCAGGGTTCAGTTACTTGTCATCTCTTGCAGCTATGAGATTTCAGGCTGTGTACATCACATCTGGGCAGACTCATACATCCACGTACAAAAGACACCCCGCCTATGCGTGCGTACAGCCACTCTAGTGGACCTCACGTTCTGCACCTCTCAACTGACATCGACTCTTAGGACAAACTAATTTCTGGTAAACACACTGAACATCAGAAGGAACAAAGAAACAGACGAGACACATGGCTGGTGGCCACAGGCTGGAAACTCAAGCACCCAGTAAGCTGGGCCCTCACTCTCCCTATCTTTCTTCCTTTTCTTTTTTTTTTTTTAAAGCTTTTATTGATTTGTATTAGAGAGGGAGAGAGCGTGCGCACAAGCAGGGGGAGCAGCAGGCAGAGAGAAAGGGAGAAGCAGACTCCCCGCTGAGCAAGGAGCCCACCGTGGGGCTCGATCCTAGGACTCTGGAATCAAGACCTGAGCCAAAGGCAGATGCTTCACCGACTGAGCCACCCAGGCGCCCCTCCGCTCTCCCTTTCTGATCTGTGGCACCTCAGTTTTCCCACAGATACTCCAAAAGGAATGCCAGCAAACCAAAGAATAACTGTAACACTATCTCCTAGGAATTCCAGACTCCCTTCCTCCTCTGGCTCAAAATTCCATTCCATCCCTGTGCTCGGAAGGAGCACCCGGAGGGGAGGACACACGTGTCTGTCCACTCACCCACACCCACCGGGTAACGGGCCCAAGGAACAAATGTGCTAAGACAGATGTATTAAAAGAGGAAGGAACTCAAAGGAAGGAGCCAGACGTCTCTCCTGGAGCAGCTGGAGAAGGTTTCAGAGAGGTGGCATTTGAGCCGGGCTTCGTGTCTGCGCTCATCAGGCCGCACGGGGAAAGGAAGAATGGGGGAGAAGACGGCGTGTGCTGAAACAGGCGGGGAGCAAGCCCCGGTGTGCACACGGCTGGTGGGAACGCACCCAGAGCAGCCGCCGGGCAGCAACACGGAGAGTCCTCAGAGAACGCGAATGGAGCTACCACCTGAGTGGGTACACAGCTAAAGGAAACGAAAACAGGATCTCAAAGACCTAACTGCATCCCCATGTTCACTGCAGCATTATTCACATTCGCTAACACATGGAAACAACCTAGGTGCCCAGCAATGGGTGAATGGATAAAGAAGTTGTGGAAAGTGTGTGTGTGGTATTATAATGGGATAATAATGGAATATTATCAGCTATAAAAAAGAAGGAAACCCTGCCATTTGCCCTAACATGGACAGATCTTGAGGGCATTACGTTAAGATATGTCAGACAGGGAAAGACAAACACTGCATACGCTCACTTACATACGGAATCTGAAAATGCCGAAGTCAGAGAGAGTAAAATGCTGGTTACCAGAGGCCGGGGGCTGGGGGATCTAGAGGCACTGACGGGTACAGACTCGAAACTAGCAGATAAATACGTCTTGGAGATCTAATGCAAGCACCATGAGTCCAGAAACAAAACTGTATTATAAACTTCAAAACTGAGAGACGAGATCTTATGTGTTCCCACCACAGAAGAGAAATGATTAATTATCCGATGTGATAAAGATATAAGCTAATGCTACAGTGGTAATCATATTGTAGTATATAAATAATTCAAACCCACACGCTATACACCTTAAATTTAGACGTTGTTATATGTCAATTATGTCTCAATAAAACTAAATTCTTAGCAATCCTGACGTATTTGCGAGTGGTGAGCTCAACCACAGTTGTCTGAGGAGGGAAACAGCAGACAGAGAAGGGTCTATGAAGCATGCATACAAAGCACGTCTAGGCTGCTAGGAGGAAGTACAAGGGGCCACTGGAAAAGAATGCTCCTTGGGGATGGGAGTCTCACTAGCTCACCCCTGTATACAGTGCCTCTTTCTAAACTAGGTGAAACTGACAAATTCTCATTGGTCAGCTTCTCTATCTCCCTTTTGCGAGGAGCCAGGCTATTTCCCCTCCTGTCCTTCCCTACAGTTTTCTCCCTTATAAAAGGAAAGACTGGATCCCAGTTTCAAGTCTCCTCAACCAAGCTCAGAAAAGACCAAGTCTCTCTGAGTCTCAGATCCCCCTGTTACACAAGGAAAGGACTGGATGACAGAAGGATGAAAGTCAAGGACTCCGCAGGCAGGATGTCACAAATCACAGCATTTCTTCATCGCCACGGTCAGAGGGAGCGAGGAGAACCTGGTGTAAGGGTTTACATAAACCTCGGCTACACAACTGTGCAGGAAACAAAACCCAGCTAAAAAGGGGTGGCCGGGACAGTGTCATTTGTCCGAAGTCCAACTTCCCGGTCGCCGTTTCCTCATCGGCAAAACAAAGATGATCAAATTACCACTCCGAGAAGCAAACATCAGTGAAAGGGACTCACTGAACACCTGGCATGCCGTTGATGCTCAGTAAATGCTGGTTAAGTCACTTGAGACCTTGATCAAGTACATTCATAAATGGGGCATCTCTATGTGTATCAGTTAACAAAAGATCTGCAGATACAAACCGTTTAGAAAATAAAAAGACGATGGTCATTTTGGAAAAACTGAAGGCCCATGGCTTTGAAGAGAAACAACTATTCTGCAATAAATCTACTAATTGCTGTTTTTGTAGAAACCTGAAAAAAAATGTGCCCCTATCTCACTGCCACCCCCAGGGGACAGGGGCTTTGCCTTTGATTTTCAAAGCATATCTGATTTCTTGCAGCTTTTACAGAGTCAAATAGTAAGATGCATTTAGCTCCAACAGTGAAGGAATAGCAACTCTTGCCTCAAATGTGCGCTTGAAGAGGCAGACCCCAATCCTTTGAAATATGACCATCGATGCATTTATGCGCCGAGCTGCTGTAAATTAACAGTCATCTGGGAGACATAAAACAAAACCAGGGAAGACATGCTTCTAATTGCACGGGAGATCGGGATACCAGTGATGTTTTCTATTCTGCTTCATTGCCTACTAACCAGCATCTATTTTCAAAACAATGCTTCTTCCAAGTAGAAACAACCTAAGGAATCATAACTCAATTTGTAAAATGAAGAGGAAACCAAAGGAAAAAACAAATATACAACTGAAACAATGCCTTCAGTATCTGGAGGAGAGGTGGGGGGGGGGCAAGAGAAAGAAAGCAAGAAAGCGAGAGTGAGCGGGCACCAAAATAAATTTCAGTGACAGCTATGAAATTGGTCCTCAGGCTCCAACAGCAAAGCTGCAACTAGGAGCGACTTCTCTATTTGAATGACTCAGACACCTCTAAACCTCCAGTGATAAAAAATGCCTGCCCTCCATGTGCAGGACCCCGGGCTGGGCAACAGCGCACCGCGAAGAGCCCCCACACGGACACACACTTGGGTCGGCGCAGCACAGAACCTACTCCACACAACACACACACGCCCCCTTCACCCGACTGCCCAACACTCTTTATAAACAGTTAACGGTTACAAGTCTCACACGTGGGCTCTGGCAGAGCACAGGCTCAGGCGTGCGCGCACAGACACCCGCCTTTGTTCCTCTGGCCTCAGACAGGATGGAAATCCGTGGGAAAGGCTGCCCCCTTGTGCGCAGCTGCGGCCCCTGCCAGAGAAGGACCAACCAACGGCCTTTCCCCAGCCAGGACGCAGGGCTTCAGAGAGCAGGCGTAGCCCACCCAGCCGAGGCCCAGAAATCAAGGCTGCTGTAAATAAGGATCAGAGAAGGCGCCAATGCTTCTGAGTTGGCTCAAGTCCGAGAAAGCCATTCCGGACCTCTCTCGGGGCACAGTCCTGTGCATCCAATTAGGATGAAGCCTGCTTTTCCTTAAAGGTCCCGGTTATGAGAAGAGTTCTGGGGGGTAGGGGAGTTCCTAACTTGACGGCCAAATGGCGCCTGGACCTCTGGCTTTCTGAATGTCACCTAGAGCAATCCAGAGAGAGAGAGGAGGGCAAAGACTATACTGGGCCCAGCAAAGCAACTAAAACAGATGGAAAACTGAGGTCTAAGACAGTGGGGACAGTTCTTGGAAAAGCAGCTAAGAGAGAAGGAAAGGGCATAAGACATCACCTGATATAACCTCATTTTATTTGGATACAGATTCATAGATTCAAGTGCACAGCCGTGGCCAACTCGCCAGAGATCTCAACTGACAAACCAGGGCTGTGTTAAGTTTGGGAGCGAAACTGTGAAAGGTCTACAAAAATCTGGAAGATTAAATATAAGCACCCAGCATGAAAAAGCCAACCTAGTACAGAGTCAAATGTGTAGCAAACACAAAATGCCTAAATGTAAGAGAATGATTAGTCTATGAAAGTAAGCACAGGTTTGTCTTTTCAGAGCAGTTTCACTACACATTAAAAAAAAAGTATTTTATTTTTCTTTTAAAAGACTTTGGATCTTGAGAAAGAAAGGCTTATCAGAGACACTGGTATCCCTTCCACCCTTCCCCAAATCCCGCCACCCCAAATCTCAAGTGAAATGTCCAAAGAAAGGTAAAAAGTATGGAAAATCGTCGTCAACACAAAAAAATGCTTGGTCCAATCCAACTCTAAACTTTGAAAAATGGAACTAGGTTACAGGTCAGCCAGGCATACTAAAACTAGTTTGTGCCACTAGAAGAAAAATTGCTCTCTCCAGAAGTTAAACATAAGAGATCCCAGAACTCACCAATACCCAGAAGACCCTGGGGCAGAAGGAGTTAATTCTGGCACCTGCCACCTGGCCCAATTTGAGACAGGTAGGTCTGGGGCCCACAACACAAGACCCCATAGGAAAGAGACCAGTACTGGTACGACCGTAATTGTTTACATGATTTGGTCATAAAGTTAGGAGACCGAAACAATGCAGTGCTGGGTATAAATCACAGCCCCATATCGGCAGAATAGGCTCAATAGGATAAAGATGTCAGTTCTTCCCAAATGAAGTTATAAATTCACACATATAAAATGAGTTCCTTTCATAGGAGCAGGTGTATGTATGGATGTGTGTTTACAGAGAGAAAACTGGAAGAAAACATATTACACTGGTAACACCGACAATAATCATTTACCTAGTTTTTCTGTATTATTAAGCTTTATAGTAGAAGACGGTAATCATGATTCACTTTTTTTTTAAGATTTTATTTATTTGTGTGAGAGAGAGAGCAGAGACAGAGGCAGAGAGACAAAAAGACTCCCTGCTGAGCAGGGAGCCTGACACGGGGCTTGACCCCAAAACCCTGGGATCACGACCTGAGCTGAGGCAGACATTTGACTGAGCCACCCAGGCACCCCCATGATTCACTTTTGTAAATAAGATGTCCTAATATGGATATTTAATATACCAGAATGAGCTAAAATTATCTCAAGTTCACACGGAAGAATAAACGTCCAAGAACAGCTAAACATTTATTGAAATAAATGGTGATAAAATGAGATTAACAAATGAATCATTGAAACCATCAAAACCAAACAACACAGTCTGGCAAATCCATCAGAACAGAAAACAGAGCCTAAAAACAGACTACAGATTCGGTGGAAATTTAACAACAGAAGTGGCAGCAAAACTCAGGGGTGGGTGAGGCTTACTTCCTAAACCACGCTGGCACACGAGCTATGCATCTGGAAAAAAAAAAAAAATAGACCGGAGTATGTATTTACATCTAACCTAGTCCCTGCCCTAGAAGAGCTGAAATGAGCGCCTGGGATTTACAGAACACGAAACATCCAAAGAGCACTGTAAGAAACCGTACAAAGGATGTAGTAGAGAGCAGATGATGAATGGAGAAGAAAGGCGGGCAAGTGTCAACAGAGCCGAGGTCTCTCGACATCACGCCTCTGAGAATACTGCACAGATAACAAGTAGGGACCGACGGGCTCCCTAGACCAGGAGGCAGTGGGGCCCTGCCTTGCCGGGGGAGCCCCCTCACCTCGGGGCCCAGGAACGGGGGCTTCAAATGGCTCCTGCGGGCAACAGTGGCCGGCAAGCCAGAGCCTCGGCCAGTCGGCTGCTCCCCCTCCTCCCACAGGCCTACGTCTGGGGTCGGGCTCCGACCCTAAGTTTGGAGTGCAGCTCCAACATCAGCGCTGACTGTTCAGGGACTTCAAGGAGTCACCCCTTCCGCCTCGCTCCCCTGGGAGACTAACTCTCTACCATCTCTGCTACCTGGAGCTTTCTCTCAGGGAAGCTCATGCAAGTGTCGATTCCTTGGCACTCAGTAACTGGGCGCAACACGGAGTCAAGAAGTAGTTTTGGTCACAGCCAGGGCACCTGACTTCTTTTCTACGTATCCCGCTGAAAGACGCTTCTCAGGTGAGCTTCACTACAGCAAGGGGCAGACTGAAACGCTTAAGGTGGCCTACTCGGGTTTTTTTCATTAGATAAGAAGAACGGCATTTAAATAAATGGCATGTTAGATTAGAAAAGTGTTCTTTAATCTTCATAATTAAGGGTTTCACAGTTAGGATTTATCGTCTTTACATGTGTGACTTCTGCCAGTAAATTAATGATATTTTCCGTGGAAATCAATGGTAATAACCTCATTACTTAATTAACATTTTGCCCTTTGGCATTTTTAGAAACCATCCCACTGCCTTCTGTAATCCTCATCTGCAAGATGGAACTAAGGATCAGAGAGGTTAAGCACCCCACCTAAGGCTACAAAGCTAAAAACTGCTCAGTGGGAATGTAACCCAGAGTATCCTAGCCCCAACCCATATACTTCCTACCTCTTAACTCAGTCCTCCGGGAAAGTTCTGTAAGGAAGCATCAATGATGTCAAGGAAAGATATTAACACTGTCTTCCTTCCGAATTTAAAAAAATATGTGAGATGACACTCAAGATACAAAAAACTTAAAAAGAAAAATAGGATAATCTAGGGCCCACTAGTCCTCTGAAGAAAGAAGACATTCCCCGTATTAGTGTATTCCTCCCTTCCCAACCGAATCCTCTCTCCAGAGAGGACTCTCTCCTTGGACTTGCGGTTTACCTTTCCCTGCATTATTTATGATACATGTATCTGTCCCTCAACGACACAGGGTATTTACATGTTTTTAACCTCTCTATAAACGCTTGGCAACTTGCTTGTTGTTTCAATCCACTGTACCTGTCAGTCCGAGCCCAGCCGATATGTGTGGTGGTGTGCAGTCGTTCACTCTCGCTCGGCTGCACCATAATTTACTCATCCATTCTGCTGTCCATGGATATTTAGGCAGTTACCAATTTTTTTGTGGGTTTTTTGGCTATCATTGACACTGCTACTATGAACATTCTCATACCTGTTTCCTTGTTTAGAGCAGACTTAAAAGCCTCTCTGATCTATATACCTATAAGCGGAGCTTTCCATCTTGGAGTCACATATTCAGTTTAGGGATATAAGAGAGCGTATTTTTCGGGCTTTTTGACCATCAGCTGTCTATTGGAAAAAAATCAAATTTCACCTTGTCAACAAGAAGATTATTGTATCAATCGTCAAGGACATCTCCATAACCTTCATTAAACCATTTACAAAAGTCAAATGACTTCCCTGTTGTCATGCATTAAAAATACCAAGAAGTCAAATCTGCTCTCTATCTTGTCAGTGGCATTTAACAGTAAAAAAGGAAATGTCCTGTTCCGAGATGGTGGGGAAGAAAATCCCCAGCAAATAATTCTTTGTTCCTGAATAATGTCTAGAGGGGCAATGAGCCTATTAA
The DNA here is from genome assembly GCA_028533885.1 of Nasua narica. Lineage (NCBI taxonomy): Eukaryota > Metazoa > Chordata > Mammalia > Carnivora > Procyonidae > Nasua > Nasua narica. The sequence goes on from CM052797.1 coordinate 2,156,005, forward strand.
CAGACAATTCTTAGGTCACAAACCTGTAATAATCTTCAAAAGAAGTTACATAGTAGGAAAAAAAAAAGTTATATAGTTATAACCCGTTACTTCAGTCGGTGAAGAAAGGATGGACAGACACACCTTAACTGGTGCGATAAGCATTTTGCCAAACCACAGGCTAACCATTCCTGAGGATCAGAGAGGTTAAGCACCCCACCTAAGGCTACAAAGCTAAAAACTGCTCAGTGGGAATGTAACCCTGTAGCCCGGTTGGCACTGCCGGGGCTGAAGGGACCCACGGCTCCCTGCATTTGTAATGTACGGCTGCAGCCCACTGGCTGGGAGGTACACCGAAAAATGCAATGATAAAGAAAACAACGTATAAAACTCTAAAGAAATCCAGACAAGGTTATACGAAGATTCAAGCTAAAAACACCTTCATTTGAAGAAGAGAAAAAAAGTGAACCAATTCTCCTAAAAAAATAAATGAAATAAAACAATGTATGATATATAGGAGGTAAGGCCTCATAAGAATGCTAAATTAATGTATTAAGAACCTGTAATAGATGAGGAATCGATCAAGGATAGAAGTAAAAATACAACATTGTCTCTTCTCGACAAGAGAAAAAAAAAAAAGAAAACCCAATTAATGTAGAAACAAAGAAGGTGAAATAACACGGATACAGAGAGAGAGAAGCTTCCAGGCTTGCTCTACAGATGATTATAGCCCTCACAAGCCTCAGTTTTCCCATTTGTAAGATGCATCCAGTCTCGCGTGGCAGGGAGGAAATCAGATACTCACCCCTGGGCCACAGCAGTTCCTGGCCCATGGGAAACACTAACAAATGCTCCCTTCTCATGCCATTGTTATAATCAATATTGATACCAGTATCCATGCAAATGAACTATAAAGCCAATCTGAAATACATGATTCCCTATAAGAGCATAAAGTACCAAAATCAACATAAAGAACAGCTAAAAAAAAAAAAAAGCAAAACAAAACAGAAAACCTGAAAGGGAGAATCACAGTTGATAAATCTATCAAATCACAACCTTGAGAACAAACCAACCAAGTAATCGGTTTCATGGGTGTTAATATCAAACTGCTTAAGGAGCAGAAAATTCTTGTGTCATTTAAACTGTCCCATAAAATAAAAAAACAGCGAAAACTGTCCCTAATTTGTTATTCATTTCATGTACCCAGCGCAATGCCGTCACCTACACTCCACGAATTAACATAAACACGTATATAAAGGATGCAGAGCCGCCAAACTTACAAACACTTTACATAAAAAACCACCAACAAATTCAATTCGTTGCTCTATTAACATACTGAAATACATTCACCAGTAGTGAATGTGACTCACCGATATTAAGAAATGTGTTACTGAGATTCATAGCATAAAATGGCTCAAAAAAGGAAAAAAAAAAAATCTATTGCCTGAAAGGTACGGAAAAGACCCTTTGATAAAAGTCAATGTCTACCTACATTTAAAAAAATTAATCTAGTAAATAGAAACAGTCGTTTTGTTTCTAGTAAATAGAAACAGTCACTATATTGTTATTAAGTCCACGTGGATTGAATCTCTTCTATAACCCAGTATAACATCTTTAAGAATTCCTACAATCTCAGGAATGAGACCCCACTACCACACCAGCATTTAACACCATCCTGGGAGTTAGAGCAAATGTACTGAAACAAAAAGCACTAAATATGAGAGAAGAGATCATCTCTAAGAGAAATATATACACGTTAGAAAACATGATTATTTTTGTATTAAATATATACTATTCAGCTATACACTTACACATGGTTAAGATGGTAAATTTTACATTATTACATTTTTTACCACAATTTTAAGAAACAACATGCTCACATGTGCATATAAAGAGACTAGTGGTCACCCCTATGTTAGGAGGTAATTCTTACTCAGCCTATCTGCATTTCTCAAACACACCTATTATTATGGCCTACACGACACTGAAGATTATCTTTTAAAGAGAACTTAAAACGTAACACTTAGCATTCGCATAGAAGAGCTATAGCTCCAAAATAAAATAGACAAACTTACATAATAAAGAAACAAAGCAAGAAAACACCAACTGAAAATTGGTCATGAGAAAGATAATAAACCAGATCGAAAAAAATCAAACATTTTATGTATCTAGGCCAGATGATCTTACAAGTGAACTGTTTCCAAACTTTCAAAGAGAAGGTAATTATCACGGCCTATAGAAATTCCCCTGGAACAGCGCTGTCCAATATGGCAGCCACGAGGGACCCGTGGTTACCGAGCACTTGAATGTGACAAGCGCATCTGAGAGAATCAAGGTTTAATGCCGTTGGTCCCAGCCTATGTAAGTAAGCACGTATGGCCAGTGGCTACCATCACACAGTACGGCTCCTGAGGGTGGAAGAGAGGACGCTTCCCATTTTGGAAAAACCAAGAAAATAAAGGCTAAACTTACTTAGCATCTAAGCAAAATCTGGACAAAATGCTAGTAAACAGAACCAAATGGTGTATCACGAGAATGTGCAATGATCAAATGCTGTTTTGTTTTTTTTTTTCCTTCTAGGAACAAAGGACAACTGAATAACCAGGAAATAATTAAATATAATCGATGACATCAATTACAGCAAGCAGAAAAGCTCTATAACTTTGTCTTGAGATGCTGGGAACATATCAATGAAATTCAATATCTATTCCTGGTTTACTTGGCTGGCGTGACGCATCTCAGAAGGGAGCCAACCAGCGCCAGCCAGCCCAAAGCTGGGCATGCGTCCGTCAAAGTCGGGAAGGAACCGGACAGAGAGGAACAGCTGTAATGAGCACCTATCATATCACTATAGGCGATTTAATAAGACACAGGACACCTTGTAAGGACACAATAAGATCACCCCCACACGTAAAAGAAAAATTATTAAAACCAGCTGAAAGTCAATCCTAGAAGTGACTAGTAAGGCCACTAATTGTTTACTGATTAAAATAGATTCCAAGTAAAAATGTTGATAATAAGGTATATTTAAAAGAAATTCACTCGTGGGGCGCCTGAGTGGCTCAGTGGGTTAAGCCTCTGCCTTCGGCTCAGGTCATGATCTCAGGGTCCTGGGATAGAGCCCCACATCCGGCTCTCTGCTCAGCAGGGAGCCTGCTTCCCCCTCTCTCTCTGCCTGCTTCTCTGCCTACTTGTGATCTCTCTCTCTCTGTTTCAAATAAATAAATAAAATCTTTAAAAAAAAAAAAAAGAAATTCACTCGTAAGAGAATTCAACGTATTACAAAAAGTACCACAAAGACTTAAGAGTTACAAACGGTTGCAATTTCCTTGGAAACAACAAAATCAAATCTGCGTGTAATGCCAAAGGCTCTGGCTCCTCAAGTACCCCACAGGACTAAGGACAGACAGACGGGCGGAGGGACGCCCACACACCCTTCATTCAATCTCCACTGACTTCCCATCACCCAGCAACCCACTGCAGCAGAACTGAAAACAGCTCAGGAAAAAGCCAGTTAACATTGTCCTCCTCCTGTTGTGAAAAGAGGAATATCATGTTTCCCCTTAGAATATGCCCTTGAAATGTTAAAGACTTAGCCATATGGAAGAGTTCTGCAACAGGCTAAAGATTTGGAATCCTAATTCAATTTCCCCTCACATTTTAATAGGAGCCTGTAGCAAACATTTATTTTTAGAGACGTTCCTGGTAGGGGCTGAACAAAGGGCTATTGTGTGTTAAACACGGGGAGGTCTCTCTGGTCCCATCTATCCAAGTTTTTTAAACATCAGGTTGGAATTAAATGATTTTAAACTTTAAATCAACTATTTCCAGACCACAAACTCTATCCCACACTTATCAGTCAATGTAAGTTCTCCAAGTGAGTTACAGCGGAGTTCAAATGTGAAATCTGCATCTTCCAAGTGCCAATAAAGGAACTTTCCTTTGCACTTTGACTATATGCACTGACTTGTTAAAAAAAGGCCACAGAAGTTTTCATTTCCTTCTCCAACAGAAATTTTCATCTGCATTTGATCAATCCGACTCAGCATCATCTCTGATGAAAAGCATATGGGTATCAGTCATATCATTCTTTATTATGTTCTCATTAAATAGGAATTACAATCTTTAAGTTAACAAGAACAAAACAGACGGAATTTATAGGCCTGCCCTGATTACTATAAACTTTGCTATGTCTTAATTTGTAGTATACGTCCTGTCACGGGCCTGCTAAAATAGAAAAGAAACCAAGAAAATTATCTACAGTTCACAGTGTGGTCATTTTAAAACACGTTCACAAAGTCTTTGACACGTCTGCCATCAGAAGGTGGAGTCCGTCTCCTCCCTCGGAGCACGGCCGGTCGTGGTGACGGGCTTCTGCTGTGGGGTGAGGTCGAGGCCCGGGGAAGCCAGGTCGGAAAGCTGACGGCACTTCTCCGGGCTCGTCCTCCTGGAGGCTCCCCTGCAGGCCCCAGCACCGCCCGACGGGAGGGCCACGTGTCCGGGCCCAGCCAGCCGGCAGCGGCCTCCTCGCACTCCAGCACCGGGCCCGGCGCTCCCCGGCGGACCCGCGAGGCAGGAGACCGGGTGCCCCACCCAACCACACCCAGACCCGTGGAAAACTCCACCCTGTCCTTGTGCTTTGGGGCTTTGTGAGGCGGCAACAATAACCGCAACGCGTCCATCAGTTCCACCAGATTCAGCACGAGAGGGGAGAAGGTCAGAGGGAGAAGCGGACTCCCCATGGAGCCGGGAGCCCGACGCGGGACTCGATCCCAGGACTCCGGGATCACGACCTGAGCCGAAGGCAGTCGCCTAACCAACTGAGCCACCCAGGCGCCCTCGTCTTACTTTTTTTGAACTTCCCATCTCCCCAGGAAGACAAACCAGCAAACAGACAAGACCCGCCCGCGCTGCCCACCCGCCCTCGGTTGGCTCCCAGGGCAGCCTGGTGGCGGGGGTCCCAGCCGGTGCCCTGGCCGGGAGCGAGCTTTCTCCTGCGCTGTGTGCGTCCCAGCACTTGGCAGGCCGCGAGCCTTGGCCCGCTCCTCTCTGCTGCCTGAAACTCACTCCTAGCTTTGGAAAGTTCCGTATTAACCACTGGGCTTATGAAACTGCTGCTCCTGTGACATATGCTCCAGTTCTTCAATCAACGAACAAGTGGAATTTGCCTAAAAGTGTCACTCTTGGCTCCAGCACTGGTAACGACGTTCAGGACGTTCCCACGGAGCCATTTAAATGGGTTATCAACCCAACTGAGTGACCGTATCAGAAATCCACTGTTCCCCTCAGTGGACATTAGGAAGGGAAATAACTTCATTACTTGAAATAACCTTTTTTCTCTAAGACGCACAAGCCTGACAAGTTAAAGCTGGAAGGGACCTGAGCGATACTCAAGTTTAGGATTTTTTTCAACCAGTGAAAAACCAACATAATCCGTGGGAGATCTTCACGACACAAGTATTAAGAATTTTTACCTCACTCCATCCTGACTGAAATGTCCACCTACCATAATACAATGGCAACTTGAAACTCCAATGGTTCCTATCTTACCAACAAAATGTACAAAATAGAATTTTGTGTATATTTTCTAGCTAGAGCAATAAAATGCCCTCTGTATGATGGTATTCAATAATTCGTTCTTAATATTTAGAACGTATGACAAATTTAATAGTATGTGATAAATATAAGAAAAGAAATCCTTGGGAACCCACAAATAGTCTTCCTAAAAAAAAAATTTTTTTAAGTGGCTGTTCTAGTTTTACCATAAGGAATGTTAACAATCACTGCTCTAGTCCAAATTATTTGGGGAAACTGAAGTCCAGAAAGGTTATACAACTGGCCAGAGGGCAGACAACGAGTTAGTGGCAAAACTACGACCAGAAATTTGGTATACTCATGTTTTCCAGTCTTGCATGGGGCTCAATTAGATTTGGATTAATAAAAGGAAAACAATTATTTTAGTTTCAATTCAAAAGGCAAATCAGAGAGGTTGGCTGGACTCCCACCCCTTAAGGTAACATTCGTAATCCTCCCGGTGACTACCTTCCTCCTTAACGTAAACAGAATCTCCATGGCAAGCCCCAGGCGGGGCCAGGCACCAGCAGGCGGAAAGCGGCTGACAGCGTGGATCGGCCAGTCGAAGGCTATGAAGGCTACTCACAACCCAGGACCCCTGGCCTTCACCGTGGAGGCTGAGAGCAAAACACTCAGTCCTTCGCCTCTCCTGCAACCAGGGCTGGCCATGGGACAGGGCTGGCCATGGGACAAGCCATAAACAATGAGGATATACATAGAGAGATGTCACTAAGCGGGCATTTCTTCCCAAATGAAAACAGCCGTGCTGTGAGAAGGCCTTGGGCACTTGTGCCCTCTTCCTGCCAGGACCGTGGGTGTGGGTGCGATTCCTGGAGACGCTGAAGCTGTCGCGGTTCCCCGGGGGCACAGGCCGCACACTGAGGATCGCAAACAGGCAGACGGAAGGAGCCGGGCGCCCTGCGGCTGCAGGAGAGCCATCGCTCCAGCCCTGGCCTAACCTAGCCTCAGGCTTCCTGGTGAGTGAAATTCAAAACTCCACAGCTGGTTTTTGGTTACCTGCAGCTAAACACAACCCGAACTCTTATGCAAAATAAATCTGGCTTTCTTCCTCCATCTGCTTTGTCCCAAAGTGGTGTGTCCATCTGTGCTATTTCTACATAGCTAAATTTGGTGAACAAATGTTTCGTCACCTGCACCATCACCCCCGCTCCTGCCAGGCACCCCACCAGTATACCTGCAGTGAGCGGGACCGAGGCACACCTCTTTTCTCCAAGAGGAAGACAGCTGTAGCTTACGAGGCATCTCCTGCACCAGACGGCGGCCGGAGGGCTGCCCTGGGCAGCAGATGACAGACAGACGGTTTTCCTCCTTCTAAACCACACAGCCTCAGCCCTGGACAGCACGTGGAGATCCAGACACCAATGCTCAAGTCCCCAGCCTCTACTGGGGGAAGACGGCCAACACTGGCCTTAGCTGGAGGCAACAGGACAAAAACCATTCACTCTACAAACACCTTCTCTTTTGCTAGAGTGTGGTGGTAGAGACCTTCTGCCTTACTTTCTGTTCAGGAAACAAAATGGACTGAGTCTAAGCAAACAGCAACCTTATAAACCCAAACCAGAGTGTTTTCCGTCCTTCTTTCCCATGTCCTTCCTGATAAAGTATTTTGTTGGCTACAGCAGCTCAGAGTTCTATCAACCGTCAAGGTTCAATGGCATTTTCCAAAGGGATGGAAGAGAACGGGTTAGGAATTCTACTAATTCTACCAAAAAGAAAAAGAAAAGGAAAAGAATTCTAAACTGAAGAAAAGAATTGATCGCTGTGGGGGAATGGCAAAACATTTAGGCAAATTTCTTGGACTCGAGTTCATAAAATCCAAACAAATTACTAGCTGTTCTGGACCAGCAGTCTAGACCGTTTCTCAAAAACACAAACAGAATGCCCAGCCCAAGCAATCACCTGAGAACTAGCTTTAGGGCTGATGAGCACCCTAAGGATTCAGAAACCAATGGTTCAGGGGATACGGAACCGCACAGCACACATGGGCTCCTGGAATGCTCCAAGGGAAATTCCTCAATCTGAGACTTCCAGGTTGCACTAAGGACATCAAAAAGTGAATTCTGCACACAGAAGCAGAAGCCAATAAACATTATGGGGTTGACAAACTATGGATGTAAGCTGATCACTATCAGCAAAGCAACATTCAATGGATCAAAAATACTGAGAGAAATGAGTTAAATAGACCTTTACAACAGAATAGTTTCCAATAATTTAGAACCAGAAGTGTCTCACTTATCTAGACTTTTAGGTGAACAGGAATTCCCCTTCTTGTTCCCAACCAAATGGAATCCCCGCTTCGAGCGTTCCCCAATTACTTAAGCAGTGCGTTTTAGTTTTAAAAAGAACTACCGCACTTCCCAGCAAGTTACCGATCCACGTACTAACTGCTTAAACGTGGCACATTCAAGTCTAAGAACACCAGGGAAAAACAAACAAACAAAAAACACTACAACAGTGATCAAGGTCATCTCTTTCCAAGAGTTCACTACGTCCGTGCAACGTGCTGAGTGAGCTCGCGGGACGGAGCGCAGAGAGGCACAGGGCAGGGCACCACCGCCTTACCTAGCACATTTCCTGGAGGGACCTCCTCTAGGTCTTCCAGTTCCCTGCCCATCAGCAGATACAGGTTTTCTAGGGTGCAGCACGCCATGTGGGGGACCGGGGGAAGGTCTTCTAGTGGAGCAGAGAAGCCTAAAGGCACCTGGGCGAAGAAACATGGTTAAAGAGAAGTTAGGAGGGATTAAATGCAGGCATTACTTAGAACTCTGAGTTATTCCTATTCAGAGGTGAGATGGTGCTTCACCCACTTCACCGACACCTGAAATACGGAAACTTGAAATGGTATGATATAGAATTTGAAGCACTGAAACTTCTCAGATACTTAAAAACTGTCAAGAATTTCAACATAGTCCTAAGCTTTATGGCTCAGGAATATGAATTCCGCTGTGACCTGTACCACCAAGTCACAGTGAACACACATCCCAACAGCCCCTTGCCGGTAGCGAGCCACGTCACACACCAGGTCCGGTGGCAACTGTGCTGTGATCGCAACACTTGCTATTCCTCTCATGACTCACCATTGTTCTCATCCTATTACAGTGCCCTTCGAGCATTCAGCAAGAGCAGGTGCTGGTGCTACGTTACACGTGAAAATAACTTTGGAAGAGTAGCCGGATGTGATAAAAAAAAAAAAAATGCCACGCAAATGGCCAAACAACAGCTAGTCTACGCTTATGTTGATAATCTGCAACAAGGCAGGCTGTGAAATGCTGGGGACGCTGATAAGCACAGACACAGCAAACATTTGGTGCCAGCATAACAGATTTCTGAGTTCACTTCGTGTCATATTCATTCTTAGATACCGTCTCAAATTATGTATGTTTTGTCAAGAATTATTCAATATCTTGAAAAGCATTCAAGATATTGCCTTGAATTATTCAGCAACCTCCATATAAATGCAAGCACTAGAGGCAAATAAATTCCTAAAAGCCCAGAGGAAGGAGAAGCTATTGTGTTCAGGTAGATGTGGAAACCCCACGAGAATGCTGGCCTTTCAGGCACATGTCCCATTTCAATGTCCATGGTCTAATTCAGTGGCAACTCTGCAGGGTAGCTCTAAAGACACCCTGGAAAGACATACAAAGTAGGAGGATGAAAGAGAGAGAAACAGAGTTACCCACAGATAATATGATTATCCACTTAAACCACACATAAACTATAATTAGTAAGACAATTTAGCAAGATGGCTAGACACAAGGACAGTATACAAAAATTAACTGTCTACATCAGCAAGATGAAAAAATATGTTTTTAAACAGTAACTTTTAGAGTAGCAACAAAATATAAGAGAGCTAGGAATAAGTCTAACAGAAGTGCTTAAAATGGAGAAAATAATAAAACTTTAAGGAAAAACACTGAAAATAACCTAAAGATATGCCTAATCTATTTATAGATTCTATACGACAGAATGTTGATTTATGCCAAATACATGTATTGATTCATAGCAATTAGTCTCAACGGAGCTTTCCATGGAACCGGACAAGCCGGCTAAACACACAGAAGAGTAAAGAGGAATAAGCAAGGCACTCACCAAAAAAAAAAAAAAAAAAAAGGTAGAGGACATGGGCTTTTAAATATCAAGACATTTAGAAGTGAAGTCAGCACTGAATAGAGACAGTGAAAGAGAAGCAGAAAAATGAAGTCTAATAGTCCAGAAACAGACCAATTCTGTTTGAACTTTGAATGATGACCAAGCTGGCAGAGCAGTGGGTAGAGATGAGAGTATTCACTGAGCAGTGTTGGGACAACTGGTATTGGTATGGGGGAAAAATAAGATTGGATCCCTTCTTCATAACATTTACAAACACTGAATTAAACATTTAAATATGAAAAGCAAAACTTTAAACTTTAGAAGGAAACACAGGTGAAAATTTTGCCTTTGATATAGTCACAATTTTAATTTTCTTAAATAAGATACAAAGGCAAAACCTGTAATGGAAAAGACTAATAAATTCATCTATATTAAAATCAAGAACTTCTGTACATTAAAAGATACTAAATAGAAAATGTAATGAGTCCCAAACTGGAGAAGAATCTGCAAAACTTAAAAGTGACAAGGAATTAGTATCCAGGTTATACAAAGAACATCTATAAACAGGTATTAAAAAATATGTGTATATAGCACAAGTGAAAAATAGGCAGAAGACCCAAAGATATTATCACAGGAAAAGACATGAATGACCAATGAGCATATTAAAAGAGTAATAAAGAAACTGTGAATTAAAACCTCTTGGAAAAAACCGTATCATATGCATCTGATTGGCAAAAATTAAATTGACAATCACAAATTCTGGGGAGGCTGCAGAACACGGGCACTGTTAGGCACCCCTGCTGGGAGTATAAATGAGAACTACTTTGGAGGACAATCTGGAATTGACTAGGAAAGTCAAAGATACACATACTCTATTACCCCAGACAATTCCACTAAGGGTCGATTACCTAGAATTTCTTGCAAATGTGCACAAGGAAATATGAACAAAAATATTCAGGGTACCACTGTTTAGATTCACAGAAAATGAAAGCAGCTCAAATACATAATAACAGGGCAATGGAAGAATAAAACATTTGTTTATATAACAAAATACTATGCAGTGATGAACTATGAAACCATAGGAAGAGATGTCAATGTAGATTAATCTCACAATGTTAGGTAAAAACAGCGAGTTGTAGAAAAGTAACTACAGGAAGATGCCATTAATACAAAGTTCAAAAATAGTACATCCTTCCACAGCACATACATAAATGGTAAGACTACAAAGAAAAGCAGCAGAAGGATGGAGCAGACAGACTGAAGGTAGTGCCCCCCATGACTCCTGCTTCCTGTCCATGCCTTCATGCAATCCCGTCCCCTGGATGGGAGAGGGGCACGTAGACTGCTTCTCATCAGTGGCATATGGCAAAGGCAGTGGGATGGCACTCTCGTGATTGCATAGCATCACGCGAGACTGTCTTGCGAACACATTCGGCCTGGACCCGCCTCGCTGGCTTGAAGGAGAGCAGCCAAGCTGGGAAGTCCACAGGACAGGAAACCGCAGGCAGCTTTTAGGAGTTGAGGGTGGCCGCCAGGCAGCAAGAACGTGGAGCCCTCGGCCCTACGGGTCCCAGGACAGGACTCCTGCCAACAACTCAGTAAGCCTGGAGACAGGCCCTTTCCCAAATGAGCCTCCAAGAGCACACAACCTGGTCAACACTCTGCCTGCAGCTTCGTGAGACACCAGGCAGGGCCCGCTGAGCCAGGCTCGGACTCCAATCTGCAGAAACCGTGAGATGACAGAATGTGTGTGGTTCTCGCTGCTGAAATTTGCAGCAGTCCCTAACATGTGGCAACAGGAAAGTAACCTAGCGGATGAACACACAAGTCTAGGTACGGTTTATGTCTGGGGCACGTGTAATGTATTTCCCCTTGTTTTTAAGGCAAGTAGGAATTGGATGTTATGGGGCCTTGACTACTGGAGTGTGGCATCATTTGCAACAGTCAATTCATTTCATCGCTGCTCCTGGAGTCACCTGACACACAAGAAGTGATTTCAACCTCTAGCCCCACGAGAACAAAGATACACCACGTAAAGAAGATAAACTGGAATGCTCATGGAATGTGTAATGCCCAATAAATCCATGCTACGTTAAGTAACAATTTCTTACTCACCTTGACAGTGGAAAAGAACAAACAAGAAAAAAATGCGCCACTACTTGACCCTTACTGATAAACCACCATCAGCCACGTCTAAACCAACTCACAACTGGGTTCTCAGCCGTGCCATCAAAGCACCTTCAGCCCCCCGTAAAATCCAGCCTCGCGCACAGCTGCGGTGCTCCCTCTTGCTGAAGCAGAACGTGCCACAGCCCACCACGGGCAGCTCGGCGCCCCCCAGCATGGATCTCCAGGGATTAAACTGCTCAAACTGACGGAATAAGTGTTGGAGGCAAGTTGAGGGCAGACCCTCTTCAACTGCCACCCCCCCAACCGCCACTTGCCGCCAAGTCCAGCAGCTTCTTTGGTTTCCCCGCGAGAAGAGGAGCGTGTGCTCTCCAGCCCAGGATGCAGCGTGTCTTCCAAGTTCTTACTCACCGCTTCTTGCTGGTCCTGACTCACTCCCTAGGCATCTACCACCTGCATCGTCCTACGACCTTTATAACTTAACTACCACGGACACACCGTGCTTATGCCCAATGTGGAGGGCGCTGTGGTTTCTTTTTTGCTCTCTGGCTCAGGTGTATTTGGATGCTGGCTGTTCACCTGCTTCCAGACCTTCCTGATCAACTTCTGGGATCCACCTGCCACACAACTGTGGCCTGTCACCTGCTCTCTGCCCAAGCCTTTGGCCTGTGCCACCCCGCTCTTGGATCTCCGTGTTTCCGGAAGGTCTGCCACTGCCCTGGCTCCAGCATGACCACTGTGCCACCAGCTCTTTTCTCTGGCCTTGAAAAGTCCTGTAATTAATTAAGTATGGCCTGAAAATTGAGTTCTACTGGTTTCGTTTTCCAAATGCTACTGAGACAGATTTACCAAATGTCACCAAAGCGACATAAAAGGAGACGTGTGGATTCACCTGAATGTGCCTAGAGACAAAATGGGGTGATCTTAACCAATCTGAAAAGATGTAAGAACTTTGGAACAATAAACTAATGTTTTACTTCCAATTCTTACCCGCTGCAAAAACTCAATAGGACTGTACTTGGGCCCTAGAACAAAAATTTTCTTTCCTCTTCGAGCCACACCGCTGAACACACGAGCGAATGCAATGAAAGACTCTTGGCTGTCTCCTTCCTGGGCCAGAGGCTTAAGGGCCACACTCTCCACTCGATGCTCATCACCTGCGGGAAACAAAAAGCTAATGAGTGCCAGCAACGCTCTCTCTAATCCAGGACCCGCCTAAAAATAGGTAACAGTGAATATGATACATTTGGCCAGTTTCAAGGAAGAAACACCAAGATAGGATACACTTATAAAGCCAAGCTCAAGAGCTACAGAATGAGTGTCCTAAGTTAAAAAAAACTATTCTGCACCAAACCTATTTAGGAAAGCTATACCTTTTGGCTCTTCTCCCTTCGGACTTGTTTCAGGGGCACTCCCATCTTGGGGGGGCTCCACAGGTGCCTGCCCCTGCGTTGTGGCAAGCTTCTCCGCATGCCTCTGTCTCGCACGCTCTCGCCTCTGAGCAATTTCTTCCTGCGTGAGAGGTCTACAGGAGATCACGGATACGTTAACTTCGGGCAACATCAAGCATCTCTCAGTCACTGGAGCAGGGAAACGGCCACTATTAATGTGGCCGGATAAGACGATGATGGGCCCCAGGTCCTTTGCAGGTAAAAGGTTTCTGTGAGCTCCCCCCCAGTGGCAGCGACGGAAGAGAAGGCCTCTTGGGCTTTCTCTGGAATGCTCTGTCCCCAGCTACTGGAGCCCATGAGCTTCTGGAGCCCATGCCCCCACACAGAGTGATCCACAACAGCACCGAGCCACTCAGGAATGCCCACATTCCTTCTGGAGGAGGAGAACAGCTGAAAAGGGAGGAAAACGAGTGGTCGACACCCGGGTTCAGAGCTCCCCTGTGGAGAAGCAAGCATAAGACCTCAAGAGGAAATGGAAGTTTTCTCTACAAGCACGAAAATGTATCTTCGCAGAGAGCTGGGGTCCAAGAGGTAGGGTTTCGAGGTCAGGCTGAACGACAGCGATCCAGCGGGCTGAAAGGTCACACTGTGCTAGACGCCAGCACCACCAGGGAAAAGGCAGTGTGTGGGCGTGTCGGTGTGTGTACTGGGGGTTAGTCCTGGTTGGAGTGGGGTGGGGGATTCAGCCGCTCTTCCTACAGAGTATCCTCAAGTCTATCAGGTCACAAAAAAAGATACGTAGAGCTTTAATAACAAAAGTCCTTACAAAAGGGGAGCGCTAAGTTGAATAAGAATGGACATTCTGTTTGGGAGTTTGGAAGGCGGAAACCGGGCAGGTACACGAATTCCCAGGGTTTGGCTCCTTTCCCACGCGTGGGCCTTCCTAAACCCTCCTACATCCTCAACCCCCACACAGAGCAGGACCGACCGCTGCCCTGGAGTCAGCAGCACTGGGGGCTCTCGGCCCCGCACGCTGAGCAGGGTGTCAGGACCATCAGGCTAACACTCTGCTCCTAGCTTTCCCCGCCAGCTCTGGAGGCTGAGCTCCGCGGCCCGGTCCCGTCACCCCGTGCCTCCCTCCTGCTCTCCCTCCCACACCTTCGGCACCGTGACTGCCGCTCTCCTCCCTGATCTCGGCCTCGACACCTGACAGGTCATCTTCCCCCCATGCTGCCACACCGCTTCCCCGCCCTGTCTCCCCAAAGCACTGGAACCCATTCAGATAGCCCCGCCGCATGTACGCCATTCTCGTGCATTCCAAATGGCCACATGCTCTTGGAGCTCTGATGCCAAGGGCCCTAAAACCCCTCTTCCTTCCCGCGTCACATGGCGAGCCTGGAAGGTGCCCGCTCCCACCACCGACTGCCCACGGCCGTCCTCACTCTCCCACCCCCCCCAAGATGGCCAGACAAGGCCCCCCCAGGACCCGACACTAGTTCCACCTCCCTCGGCACCTGCCCGCTCAGAACGGCTGAGTTCGGTCCCCAGAGCTGTCCCCTTCTGTCAGACCCAGGTCGCTGCACGGCTGTGTCCCAGGACACAGCGGCCTGAGAGACCAGCCTGTGAGGATGGCTTGGCCAGGGAGCCGTGAGGCAAGCAAGCCTGCTGGGGCTGGAGGTGCCTGCTTCCCTGCGGGAGACCAGCTCCCTCTCCTGGAAGCTCCAAGCCCTGGGAACCCTGGGGCCACAGCCAGCACACCCACTTCCCGCACCCCAACGGCCTGCGCTCAGGCCCTTCCCCTCGCCCTGCTCTGCTCCGGGTGCAGCGCCCCAGCTGGCCCTTCCATCAACCCCGCGATTCCAGACTTTGGCTAAAACCGCTTCTCAGAATATCTTGAAAGTGCAAGTTAAAACACAAATGCACGATGTAACATTATCCTGGGAACGTGGAGGAAGAAAATATGCGGCACCTGTTTGCATATGAGGAGAAAGTCTCTTTCAGCGGGCTTACCACTGGGAACTCGACATCGTCTTAAACACTTCATGTAATTATAGTACACGCTTATTACAACAATTAAATGAAATAGATTCTATCATCCCTATTTTACAGATGAGAAAGCAGAGGCTTAGGTAATTTAACCTAACCCAGTGTCACCCAGAAAATAAATGGAAGGGCCAAAATTCAAATCCAGATCTGACCCCAAACCCTATGCTCATTATCCCCAGGATGTCTCCCACTTAGAAGGAATTACAGATGATAAACTCATCATCACATTAAGTAAATCATTGTAACTTTGGCTAAGAGAGATATTTATTCACAGAAATTACATCCTCATTCCACCTAAATTCATGACATGGTCTGGAGTAAGTTAGCATTTATACCCAGCACGTTGGCATCAACTGTCTAGAAGGCTGCTGCCCGACTGAGCATCCGCGCACAGGGAGCGCCCCCTCCGTGCCCGGCTCTGCTGTGGGCCGGGAGAGGCGGCACAGGGAACCGCAGCAGAGAGCCGGACCGAAATCAGCATGGCTTCAGACGAGGTACCCACCGCGTATCCTGCGTTTGGTGAGGACAAAGCGGAACTGATCTACCAGAAAACAGAGGTCTACCAGCCAAGGCACGGCTGTGGGTGATGAGTTCTCCAGGCTGTGGCTGAACCAGCACTTCCTGAGGGGCCAGCAGTCGCCAGCGCCAGAGAGGGAGGAGCCCGGAGGCGAGCACGCTGACTGGAGGGCTGGGGAGGGGAATGGGGAGGGGCAGGGGCAGGGAGGCGAGGGCACACATCCACCCGTCCTCCGGAGTCCAGGCAGAAGGCGCATGCTCTGGCTGGCGTGGAACAGGCTGGAAGGCAGGCTGCAGCTGCTACCAGAGGCAACGGGGAGGGTGGGACACGACAGACCCAGAGAAGTGGCTTCTGTTTGAAGACGGTGCCTTGTTACTAGAAGGAGCTGGTTCTCAAGAAGAGAGCAATGGCAACGCCCGAACTCGGGAGATTCAGGGGGAGAGGAGCTGCCTGAAAACGCTCAATAAAATGTTACTTAACAGGCATGAGACCAAGTACGTGCTGGTAAGGATTTGTGATAAACTACAGTTGAGAACAGCAAAAACAAAGGCCCAGAACTAAAAGCGCCAGCAGGTGCGATGGCCGCCAGCCTAGCTTTAGGGGTGGGGGCTGAAAAGTCACACCGGGTGGAACTTCCCAGAACACTTGGTGAGAGTATTCTGCTGCTGCCCTAACCACGTAACACTCGCTCCTTCCCCCACACTGGCCGGTTCACCAGCTATACAAAATGGCGAAAGAAACCACTCACTATGTTTTGGGGTCAAACTCAACTCCACAGGGAGAACTGAAAAAGGCTTCTAAAAACTGGCCCTGAAGTACCACCCTGATATGAATTTAAACAGACTTGCCGGGTTTACAAAGTGCTCTGTGATGCTAAGAAAAGGGACAAAGGAGGAGAATAGGACAAAGGAGGAAAGGCAACTCAAGCAGGCGGAACTGGTGGCGGTCCCAGCTCTCCCAGGGACACGTCTGCAAAGCCTCTGGAGGACGAGGAAGGGTGCAGAGAGAAAGGAGAGGTAAACATGTGCATTGGCTCAGTAACCTTAGAAGACTGACATCATGGAGCAAAAGGAAAACGAGCTTTGCCGAATAGCAAACGTGAGGGCTGGGGTGCCGAGGAGGAGGGCGGCATGCTGCCCCGACGGCAGAGGCATGGGACCCCAAGGAGGAATTCCTGAGGTGGGACCTGGAACAGTTCAACAAATTTGGTCTGTGTGCAGAGGGCCAGGGCCGCAGGGAGCAGGTCGGTGCTAACGACAGACAGAAAAGCTGCAATGGAAGGAAGACAGCTTGAGAGAAGATTCTAGAAGTCCATAGTAACAAAGTCATGGAAGGCGGCCAGAAAACAACATTCCAAGTGAAGGAGACCAAGAACCAGGACTGGAGCCAGGAGATACTATCACCACTTCTGATATTATCAGAAGGACTGTGCCGACCGTCCTTGGCGAGGTGGCCTTTCCGTGTGGACAGCCGGCTGCCGCACTGTGCACTTCCAGGGCTCATCTCTGCTCTTGACGACCAAGCCACGGACCTCACCTCTCCCCCGGGCCACACCGCCAAGCACGGCCATGTCCTGTGTGCGCTGAAGGAAGTCTCGCCCATTCATCACAGACCACGTGCAGAGGGTTGCCAAGTCACCGGATTTAAGATAGACTTTCCCAAGAATGGCTTTCTCTCTCCTGATGAACCCTCCTTGTACTCCTACCTGAGAGGAAGGAAGTGGACTAGACGAAAGAAATGGGCCAGCCAGACCTGGGGGCCTTGAGGCCACTGTTACCACGGACACGCACAGGAGGCTGATTCGCGTCATCCCGGGGCAGCACCCAGTGTCAGAACTCTCGCTGGGGCCTGGCGTAACCCTCACTGCTCGGCCTTTATGCGCAGCGGCCGCACAAAGGGCTGTAATCAGAGCTCACGACTCATTAGTGCGATTACTAGACAGAGAGCAAGCACAAGCAGGGGAAGCGGCACACAGAGGGGGAAGCAGGCTTCCCGCCGAGCAGGGAGCCTGATGCGGGGCTTGATCCCAGGACCCCGGGATCACAACCCGAACCAAAGGCAGAGGCTTTAACCACTGAGCTACCCAGATGCCCCTCCATACTGCTCTTGTTTCAAAATCCGAGGATAGTGCTGTTTTCAAAGTTAAATGAAGAGTAAACTCAAATGTAAAAGCTGGAAAAAAGAAAAAAGGAGAAAGACAAGCCACATTGGACGAGCGAGGCCAGATTCCATGCAGCAAACTGACAAGACCTGGGTTCTGACACTGGTGGCCTCCTTCTAGCTCTGTGACCTGCAACCCCTCACTTACGCTTTTTCAGGCTCCTTGTTCAGGTAAGAACAGGTAAGAGTGACACCCTGAACCCTTCCACTGGAGAAGGACTGTTAGATCGCAACAGCCCTTGGATGGGGAGAAGCTAACACAGTAAGAGCTCCGCAGATGGCGGCCAGTGACCAGTGTTACCGCCGTTATCCTTCACAAGACAAGGGCCCCCGAGGTACCAGACATTCTTAAGAAGTACTATTCACCTTACTTCTCTGGGGTTACTCGAAACATCCCTACAAAGCACAGCCAGAGCAGATGCAGGCTCCAGAGAAGAGGAGCTTCGAGGCACCCAGATCCCAGCGCAGGATGCACGGCACCCGGACCGGCAGAGCCAGGGACTGCGGTGGGGGACCAGCCGGGCCAAGGCTGCCCTAATCCTCACAGGAACCCACCAGGGTCTGAACCAGACGGGGAGGCGGTGGAGCCAGGAAGGAGGGGAACACACGTGGAAAACCCAGCTGACGTGGAAGAGATACTCCACGACACGGACACGTGAGAAACAATCCATGTCTCAGGGGCGCCCCGCCGCACCCCGACCCCCACGGAGCAGCAGACGCACTCACGGAGTCGTGCGTGTCCCCTGCGGTCGGCAGGCAGGTTTGGAGGAGAGCCTGCCGGGTGCTCAACCCAGTGAAGTGCGGCTGCTCCGATGACTACCCTTCTTGAATCTACATCAGTTCATATCCATGGTCCCGGAGCAGATTTCGACAACTCTCTCCTGGAGTGCGGTCGGGGAAAGACCACGCCGGCACGGCGCCCACGGCCACGGCAGGTGCTCAGGACCCACCCCGGCGGCAGGAGGAAGGCCGTGTCTGCACACTCCCGCCCACGCCGTCCCCACGCCCACCGCACATACGTGCTGCCCCGGCCCAACCCCCCACGTCCTTACCTGGGCTTATTCTGGGGCAGAGCCTTGGCATCAACAGCGAACATTTTGGAAACAAAGATAATAACCGGAGCAGTGTCGTCGCTTCCACATTTCATGAAAGCTACACAAACAGAAAGGAAAAAGGTCACTGACATCTGACATGACCAGAAAGGCAGACTTCTAAAACACAAGATGTTTAGAACACGGCCTCATCTTGATGCAGAAGCAGCCTATCATCTTTCGTGACCACGATAAAAATTCTCTTTAGAAAAGTGTAAAGTTGCTAGAACACAGCAGAGCAAGAACAAGCAAACTGACAGAGATTGGGGGAGAAAGGCAAAATGAGCAGGTCAGGAGGAGGGCTGGGTGTGGAAGCCCGCAAATGGGGCTCCCCCTGCCCCCACCCCACCCCACCCCCCCGAGACCCTGCCCTCCATCCAGGGAAGAAGCAGCGAAACAGAAACACCCAGTCAACAATCAACAAGGCAGCTTGCTAATAAATCCATACCAGTTCCCCAGGTTAGAAAACGGCCGAAAAGATCTCATCACATCAGTAACAAAACACTTAGAAGTAAAGACTCCATATTATAAAGATGTCAGTTTCGCCTAAATCTTTACACACTAACATGATTTCACATCGACATGCTGACATTTCTCTTCACCTTACTGGAGGTATACAGAAAAGCACTGACGAATGGCTGGAGAGCGAGTGCGAGGGGTGATGGGCAGCGTGGCGTGCCGCGACCCACGCTGTCCCCGGACCACTCTGGCCGCACGCGGGAGGCGGCAGAGGCGGCACCGAGGGAAGCCGAGAGCAGAGGCAGGGACTCCGGCTGAAAAGCTATACTAACACCCCAGTGAGAGACCACGGTGGCTTGGCCCCAGGAGGCAGAGGCAGAAATGCTGGGAAGAAGCCGAATGCCACACAGATTTCGAGGCAAGGACACGCAGGATGTGCAAAGGGACTGGACATAAGGGCGTGAGACGCCGAGCTTTCCGGAGCAAGCAAACGGGAGGACAGAGTCTGGTCTGACTGAGCTGGGAGAGCCAGGAGCAGCAGGCTGAGGGAGAAGGAAGACGCCCGGCGGGGGACATGTTAGGGTTCGGATGCTTCTCAGAGAGCCGAGCCGAGAGGAGCAGAGAGAGGCGCGGCGGGTACCCGAGTCTAGAGCCGAGGGGCAGACAGGCTCTGAGACGCGGGTGTGCGACTCCTGTGCTGGCAAGCCTCAACACGGGTGACGCGGCCAGAAGAGGGAACGCGGGCCCTGCTTGGGTCCTCCCACAGAGACAGAGCGAGGAACCGGAGAGAGGGGCGAGGAACAGACCTGAGGAAGCAGCAGCCGGGGAGGAACGCAGGAAGGAGTGGCCTGCTGTGTCCAGCGCTAGAGACAGATCTAGTCGGCTGATTAGCAAAGGACAGTCAGCAGGGGCCCCGAGAACAGCAGCCATGTGGTTCAGAGGTCGCAAATTCAAGAGAACAGGAGGAACAGCAGCAGAGACTGTGAGTACATAGAGATGAATTTCACGGAGCTTGCAGAGCCTGGAGTGGGCAGTTCCCCTCTTGTGGGGAGCGGCAGGGAGCAGTGGGCAGCCCAGCCCCTGAACCTCTTCCCACAGTCCTCAGGGAACTGGCCATGGTGCTGACAGGCAGCTCAGGGACACATTCTCGCTGTGCAGGAGCTGGGACACAGGTTCACTGGGAGCTTCTGAGATGAGATCGAGGCAGAAGGGACGGGGCTCAGACACTCTGGTCTCCCCCCTCCAGGGGCAAACAAAACGGCTCTAGCAACACTAAAACTCTGGCAAATGGCCTTTTGTGGAACTGGCAGTTGGCAAACTGGTCTAGAGCAGCCTTGACTCAGAAGGTCCAAACCCCTGCGGAGGCCCCTTCACCTCACCTGCTTTCAGGGCCTGGGTTTCGGGCGGAAGAGAGTCGAACATCTGCGATCCCGCACACATCAGCCTCTCCACCCTCTCGGCGGTCATATCCAGGGGGCTGGGAAGCTTCTGACACACCATCGCTGATGTCTGCTGTGAAGGACTCACAACCGTGAACATGTGCCCAGGGCACGTGCCCACAGATTCCCAGCGTGCACCACGGATCGAGGTGACAGTGTGGGCCCCGCAGAAAATGCCCGGGCTGTGAAACGCTATGCACATCTCAGACGCGCTTCTGGGGAGTTCATGGACTCCCTGATACAGGGACAGATACCCCCGACACAGATATTCCAGGACGCCGAAGGCCCAGGGAACAAGCGAGCACACAGCACCCCTCGGCAGCCCAGCCTCCTGGGACTCTCGAGTGCTACCATTTTTTCACCTGGTTCTGGTCCATCTAAACTTTTATAAAATGGCCATCAGCCACAAGCTAGGGTACCAGAACGTCCCCTCCTAGAGCCCGAGTCACTGAAGGGCTGAGGTGCCACTGCCGGCCCGCACCCAGGACCCCGCGCCCACGGCCCTCCACGTGGGGATTGTGTGGACACGCACGTCAGTGGAAAGAAGACCGTTTAAGTTCACCCACAAAACTATCTTAGTTAATGTGAACCATCTCAGATCAAGTCCTCTGGGAATCACTAATACGGTAGGAAGTATCAATCAGCTCAGGAAGTATGGCACGAAAACGAAACCCTGATCCAAAATAACCACCTATATTATAGACTTACATCATAGTAAAAGAAAATCTTTTGTTTTTACAGACTGCCGAACAAAAACAAAAAGCTGTGTCTTCTTGAAAGAACAGGGTCTGAGGCAGATCCAGGAGCAGCACGATGACTATCTGAATGCTCATCCGTCAAAGCAGGAAATAGTTTCAGGGCAGGGCACCAGCGAACACAGAAGACCTACTTTGGGGGGAAATGTGTTCTCTCCAGAGGCCTTCCTGACTGCCAGTAACATGCGGATTCCTCCTGCTCTGTCCGACCTGTTACTTCATCACAAACCGTAAGATAAAGGATACCCAGCACGGCGTGGGAGATGGGCAGCCACTGGCTGCAGATGGCATTGATCTGAACTTTAGGGTCTGAATGTCGTGCCTCCCGGGCTCCAATTTTTAATCCTAAGGAAGTCACTATTTTATCCATTTTTTCTCTGTCTCTGCAAGTAAGCACACAAGGGGGGGGGGCGGTCACACACAGGAAGGAACTGAACATTTCTGACACACTTAGTCCTGACGTACCTCCTCCACGAGAACGGAACATGCCTGGAGGGGCTCCCGCCGGGGTCTCTACTCCCTCCCATTCCGAGGCCCCCTCCTTCAGGGCTCCCAGGGGGCACCCTCCCAGCCTGATCTACGAGTGCTCAAAGTCGTAATTCCGACTCTGGAATAACTTTGAAAGTCAATTTACTGAAGCAAGCTTTCTTTTCTACTTGTATCAGGCAACGGTGTTCCCAAGTTCCCCATGAACGATCCTGGATATCCAACACCCTTTCTATTGCAATTCCTATTTTACTTAACCTGGGTTTGTAAAAATAAAGATCCAGAGTCTCCCTCCATCCGTCTGTCCCCTCCTCTGGGCACTTGAACACCCTGACTGCTGTCCCTCCTGCCGCCCTTGACCTGCGTTACACACCCTCCTTCCCACTGTTCCCAGGCAATGCGATGAACCGGCCTGCAGAGGCTCTGTCTGGGCTTTGTGGACGTGACTCGTCACACGGGAAGGGGAGGCAGGCGACCCCGCCCGGAGACAGACAAGCTTACGGCGGGCTTACTTTTTCAAGACGGCATCATACAAACTCCATACATTCTCCAGGATCAGCTGCACAAATAAAGGCTTCTTCCCTTTGGCCTGTGAACAAGAACACGCACACTAAAGTTTCGGCAGGCACCTCCCATGTGCATACACAGACGTGTTCCGTGAACGGTAGGTCTCAGTCCTACTAGAAAATGTTTGCCTAACAGTAACGAGTGGGAAATGGTTGTGAGAACGTGCTGACAGCGAATAACGTGCAGTCGGTAACAAACCACTCTCGTCTTCCTCTGGGAACCAGGGACGCGACAAACGAGACCAGCTGTGGGGCGTGTCACCGCAACCGCCCCGCCTCTGTCATCGGAGGAACACACAACACCCAGGCTGAGTGCTGCGTGTGCAGGTGCCTTCCACAGACTTCTAAGCAATGTTCTTAAACATGAAAACCGTTCACCTTCAAGGGAGGGGATAGTAAAAAAACAAAAAAAACCCTACCATTTCTCTGACCAACCTATAAGTAAAATAACGGCACCTGGAGAAGGGTACCGTCCGACGCACGGACGCCCCCGGCTGGCCATGTCCCGTTTCCAGATGGAAGAACGGGGACGGAGCTGCCGGGGCCGGTGAGCAGGGAGCCAAGACTCACACACAGACTCGGACTCTCAACCCGGCTCTTGGCCGCTCACTACACCGCCTCCTCCTTCAGGCGCTTTTTGAAAGGCTTTTAATGGCAAGGGAGGATGTTCACGATCTGACGTCAAGCATAAAACCTGCTACGTTATTATATAAACAATATGAGCTCAACTGAGGGATGGATGTCTCCATCCCAAAGAACGAAAAATATTAAAGCCACAGCCTCAGCAGTGTTGACTTCTGTTTTTTTTTTCCTTATGGCTTTATATTTACAAATATTTCCCAAAAGCAATCTACATGCTTCTCCATGAGAATAAATTTATAAAATCCTGAATTTTATATTAAAAAACAACAACAACAATACAGTGTCAAGGGAAGTATCCTTTGAGCCTCTGTGCCTCAGCAGTCCTGCCTGGGTCGCCTCTCCCCACAGAGCAAAGGGGGAAGGGAGAGTGGGAGGGAGGGAGGGTGGAAGGAAGGAAAGGAGGAAGGTTGGTTGGTTGCCCCTTCCGCCCCAGCAGCAGGCCTGGTGCCCAGCATTCAGCGAGAGAAGCCCGAACCGAGCCCAGGGACAGCGTGCTCGGAAGGAGGCGTCTCTCTACAGTGAAGGGGACACAAAAGCAGGATACAAAATATGTCTTCAGGTGCGCAGGGTCTGAGGGTTTGGCTCCTCTTGAAAAAAGAAAGAGGGAACAAACAAAAAGCAGTTCTCTGTTCCCTGTATTTGAAGAGCTCCACGAAAGCAATACCTGGAAGACTCGTGACCGTGAACCCCCGAGAACTGACCCACTTTCGCCAAAGCCAAATCTCACCTATGAAAGGTGCTACAGGACAAGCCGGACGGGGGCAGGAACGTGAGCGACACGCCCCAGGGGCAGAAGCCACATCACCCGACCCACCTTCACGATCTTCTTGGCCTTCATATTGATGTAGTAATCTCCCCACAAGGTTTTCAAAAGAACTTCCTTTTTGATGCCGATTTTTTGACTGTAGATTTTGGCAAAGTGCTCGACTCTGAAAGAAAAGCAAATGCTGGTGTTATGGTAACAGTAAGTGTGAGTGTTTCTGTGCCGGGCACCGTTCAGAGCGCTCTGAATGCGCGACAAGACGCCATCATTTCAGCTGCCTGATGGGCGGGTGCCCATTACCTCCCCGCTGAACAGAAACAGCTACGTCGCCGAGCTATGGCACAGGTCACGTGTGCGGCTGGGACTCACGCCCAAGCAGTCCAGCTCCGGGGCCCACGTTCTTGCGCAATAGCTCTATGTTCCTACAGACTAGAGTTCAGGCTATGGCTGCCCTTCTTAACTCTGCATGTGTAAAACAAGGCACGAGGAACGAGGGCCAAGGGGATGCGGGCTTCTGCAACTCTGCCCACAATAAACTTCGTCCCAGCCCATCGCTACTATAGGTGCCCGGTGCTCCCAAAGGAAAGGCTCCAGAGCCAGCGCCTGCCAAAAAAGGGCTTTTTAGCCTCCTGGGTTCAACAGGAAACATATGCATGCTTACTTAGCTCTCCTCAGCCCTGAGAGCAACCAGCCAGCAACCGTCTGCTCTGCTGCAAAGCCCGGCCACGGACAGCAGTCACCTGACACATCGGGGTGCCGTGGGGAGCATCTTCGCCGTCTGGATCAAAGATCTGGGGAAAATGCCTCTAAGGAGGGAACAGCACGATTCATGTACGGTGTGACTCCAACTCTCCAAGTGCCAGCGTCTGGGAAGATGCCTGCGCATCTGGGAATCCACTGCGCAGATTCCAAAGGGAACATACTCTGGACCGGGTTTGTACCTATCAGTCGGTAAACGTGCTTCGGCCAGGATCCAGGGTTCACTCCAACCCTGTCCAACGAGCTGATGCTCTCTTGCGGTAACAAAAGCCCAGTGGGAGCGAGAGGCAGCTAGAGGGGGGCAAGTTCACAGTGAAGAGCAGCAGGCTGCCGCTCGGCTGCAAGAGTGGGCACCACGGAAAGTGCTGGAGGTCAGGATCCCGCGTCCCCTCTCACTGGGGGGGGAGGGAGGGAAAACACCTGACCAGGAACTGAAATCCAAAGTCTACAGCTATGGGCTGTAGGCATTCCAGGCCTAGACTCGAGGAGCCATGACCTCCAAGGGACTCGCTGTGATCGGCTGTACTTCCTGTTTGATCCCACACCGATTCATTAAGGTGGGGTTTGTTTGTTTTTTTAAATTTTCCCAAATTTTAGTTTCTATTATTCTTTTGTTTATATTCATTATTCATATGCTATATGTGCTTTCTACATACATTACGTATGATTATAATTGTTACATTTTTGAAGGAGGGATCCCTTCTCTACACCAAGTCCCAGCTCAGTCCGCAGAGGGACAGCTTCTGCCTGGGGGGCTGAAAGGAGCATGACCGGTCCCCTCCCACTGCAGGGGCGACTCCACCAGTGAGGTCAGTGGCCGCCTGCGCCAAGTGTCCATGCCTCAGGGAAGAAACAGACTCTTGTGGCCTGCTCCAGGGACCAGGAGAACGAGCAGGGCCTCCCCCGGGGACTCCTGCGGTGAAGCACGCCCAGAGCACGGCCCAGGAGCTCCCAGAAGCCAGCATGCTGCATCTCCCTGCGGCTTCTGCCTCTAAGCCCGGTTCTGCCAGGCCGCCGCCCTCCTCCGCGCAGACGGGCAGATCCACTGCAGGACCCGTGCAAGGGGACAACAGAGGGCAAGGAGCGTGGCCAGAGGTGCCGGGCACGTCCTCCAGCCCGACCTTACCTGAGAGCCCCCACCTTTCCCCGGATGCTTGCGAGGGCCCCAGTGAATACAGAGGACGCTGATGGATGTATGGGCCAGTGGGGTCTGTTCTTACGTGGCTAAAACTGAAGGGAAGGGCCGAGTGATCAGCACACCAAGCTTCCAATGTTTTCATATTTTGTATTTTTTGAAATTTATTTTTTTGCCTAATATAGGACCAATTTTTGTATATCCTTCACTGACACTTAATTCTGACGTGACTTATTACACTATTCAGATGGCTTATGTTTCTATCTGACCTGTTGACAGTCTGTGATATAAAATCTTCCCCAAACCATGCCGATTCCTCCTTATACTTCTATTTTTGCCCCGTGCATTTGTTACGATCACTGATGCAGAGGTACTCTCTGCCCGTCATCCATTAACAAGGATCCTTATACCACGATATGTTTCTATAAATGCTGCTTTGTTCATCAATACTGCCAAACTGACTTCCTTTTGGCTCACATCTGACATATTGAGCCAAAGCTTTGGTATTTACCCTTTGGCTATCATGCTTTCTGTTTATCTATTTTAGGTAGCATACCTTTGGGTTTTTTGTTTTGTTTTTAAATGGAATTTCCTTGTTTCAAGAAGCTATCTCCTCAGTGGGGGACTTCGTGCCTTTGGCGGCCTAACGGTGCTGGTAGGTGGGGAGTTCTGGTATGACTTCTGCTCATGCGTCCAGGATCTTTTTCTAATGTTGTTGTGGTGCGCAGGCCTTGTACAACCCTGCTTCAGATACATGTCCTGTTTTTAATTTGAAAAGTGATAAACTCAAAGGTTTCCACACTCTCAAACCTCCATCAGAATCATAAATCACAGCACAGTAAGAGACCCGCCCATCTGCTCAGCCCACTGTCCTCAAATCCTTCCCGGGTCCCCCATGCATTTACACATATAGGCACAGAAATCTACCCAAATCCTGGTTTTTATCCTTTCCACTCTTTTCCATCCCATAGTTGCCATAAAACTTGCTTAACATCAACCCTTCCCCCACTACTGTTTCGTGCTTTTTGTCTGTCGTTAGTTGTAACTTTAAAACTACAACAATTTCTCCATTTTGGGATTCTGTTTTAATTCACTTCCTCCACAGAGTACCTTCGAACGGGACTCTCCGAAGGACCCACAGACCTACTGTCCCATCCATCCTGGCCTATCTTCCTGAACGACAACGTGGCCAAGAGGGAGGTCACGAGCTATCTTTGTGCACCCCAGCCGCCCAGTGGGCCGACTTTAAAGGCAGGATCTGAGAACGCTGGTGGACAAGGACAAAGGAAACTGCTCCTGTCTCTGTTTATTATAGGGTTGGGAACTCAGCCGCGTTTATCTAAAACTGGGGCTGGACTCTGACCTATCCGAGTCAGCGCATTCTCCCAGATTCACATCCGCAATAGGACAGGCTGCCGCCGTACCCGAAGGTTGAGCCTCGAGTCACACTCCTCCCTCCCGTCCCCCCGTGTGAGAGTTTAAACCATCCTCCAAATTCTGAAATATGCTTTCTCACCTTTTGGAACAAAGGAAGTCTCCCCCTTCCCTGGTCACTGACCCATCAGAGGGAGGCCGCAGGAAAGCGCCTCCAGCGCTTTCATCCCCACCGCCAGCCCCCCATAAATGAGCACGCCCGAGGGTCTCCACAACCAGCCCCCTCAATAAATAAGCACACCCGCGGGTCCCTACCTCCCGCCCCCCATAAATGAGCACGCCCGCCACTCTCCACCGCTAGCCCCCCCAATAAAGGGTCAAAATAATAACAAGGAAAAATCATGGTATTATAATTTATTATCCTGTCAAGGCAAATTCAGATTTTGCCTTGACAGGATAATAAATTATAATACCATGATTTTCCTTATTGGAAAAAATAATAAATAATAAAGGGTCAAAAGGGAGTGAAGATCAAGTTCCTGTAAAGGAGGACAGGACAGCCAAGATTGCTTGGGCTCCTCGCAGGCCATGCACTCTGCTCAATTTCTGAGCCCTTCTTCTTTCCCGTTTGCAAAAGGACAGAAATTTCATCCGCAGGCTCTGTTTTCAGCTGGTGCGGTGTGTCAGGTTCTATTATCCCGGATACAGATGCAAGCCTCGGCCCATGGCTGAAGCGAATTTCACTGTCGTCCCACAACTGTTCATCCAAGCTCAAGACATTCTTCGCCAAGTAATCACTGTTTAACTGTATTTGGGTTTTCTGATTCCACGAGTCAGTAATGGTTGTGGTTCAGAAAGCCAATCAAATGCCCACCACACTGTAAGCACTAACGTCGCCAGTCCATGACCCGCATGTATGTATCCGGAAGAAACGGGACCCCGCCTCCTAGCGCCGAGAGCCCCCCTGAAGCCCCACAGGGAGAAGGCGGGCACTTCAGTGCCAAGCAGACTTTAAACCTAGTATCAGCTCCTCTACTTTGTGGCTGAGTGATGTTAAACATGTGCTGAGTGTGTCTGAGCCTTGCATAATACATAAGAACACCTATTTAAAGGGACTGCCCTAAGAACTCAATGAAAGAACTTAAGCAAACTAGCTTAACATCCAGCATGGGTACACCCGAAAAAAGTCAGCTTCTTTCCACACTAACTTCTGCTAGCGCAGACAATAAAGTTAATAGAAATGTATTTGCTCACACATGCATAAATAACCTCTAGAGTACAGATGAGAAACTGCCAGGATGCACTAGTTTCCTGTGGGGAAATGAACTGAAAAGCTAAGGAACAGGGTGGGAGACTTTTCATGGTCTCTTGTGGACACATTTTTGTACATTTTGAATTTTAAATTAATTCAAAGAATGTAGTTCTGAACCAATCATTTTTCATAAAATCTATAAAGAGATGCAAGACTGGTTCGATATTGAAAAATCAATGTAATCCACTATATTAACAAGTTAAAGAAGAAAAATCATATGATTATATTAACTGATGCAGAAAAAGCATTTGATAAAATGTGACACCCATTCATAAAAATGACTGAAAAAAAAAAAAGGAATACAGGGGAACTTCCTCAAATCGATAAAGAACATTTACAAATTACCTACAGCTAACCTTACCCCTAATGGTGAAAGACTCAGTGCTTTCCCTCTAAGATCAGAGCAAGGCCAGGATGTCCTCTCTCCCTGCTCTTATTCAAACAGTCCTGGAAGTTCATGGCAGAGCAATAAGGCAAGAAGAGGAAAGAAAGTGGCAAAGTAAAGGAGGGAATAAAGCAGCCCTGGGGCAGGTGACATGACTGCTTTGTAGATAACGCCGAGGAACCTACCAAGAACCCTAGTGAGTGAGTTTGACAAGGTCACAGTATACAAGATCGACATACAAAAACCAATTAACTGTATTTCCAAAAAGTAGGAATGAATACGGGAGCACCAAAATTAAAATATAATACCATTTCTAATTGATTAGAAACAATGAAAAGTTAGGTGCAAATCCAATATAATATGTACAAGACTTTATGATGAAAACAACAAAATGTTAATGAAAGAAATAAAAAAAATCTTAAAAAAACTGAGAAACACAGTGTTCATGGATTAGAAGACACAACACAGTCAAGATGTCAAAATCTTCAAAGTCCTTATTACAGAAGCAAGTCTGTTCTGTACCAGCGTATGGACACTGCACTTCTCATGGTGGTCATTTCCACACAGCTATGGCATCACTCTGTTGTACACCTGAAACTAAAACAACGTTCTATGCCATTCATACCTCCTGAAAAAAGAAAGAGAAAATGACAGAAAATGAGGCAAGGCCACGAAGAGACGTCTCACCCGAGGACACACAGCACAAATGGGCCCAGGCAGCAATGTCCCACAGCGCCAGAGGTCAGGAAAACGCAACGAAGACCCTAATCACGTAACAATGCACACCTATCAGAATAGCTGAAAGAAAGTGACGCCACCAAACAGTGGTGACGACGTGGCGACACCTGATCACCCCCACGCTGGTGGGGCTGTAAAACGGTGCCCTGTCTGGAAAACCGACGTACTAATCCTACGACGGCCGTGTGACCCAGCAAACGCGGTCCCACGCACTCATCCCGGAGAAATGAGAACTTACGGGCACGGAAAAACGTACACACGAATGTTTGTGGCAGCCTCGCTCACAATAGCCCCAAATCGGGAAAACCCAGAGGTGGTTCCACGCGCGAACGGTTAAGCCGCAGCACACCCACCCCAGGGAATACTGCTCAGCCACAGAAAGGAACTACGACTCACACCCAGCAACTGAGTCACGTCTCCAGAGAACCACACCGCCTGAAAATAAGCCAACCCAGAAAAGGTTATATAATGTTTGATTCTGTTTTCGAACCAACATTGTTGAGATGACAAACTGTGCAAATGGAGGACACCTGTGACTCCAGGGGCTAAGGGGGCGCAGGGGTGGGAAGGAAGCGGGATGCTGTAGGGAAGGATCTTCGCTGGGGTGGATGCTATCAACGTCTAAGATGTTACCACGGGGGACGCTGGACAAGGGTGCAAGAGAACTCTATTCTTTCTCACAGCTCTGTATCAATCTATCTCAACATGGAGATTGTTGTTATCTCAACAACAAAAAGTTTCATTAAAGACGTCAACTGCGCATCTGGCCACGCAGAGATCGAAGGAGACCCGAGCAGACTCACCCGAAGCCCCAGCCGTCTATGGCACTCGTAAACACCACGTTGCCCTGATCCGGAGAGAAGTACAGGTGAGAGTCGTCCGTGTCCTCCAGGCCCGTGCTCCAGTCGTACACTTGCTCCCCTGGGTCAGAATTTGGATTCACTTGGGGTTCGGTCTCTCTCTCTGCTCTTTCTTCTAGGACTTTAGAAGTAAAAAGAGTTCCTGTGAGCGCGTTAATCTAGGAGAGAGGGTGAAACGGCAGAACGTCACTAGAGGCGAGCACAGCTGCGGTGGGAGGCGCGCTGTCTAGAATCATCGGTCAGTCTGGGCTCCACGGATGGGGATGACGTTTACCACAGTAACTCACGGGCATGTCATCCACCCATGCCTTCCGAACCCGGCAAGACTAAACTGTAAGGCTTCTGTGAGGTCACGTGGTGACCCGAGCAAGTGGCTTCCACAGTACTGGGAACTCACGACCCCGTGACCCTAGTTCACAGCCTGAGCCCTCTCCCTCCCTGGCCAGCTCTCACACCTGGACTTGTCGCCACTCTCCTCGGGCCCTTTTCCTGCCTGTCAATCCTCAACTATTTCCCTCCCAATCCTTCTTCCCTCCCTTATTTCCCACCATAGAGAGAAAATGGAACCTATTATTCAGAAACCCCGCAAGCTCCCCAGATTCGAACGATCATCCTGTGTCTGTCTGCAGACACTGCGGGCCCCTCTCCTTCTGCCTCCCCGGTGCCCCTCCCCGTCTGGCTCGACAGGAAACGAAATCCATCGATCCACACTTACTCACTGCTGCACTTTCCTCATTTCCTCCCTTCGGCAAATAACCATTCTCAACAGGTCTCATCAGTGGTGCCCCAGTGTCTCGGAGAAAGCCCAACCTCCACACGTGGCACACAACATACCCCATAATCAAAGCCCTACATTCCCTCCCGCTTCCCCTGATCTCATTCTTCAGCGACAGCAAGTCCTGTGCAGCTCTTTGAATGAAACCTCCTACAATGCTTTTTCTTGCATTTACTTTGTATCTTATTCCTTCTCTCCTAAATGCCCCGGCCGTAACTCCCTTTTTCCATCTCAAGGCTTCTATCCCATGACTCTTCCTAACTCTCCTCCCTCCTGACCTGGTCGGGATGGAGGCCCTCATTCACGTTCTTCAACTACACCCACGCCTTCCCCGCTGCCCTCCAAAGGTCTCTTTCAAGGTCTCCCCACCACACTGCGAGATCTCTAAGGATAGGGCCTCTGACCGGGTACATTCACAGTCCCCAGCACACAGTGAACATTCCAAAATTAATTTATTCAACATACAGCTATGTAAATGCTAGGTAAACACGTAAATGGTTGGGCAAAATGTCATCTGAAGGCAGGTAATAAAAAACCAAGGGGCCTCCTAATATTGATTTACTTTAGGGCAAACGACAAGCTTCTTAACAAGATAGCATCGAAACCTATTACCCAAGCCTCGTACTCCAGGATGCTTCTGGGGGATGGAGGGGGCTCCCGAGGGGAGGCCCGCCCCACTGTCCCTGCCGCTGTATGATGACTCCAACGCATGGCAATCGTAGGTTCTAAAGACACAAGTTTCTGTGCCAACTCACCAGCTTCCTCACAACTCTTCTCGGAGCCCCAATTTTTAAAGCACTGAAGTAAAGGATGAGATACCTGCTCTAAAATATTCTTGAGGTGAGCATAGGCCTCCTGCGGGGTGAACTTGAGTTCCACTATCAAGCGATCTATCTTATTGATCACCAACACCGGACGGATGTTTTCGAGCCAGGCCTGCCGGAGAACGGCCTGTGTCTGCGGGAACACAAAGGCAAAGGTAAAACACACGATCTGAAGTAGAGCACAAGAGAAAACCCGGATTTGCAATCCGCTCACGTCCATCCTCCTGTCTCACAACATGGGCTCCCCGAACACTTACAAGGTCTGCATCATGGAGGGAGAGTAACGGACAAGAAACTGCCCTTGCCTTTATGGAGCTGACAATTCATTTGAGAAGGATAAACAAATCCGTGCAGAGTTTACTGAGTAAGGAGCAAACAAACACTCGGTGGCCGATACACAGGCCGGAGAACCAGAGCGTCCCCAGGAGGCCCCACGCGCACCCTGCTGACCGTCCCCGCTCCTGGCGTGACCCTCCATCTGCTCTTCTGAGTCAGAAGCACCAACGGTGCTATCTCGTCAGGACCGAGACCAAGGCCGTGCTTCCCGGCCTGGAGACCCGCGCCCTCAGGGGAACGGGAGGGGACAGAATGGGACAGGACAGTTAGGGCACAACTTCTTGGAATTATCAAATTTCCTCCACTGGAGTAATTTAAAGCTCTTGTCATTCTTTTTTAAAAATATTACAACAAACAAGGGTATGTCAAGAAGTGGGATACAAGGCGACAACGTTGTTTGAGATAAAACATAAGGCCTCCCAACAAGTCCTTATAGGAACTGAGCCTGGAGAGGCACTCCGAGGTGCACGCCCAGCACATCACCCCGGTGAACTTCTCCAGCTCTGGTGCAAAGGAGAAACACGAGCACGAGGCCACAGAGGAGAGAGAGAAGGGCGGGAGCGGGTGTGTGGGGCACGGAGGCCTAAGTGCAGCCCAAGAAGCCACCGGAAGAGAGTCTCCCGTAGGGCAGAACTAGCTCAGAACCTTGCCATCGGCCACCTCTCCCAGTTCAGAATCCTCCCCAAATTCAGCATCTCCCCAACTTCGGCCGAGGCCCTCTCTGCGAGGGGGCATCATAGATGCTTCCAAGTACTTAGAGTCATCCTCGCTGAGATCCCTTCTGGGTGCGGTGACACCATCACAGACCACAACATTATCGAATGAAGTGTAAAAGCGACTTTCTAAGGGTGGACCGTCTAAAACGGCACAGAGCCGTCAGCGGCCGGGCCCTCCCGTCTTCCCCGCCTTCTCTATTCGACCAGTTCCGTATTTCCACGTGACGACCTCCTACCTGTGGACAGACTCCCTCCACGGCATCGACCACGATGATGCAGCCGTCACAAATGCGGACAGCTGTGGACACTTCCGAGGAGAAGTCCACGTGCCCTGGAGAGTCTATCAGGTTAATCAGGTACTCCTCGTTCCCTAAATCGGAATTTGAAAACACACACTTTCAGTTGTGCAGGTACACGAGACTCTCCCACAGGCGTTCTAGAACGAGGAAAGTGCTACGAAATGACTGAATAAAGCAAAAGAAGCCACAGAGCCCGATCAACAGCTGTCATTCCAACCGAGGAATTCGCCGATGGAACTCTTGATTGCAAGGAGCAGCTGTAGAAAACGCTGAAGGACTTTACTGTTCTCCGCGTTCCCACTTGCGAAAGGCTAACTGGGAGCCCGGCACTGCGCTAGACCTGCCCACGGGCCAGTCACGCCTTCCTGAGTCCGTACAGTAGCCCGACCAGATGAGATGAATGTTACTGTTTCGCTCCACAGATTCCAAGTTGAGACTAAAAGAAGCCAATGCCAGAGCATAAAAGCTGATCAAAGGGGCCAAAATGGGAAATGCCAAATCAAAAAGACACAGAGCACTTTGCCCCTAGTTCCCTACAAGCTCTTGGGAGCAGGCTGTGAGCCTGAGATTTAGATTCAATTCCGCAAAAATGTAAGGAGGAGTTCCTCTGTGCCAAGCCACATGCTGTGTGCTCACGAACAGATTTTACCTCCTCCTAGCCTCTCGACAAACAAGAGCATTGAGCCTTTAGTGGGATGGAAACTCATGCGGCGTTGTCCCGAGCACTGAAAGTCCCTCGTCCCATTAACCTCCAGGTCAGTCCCACAGGAGCCTGAACACTGAGCCACCCGCAGTTACAAAGACTTCACGCTGGAACGTAATGAAGAGAACCATCCAGAAGAACAGTAATTCATTACATGTCTAGCTCATCCTCCATTTGCTAAACCTGATAGTTCTCTCTCTCTCTCTCTTTTAAAGATAATTTATTTGTTTATTTATTTATTTGGGAGACAGAAAGCACGAGCAGGGTGAGGCGCAGAGGGAGAGGGAGAAGCAGGCTCCCTGCTGAGCAGGGAGCCCAACACGGGACTTGATCCCAGGATCCTGGGGTCAAGACCTGAGCCGAAGGCTGATGCCTAACCGACTGAGCCACCCAGGTGCCCCGCAGTTCTCTTTTAAAGGCAAAGCAAACACTGAAGGCTCAGATTCCCACATACACTTTCCTTCTGCTCTTCCCCCTCAGGGTTTTGCTACTTCTGTGTGCTCCAGAGCTCCTCCAGGACCCAATGGCTGGATAGTACATGATGCCGGCCACTGAGGGGATCTGCCCCAGTGCCATCTGCACCAGCTGACGACTTGCCTCGTGCCCCAGGTGACAGTGACCCTGAGCAAAGACCAAAGTAACCACAGCCGGAGCTCACATTTGTGGACTCTGTGCCTGGCAGTGCGCCAAGCATTCCGCAGACCCTGGGTTCTGTTTGCTAGCAATCACCCCTTTGCAGTTATTGCTACCATTAGCATGGTTTCAGAGCAGAAAAACTGGGGCAAAGAAAAGTTTCTCAAGGACATCTAACCAGAACCCAACTCCAAAGTAAACTGCCTAAGAGCAAACAATTCAAAATGGCAGAGTAGAAGTTCAAACCCACCTAACTCCGAAGACATACCTTTCACCACGACACTCAAGATGGCATCAAGTACATCTCATGAGTCAAGAGTCTACTGAGGGTGAATTTCTAAACATGAAGTTAAGGATTCCAAAGCACACCGGGGCTCAGTGGGAGAGAATGCCACCAATGAGCCACGGGCTGCTGCTTACGCACCAACCGCCGCCCCCGCCCCCGCCCCCCCCAACCTGTCCCAGGTCTTCTCAAGTTGCGTTGTAACTTGCATGCCAAAGTTATAACGGGGAAGGCTCCAGCCAGAGGACGGTGGATATCTCCAGAGAAAACCAAAGACGTCAAAGACCCAGGGCCCTGGGACAGTGGCCCCTGAGCCTCAGTGGAGCCTTTTACTGTCAGGGCTCACAGTGCCCTTTGGAATAAGCCCATTGCTCTCTACCAAATGAGCCAAAGGAAAATGAACAGCACTAGCAGGGTCCAAGGTCCCACCAGCTCCCATCACATAAAACAGAAAAGCCGTGAGATTCCTAAAATCTCTCCACGTCTTCCCAGCCTAACCCTTCACTTCACAGAGAAACATGCCCCCCAAGGGAAGAGACGTACGCAAGGTCATACCAGGAGGAGCCGCCAGAAACACACCCAGGTCGGTCTAATGACCTCAGTCACTGCCTACGGAGGCCCGAGATCCCTTTATACTTTGCGGCCGGGGAAACACACCTGCTCGCCCATGGGGCTGAAGTCCCAACTCGAATGTGGAAGAACTGGAAGCGCTCTCCCACCCTGCCGACAACCCCTGGGCCTGACACAGAACTTCCAGAGCCTGTGTCTGCTGTCAGGCCCCTTACAGAGTGTAAAATGCATCCAGAGAGAAACTTCGGGCTTCCCACACCGTAGTGCTTTTCCTTTTACTGGAGCTACAGACCCCTTAGATGACACCCAGAAAAACAAACATACCTACCTACCTACCGACCCACCTATCTACCACCTATCCACCTTCCCCTAATTATTCAATTCTAGACCCCCCGAAATTGCTTCAAGGACAGCAACTTCAGATCTCGAAGACCGCAGAAAGCTAGTGATATACTAAGTGGTTTCACCTACAAATAGGCAAAGTAAAAAATACGACTGCATGATCGAAAACCTCTGGGAAATGCAGCAGAGGAGGGCTCAGGGGGAGGAAGAGGCGCACAACACACATACGTACTAAACGCTCAGAGAAGGTCTGTAATAAAGAAGCCTGTCTGACTTCCCAAATGTACCTGATGGAGAGAAGGGCTTCAGATTGTGGTCACTCGCACAGCTGATAAGCACAGAGCTCAGCACATAGCTGGTCTCTGGCTTTCAATGATTTTTTTTTTTTATCTTCACTCTTTCCAAGTTACTTCAAACTAAACTTCAAGGGTAGAAAAAGAAGTCCAATATCCAGCAGAGGGAAAAAAAAAAAAAGCCCGTAAACCCAACTCTTCTGCTGTCTTCAGCCATGCCGTGCCTCTTTAAGATGCGTTTCCCTGAATGCCATCTACTACTGTGAGGATCGTGTGCGCGCACACACGCGCACACACCCACACACAACAGGTGTAGGGTTCATCATGTTAGATACCACTACTCCTGCTAAGGGAGATGATCATTTCTAGGCATGCTAAATGGCCTGATTTGCCACACGGGCCTGAAGGTGCGTATGGGATTGACTCCACATTAAGCCCTCCTCCCCAGGCATTCCAAAACACACCTCTTCATTTCAGAGACTGATCTAATCAGGAAAGCGCCAATCCAGAATTTTTTCTCCACGTTCCAGGCAACTGGGGAAAAGAGAAGTTGGAAGCCCGGAAGGTAATCGTGGCAGGTATCTTGCAGACGGTGTCTGCTCCCAGGGAGTTGGGGGAAGGTCATCCCTCCCTTGCCCGCGAGTCCTCCAGGTTTAGTGCGCCACGGGTAACTGTCTCACGGAAGGTGCACACATGTCACCAGTGCCAGCGGAAGGTCTCCTCTGAGAAGAGGAAAACTTCATGTGAGGTCACATTCAATTTGCAAACACTGGCGATGTTGGCTAGCGCGCGTGGAGAGCCGACGGGAGACAGTGCGCCTTCAGAGGGGGAGAGGGGTCCACGTGGTGGCAGATGGAGACCCACAGCTCATGCGAGTGTCTCTTCTGTCTCGGTGTGCTGGCAGAATGCCACGCCCCACGACAACAGTGTCAGGCACATGGACAAAACCCAAGCCACGTGAGAACATGTGCCCTAGCACGGTACTGACCGCACACGCGACACTTACGGACACAAGTTAGCCCCAACTACATGGCAACCGCGGGGTTTCCACGGGAAGTTGCCACAGGAAATGCCACTACCACCCCTTTCTGTTTTAAATTAGTTTGTAAGATTATTGTAAATCCCCGGATATGGCTCATTATTTCACAGAACCGTGCGACACATCTCATTTCTTTGCCGACACGTTAACAGGTCTCGGCAGGAGAGCCGAGTGGGTCTTCGCAAGCAGGCTATTACAAAAAGAGGTCGTGGGAGGTTGATCCTGATGGTATAAATGTCGGAAATGAGATGTTTTAGGGAGAAGTGACAGAATGACCTACAAACTCTGAATGGCAAACAAATGACGTTTTCTTGCTGCACGGCCCCATCCCCAAGTCCTCTCCAGACCCTCCGCCGACAAGACAAAGAAGACCACACACGGGCCACCTCTGACTACGGTCGGCCTCACAGGCTGGTGGTTTTCCTCCCCATGCCCATCCGGGCCGGCCACTCGGTACTGGGGCCGCACCCCGAACTCTGACATCACTACGAACCTTGCCACCTTTGAAATCCTGTTGCGTGGGTAGGAAATCTAGCAATTACACGTCTACACTGTCTTGACCTTTCTACTTACTGGCATGTTTGCCTGTAAGAATATAATAAGAACCAGAAAAAGAAGACTTGTGTTAAAAAAAAGGTTGATGTTCACTTCTTGGAACCTGCGTCAGGGTTCCAAACCTTGGCAACCTGCTCGGAATCTGTGTTCTGGAGAGAAAGTTCAGAGACCAAGGACTATCCCTTACTCAATCTCATATGGCCCGTACGTGTCATTACTGGAAGGCGCGGGTCCCGTTGTCAGAGCCGCTGCAAGAGTGACAGCAGCATGCCCCCGACCGAGACGGGGCAAGGGGACGTGGAGCTAGAAGGATGAATGAGCATCTGTTTTCAGGATGAGACAGACTGCAGTGAGCATCCTCAAAAGCTGACGGTCAAGTGTCAGTGCAGATGCAGGAGAGGAGAAACTCAACAGGAGCCAAGTCCAGGGCACATGTCTTCCACGCCGACAGGGGACAAGCAGAGATACTAAAACCAGCCCGTGTGGAGATGTCTGCTGAGATCGTGAAGGCGGGGAAGGGAGTTGGGCTGGGGTCAGGAAGGAGCTTTAAATGACCTGCCAGAGAAAACACACCAGACCCAGCAGAGGGAAGTCTGCCAGCAGCCCTGAGGACCAGCCAAGACCCCAGCCCAGCGGAAGAAGGAAGAACCGGAGCACTAGCTCTGCCCCGGGTTATAGTTTTGCTCGGAGAAAGATGACAGAAGGCAAAGAAACTGAGGCCCCTGGAGGCACTGTTAGGGAGGTGACCCGTCTGGGCTGCCAGAGGCGGGCACTGAATGCAGGACGTGGACGGGGCTCGAGGAGCTGGAGAACTTGATGAAGTCAAAGAATGGATCGAAGACTACGGGCAAGGGAGCATTCCAACCTGAAACGTCCAAGTTGGGCAGTTCCAGGTGAGGCTAACATCCAGAAAGGAGCTGTGACAGCAAGCAAGTGAAGAAGTGATCGACACATGGCCGCTGGACACCCTCAGGGCCCACTGTCAGGAACGGTAAGAGCTACCTTGGCAGATTTGGGTAAAAAGGAAAAGTACGAGCCAGATGCCAGCGTCACTCATGAGCTTGCACCATCCGCTGGAGCTGACAAGGACAAGAAGGAGGAGAACGCTTAGACTGTATGAATCTCAAAAGAAAGGGGGGTTTTAAAACAAGGCTGGAAGAATGAAGCTTTGAACTAGAACCAGGGAATGAAGAGGATGGCAACCCCATGTCTTAACCTAGTGATGGATGGAGCGAGGAAGAATGGGTCCAAGGAGAGCAGTATCCTGGGAAAACAACCAGGCCAGCAGCAGCAGAGAACGTCAACAAAAAGCCGTTGAGGATAAAGAGATGCTTGTTTACCTTAGAACGTGTGCAGAGTAGTTTTGGGAAGGAAGGGAATAGCAGGAGGAGGAGGGAGGGTGTTAACATCACAGAGACAGCAGGGAAGAGACCGCTAGAGAGGCTCCCGTCTTGGGCGGTGACCAAGGACAGCAGGGATGTGGGCAATGCTGCTGCCCACAAGATGTCTATAAGCACCCCCCGCCATCCCTCGGGGACAGGAGAAAGGCAACCTTCAGGAGGCATCAGCCATGGTCTGGGCTGACCGACCTCCGAGAGACTCCTGGTCCAAGCGAACAAGCTGGAAACAGAATCATCTGGTTCCCAGGACCACTGCCAACACGCTAACCCCCCGTCCTCCCTGAACTCCACTCTTCATGCATGTAAAATGGGGGTAGTATCCATCCCACAGGGCTGCCGTGAGGATTACCCACAAAATCACGTATATGAGGCACTCAGCTTAGAACCAAACCATCAGGGGCTCACTTTCATACCCCCAACATCAACGGAATGCTTCACAAAGAAAAATGATCTCTTAAGAGAGAAAAGTCTGACCTTTAGTCAAACAAGGCACAGAGGACGGAACCCCTCCCTCCTAGCCTCAGTCCCATAAATAGGACAACTGGGACCATGGGTTACCGTTCACAATTCCAGAAGGAAAGGGAAGCTGTGTCTCAGTAAGAAGACTTTCCCGCACATGCCGGCCTGGCGTGAATGTGGGGGCACGCCTCGATCACCCGTTGGCCCCATCTTCGCAGACTGAGACCAGAGAGCCTGCCGAGAGCCTGTCCTTGGCCTCCAAGCTCCATGTGGTTCCCTCGTGGATGAACACTGAGTGTCTCACCGAACCAGGCTGTTACCTGGCCCGTGTGCTTCACGTTACAAACTGAAAGCCTGTAAGTTGGAGCGCGCTGCAATTTCTTCCACCAGGGGGTTTCACAGATTCGTAAAAAAGTTGCCAGTAGCTTAAAAACTGGAATATTTTACCAAAAGCTCGATGCCAACTTTTCTTGAAAAAGCAGATTCCTACAGAGCATCAGTGAGCTGGAGCTGAATGGCATCCACCCCCACCTAGGAGCTTGGGGGGCGCATTTAGGGGTGGGTACAATTAATTCACTCTCTAGCCTGCCTTGCTCAGGTGGAGGTGTCAACACCAACACCATGTGGAGAACTAATAATACACGACTTAATAATCACACTTGACAGGTGCTATGAGAAGTTAATGATTTAGGGAAAAACTAAGTTAGACACTTACCTCAAATTGTGTGCAAACATGCACACACACAAAATTATGGTTGGATTAGATGTACAAACTGAAAACATAATGTGGAAAAACTTAGGGGTGATTTTTATTTCATCCTTGGGTTTTGCTATATATCCTATAATACACTGAATTTTCTATAATATAAATTTGTAAATGTATTTAGAATTTTTAAAAGGATGAGTTAGAATGAACACTTCATCTCAGAAGTCCTTGGAATAGTAATATTTACTCACAGGTATAAAGAATGGCTACCCAACAGAATCAGCAGCAATATGCCTTGAGATTATTCAAAGAATACTCCATGAATTTCAAATTATGTGACCAATAAAGACATTTCTCTCATCTTTATCTGAATTCTGGGCTAACAGATTCAAAGGAATTACATCCCTTTAGGATTTTTTTTTTTTTAATAGAATGCACAATGTATAGTATTTCCTAACTCTTGAAATGACTAGATAAATACATGGTATCCTTGTGGGAAGGACAAGGAGAGGTAAGAAACAGGGAAATAACAAGGTTTAACAATACTTTCCCAACATTTGTAGCAAATTTTGGTCACAAAGGGAAAGATGAGAGGCTCCATTATCTGAAGGAAGAACCAGGTCCCTAGAAAATGCTAGGTATCATCTACTACAATATACCTCGGTTTTCCATACCATTTCTCTAACGCACCTGGGTTTTGTAAGCATGTTTACTTTAAACTAGAAAAATAGCCTCTCTTTCAATCCAAATAAGGATTTGAAAAAATTTTTGAAAGCCAGTTAAAAGTCAGAACCAGAAAGGACTTAATTAACATTTAATGTAGATACTTAACAAAGAGGTTATTTGGAAGGATAGGAAAGACATGGGGGAAAGGGAAAGGGAAGGAGGGAAAGACATGGGGAAATAAAAATCATGTGTGGAGTTTTTTCAACAGGTTTCCTCCTCGGGGAAGAGGTCCCTCTCAGATCATTCCACCTTCACAGCAGGAATACCCTCTTGCAGAGAATCAGTACTGAGATACAGGTAAGAATGTTCTTATCTCAGAGGCCTTCTGACGGCATGTGCCTCACTCAGCACCTCCAACTTCTACCCCCATTT
Source organism: Nasua narica (assembly GCA_028533885.1). Taxonomy (NCBI): domain Eukaryota; kingdom Metazoa; phylum Chordata; class Mammalia; order Carnivora; family Procyonidae; genus Nasua; species Nasua narica. The sequence continues at coordinate 2,197,704 of CM052797.1, forward strand.
TGCAGGTGGGGAAAAGAAGGCTCTGCACCAATCATCAGGTATGGCAACTGCCTACGCCCAAGCCCCCTCTCGGCGGTCACCCTCATAGACACTTCGGATACACTATGACACTCCTCCTGTCACTGCCCACCAGACCGAGCAGGTGACCGTCCAACCCAAGGGTGGCCAGTCGGGAGGCACAATCTCTGCCAGGGCCCGGCAGAAAAAGATAAGCTGGGCTACATCCTGCTCCTGAGAACGTGTGATCAGAAACACAAGGCAAAGCAGCAGTAAGCAACGGAAATAGGGTGAGAAAAGAGACAGGAGTTGAGATGAGAGGTCAAGGAAAAGTCAGTTTATGAAGATGGGGATACTAAGAATAGGCAAGAGCTATGAAACAGAGCAAGACTTACAGAGAAACAGAGACAAGGGCAGAGCACGAGACCCAGGGATGAGAGTGCAGTTTCAGAGAAAAGATCCATTAACTTGTACTGGTGCTTTCTAGGACCATCTTGGATCCAGAATCAACATCCGCCTTCAATTTCTATGAGCTGCCACTCAATGATGCTATTTTTCTTGGTTTTCATGAATACTGTCTCCAGTACTATATTACACATAGGCTTTCAATAAGCCATCCCACCCCAGCACAAGCGAGCTGCAGTCTTGTTTCTGTGCAGTCAAGAAAGCATATCTACAACTCTTTGAGAGCAAGGTGCCCAAGGTCTGAGGTCAAAAAGCAGACGTCAGACCACTCAATTCCAAGGGTCTTATAGCCATTCTCCTACAACACTATGCCAGAGAGAAGTGAATTGGAATGGGTGTTAGGCAATATAAAGTAAAACCTTAATAAAATGGTAAAAAAGGGGGTGGCAAAACTGGAGACAAAATTCAGAGGTAACAACTAAAACTGACAACTAGAGGAATCATCAAATAAAAACAGGCTGATGGTAAGAGTGTGTAGAGGAAAGCTACAAACCTCTCGAAGTCTATAAAAAGTAAGAGGAGATGATAAATAAACTGAGCACTGACCCATGCCACACAAGGAGGACATACCCTTTAAAACATAAGAGAGAGTTTTAAAAAGATAAGGCATTCCTTTAAACATTAGGAAGAGCTTCAAAACTGGTTTAGTACAAAAATATTTTGCAGACTGACGTCAAAGAAAATAGAGCTGTGCCTCATATAGAAGGTCCCCTGGTGCCAGTGCCGGACAGAGGAGACTGTGAAAGACGAACCACAGATCAGTCACTTAGAGAAATGTAATACATCTTTGTTATTTTCTTCTAATTACAAAAATACACACTGTGTAAAATTTCCAAATAGTACAAAAAGAAATATTTTAGAAAATCCAAGTTTCACATAACTCAGCCCCTGGAGATAACTGGTGTTAAGGTTTTGGTGTGTACCCTTCTAGACATCCATCTACACAGTAATATTTTGTTACCAAACACGCTCTCATCGTACAAGTATCTACTCTGCCACTTGCTTTTTGTCTCAACATATTTTTCCTGTGTTATCACATATAGATCAAACAGGTGATTGGCAGCTGAATGCTTTTCACGGGAAGGACGCATCACTATACTTGACCATTTTCCGGAGACAGACATAAAGGTTGTTGGCATTTTTGTAACTAATACAAACTTTTTGGTGAACATCATTGACTATGTATCTCACCTACTTGTAAGACTATTTCCGTCACGTAAATTCCTGCAAGTGTTACTGTGAAAATGGCATCCTGATTTGGGGATAGCAAGCTGTAATGATCACGGCAACCCAATTAGTAAGTCAGATTCCAAATCTACCACGGGGGCCATAGGACAGAGGAAGGATCCAGCCAGGAAATGGAACAATAAGTCCGAGCCAGCAAAGTCCTGAGACCCTTCGACCACCCTTGTGAAGGAATCCATACAAGCGCTTGGGTGGATGGGGGGCAGGTGGGAACTGCCCGTTTTTCTGCTCCCAAGCCTGTCAGAGGCCCCCATCCGCATCCAAGTCTGGACAGCCTATCTCTGACAACAGATCGTCTACAGGCCAGAATGACAGGTATGGAATATAAAGCAAAGAAACAGAGGCATACAATTAATTCATAAAGAGAAAGAAGGACACTGAAGAGACAGAACGATTTTTCTTTAAAACACAGATTTACCTGTTGCATAATGTAGTGAAATGGCACTGGATTTCATAGTGATCCCTCGAACCTGTTCGTCTTCTCTGCTGTCCATGTACCTTAACTGTAAAAACGCAACATACGCATCCTTACTTCCCGGGGAATGACAATGTTAACATTAAAATGGACCGAGTTGGACTTTTGATTTAAACACATAATTTTTATACTAAAAACCCTCTGTATTTATAAATGGGGAAGGGCTGGCGAACTTTCTGACTGTATTCCAGTACTGCACTGCACCCCCTCCCCAGAGCGCAGCTCACTCCCAGTCGGGCCAGGAACGAGCAGGAACGAGCAGGTACTCCGTGACCAAGTCACAGGAAGTAGCACACGGGGGTTGGGGGGGCGGACTCCCGCACACCCAGAACAGAGCTGGTCTTTCCCGACTCCCAGGCCGTTTGGCAAAGTCCCAGCAAAGACTAAACAGAAGTCTCTCTAGAAGCATGAAGAGCCTTCACTCCTTTCCCCAAATTAGCAGATTTTAAACATGTTTTTTTAAAAGAAGAATGGTATGGTGGAAGGTATTTCTGACATGACCAGTTAGCCGAAGGCTTTCCATCAGTGTAAGGCCACAAACAAGGGCCCGCACCTTCTTCTCTGGGCTCCACAGCACGCAGGCACTGACGCGGCGTGACGTACTGAGCCACCACTCCTCTGCACCCACCCCCCAGCCCTGCGCGCCTCACTGACGTCCCCCCTCTCCAGGACCGCCGGCCCATGCCCTGCCTTACTTCTGGCCACTGTGTCTTTGAAAAATTCTTCATCTTCACATTGCCTCATTTCTCTCATTCAAATGCTCTGGGACTAGTTACTGATGTGGGATTGCCACACGGACTCCTCCCACCTCCCACGGCAACTCCTCCACCTGCTCGCAGCCTGCCACGCCCGAAGCGCTGGCTAAACCAAACCCCTGGAAGCTAGTGACCTCCAGCCAAAACCAGTCGTCCCTTCTCCTCTTCCTCCTTCCCGACGTCAGTGTGTCGGGCAGACATAGCTACTGAGCCTCGCGTGCGGGCGTGCGCACACACACAGGAGATTCTTCCAGGAGTCTGCGACCCCCTAGCCCCCTCCTAGCTCTCCTGAGATGGTACTGCTGGCTCCCCGTCACCCCTCTGACCTCTGAGGCCTCGCTCCCAAGTCTCAGCCCCTGCTCATTCTTCTCCGTGTGTTTTGAAGCACTGAGATGATAGAAAACACACACGCAGCAAAAGAAGAGTACCAAGAGAGTGAGCACCCGTGTGTGTGCCGTCAATTTAAGAAAGAAAACAAGGATTTATGTTACTTCTGACATCCCCCTGTGCCCCTGGCTCAGAGGTAACTACTAATCTAAATTTTACCCTGGTCACTCACTTGCTTTCTTTATCATTTTTAAAAATGTCTGTATCGCTAAGCAACATATCATTTAGAGCTGCAGGTTTTAGTTCTTAATGAATGGAATCATACTCTACATACACACATATGCACACACACACGCACATGGTATCGTCACTTCGTCTCCGCTCAGTATCATATTCCTGAGACCCGTCCGTATTGATGGACAGAGTCATCATTCATTCATTTCCATTACTGTAGGATTCCACTACACGAAGTCACAGGACGGGTGGATGGATTCCAATCTTTTAAACTATCAGTGAGCTGTCATTAACAGCTCGCTATCTGTGCCTTCTAGGTGGATGTCCACTGAGAAGCGGAATTTCTGAGTCATTAAATGCGCACATCTCCAACATTCCTAGCTATTTCCACGCTGTTTCCTGAACTGTTCCACACTCTGAGGAGTGGGCCGGAGCCTCTCCTGCTCTACCACCTCAGCAGCACTTGAAATGGTCAGGCTATTTTTTAAATCAGATGGATGACAATATTGTTCTAATTTACATCTCTCCAATTATCAGTGGGATTGAGTACCTTCTGAGTTTGCTGTGAGTTTCCTGTTCAAGATGTTTCTCCATTTTTTTAATGGTTGTACTATAGATTCGTTCTGTTTTGGATAAGAGTTATTTATAATCTCTGAATATTAGACCTTGGTCAATTATATGTCAATATTCTGCCTCGCACCAGTTACCAGGCTTCTCTTGTCCCTCTCTTTATGGTGTCTCCCTGAAAAACAGATGGTTCTTAGTTTTGATGTAGTTAAGCTGTTCAAATGGTAGTACATAATGGTATGTACTTCTTTGTCTTATGTAAGAAATCTTATCTTAAGGTCATAAAAGTATTGCCCTGTATTATTTTCTACAAGTTTAATAATTTTGCCTCTCACATAAAAGTATTTCAAATTGCATGCTATGGATTTTTGTGTGCAGTGTTAGGCAGAGGTCCAATTTCATGTACTTGCCACACAATCAACTGTCCAAGGACAACACAGGGAAACATCTTTTCCCTACAGATCAGAAATGCCAGCTCTGTGATAAATCAGCACTATTGGGAGAAGGGGCAAGATGGCAAAGAAGTAGGAGACCCTGTTTCAACCAGTCCCCTAAAGTCAGCTAAATATCTACCAGAACACTCTGAACACACATGAAATCAGCCCGAGATGTAAGATTACACACTTCTGGATCTCTACGGGGGCAGAAGACAGCAGTGGAGAGGTAAAGCAGAGTGGGAGCACTCAGATTGATTTCGGAGGATAAACAGAAGGGGGATGGAGCCAAAAGAAGTGACCCAAGGACAGTAATACCCCAATGCGAAAGTGCCCTGTGACTGGGGACCAGCATTAACTTGGAGTCTGGTTAAAAACACTCAAAAAAAGAGCAAAAGATCTTAAGGGGCAACTAGTGGAATCCGGTGGTCATGG
>CM052797.1:2203137-2288329 GCA_028533885.1 Nasua narica
GCCATGAAACGTTCCAACGTCAGAATTATTGGGATCCCTGAGGGGGTGGAGAAAGACAGAAGATGAGAAGATATAGATGAACAAATTCTGGATGAAAAACTTTCCCAATCTGGGGAATGAAACAAGTATTCATGTCCTGGAGGCAGAAAAGACACCCCCCAAGATCAACGAGTCTAGAAAGACATCCAGACACTTGATTGAGAGATTCATGAATTATAATTTTAGACAAAAAGTCCTGAGGGCAGCTGGGGGGGAAGAGATTCCTTACTTACAGAGGAAGACCCATCAGAATGACATCAGACCTGTCCACAGAAACCTGGCAGCCAGAAAGGGCTGGCAAGACATATTCAGGGCGCGAAATGAGAAGAACATCCAGACAAGAATACTTTATCCAGCAAGGCTGACATTAAAAATGGATGGAGAGATAAAGAGCTTCCAAGACTGATGAGGTTTAAAAGAATATGTGACCACCAAGGCGGCACTACAAGAAATATTAAGGGGGGAGGGTTTCTATAAAAGAAGAAAAAACCCAAAAGTGGCATAGAACAGAAACTTACAGAGACAATCTATAGAAACAAGGATTTCACAGGCAACATGATATCAATAAAAACTTATCTTTCAATAAAGACTCCCAATGTGAACAGCCTCAATGCTCCCATAAAATGGCACACGGTTGCAGACTAGATAAAACAACAGACTCATCTATATGCTGTCTACAGGAGACACATCTGGAACCTAAACATAGATCCAGACTGAAAGTGAAGGGAATGGAGAACCATCTTTCATGCCAAAGAATCTCAAAAGAAAGCTGGGGTAGCGATTCTCCTATCAGATAAATTAGATTTTAGGCTAAAGACTGTGGTCAGAGATACAGAAGGACACTACATTATTCTTAAAGGGTCTAACCACCAAGAAGATCTAACAATTGTAAATATTTATGCCCCCAATATAGGTTCAGCCAACTACATAAGCCGACTGTTAATCAAAATAAAGAACCATATTGATATGAATACATTAACTGTAAGGGATCTTAACAAGCCACTCTCAGTAACAGACAGATCATCCAAGCAGAAAATCAATAAAGAAACAAGAGCTTTGAATGACACATTGGACCAGATGGACCTCATAGATATATACAGAACATTCCACCCTAAAACAACAGAATACTCATTCTTCTCGAGCGCACATGGAACTTTCTCCAGAACAGACCACATACTGAGTCACAAATGAGGACTCAACTAATACCAAAAGATTGAGATGATTCTCAGCATATTCTCAGACCACAATGCTTTGAAACTGGAACTCACCCACAAGAAAAAGTTTGGAAGTAATTCAAACATTTGGAGGCTAAAGACCAACATGCTCAAGAATGTTTGGATCAACCAGAAAATCGAAGAACTTAAACAATTCGTGGAAACCAATGAGAATGAAGACACATTGTTCTAAAACCTATGGGATACGGCAAAGGCCATCCTAAGGGGGAAATATATAGCCATCCAAGCCTCACTCAAAAAAATTGAAAAATCCCAAATACACCAGCTCTCTTTACATCTTAAAGAACTGGAAAATCAACAACAAATTAAGCCAACCCCATGCACAAGAGGGGAAATAATCAAGATTAGACCAGAGATCAATGAGTTAGAAACTAGAGATACAGTAGAACACATCAACGAAACTAGAAGTTGGTTTTTTGAAAGAATCAGTAAGATCGATAAACCACTGGCCAAACTAGTCCAAAAGAAAAGAGAGAGGACCCAAATCAATAAAATTATGAATGGAAAGGGGAGAGATCACTAGTAACATCAAGGAAATAGAAAAAAAATCAGAAATTATTATCAACAGCTGTATGCCAATAAGTTAAGAAACCTAGAAAAAATGGATGCATTCCTGGAAACCTATAAACTTCCAAGACAGAAACAGGAAGAAAGTGACAACCCAAATAGACCAATGTCTAGTAACGAGATTGAAACAGTGATCAAAAAACCCAAAAAAACAAGAGCCCAGGATCTGATGGATTCCCTGGGGAATTCTACCAAACATTCAAGGAAGAAATAATACCTATTCTCCTGAAGCTGCTTCAAAAAACGGAAACAGAAGGAAAACTTCCAGACTCTTTCTATGAAGCCAGCATTATGCTGATCCCCAAACCAGACAAAGACCCCATCAAAAAGGAGAATTTCAGACCAATATCCCTGATGAATATGGATGCCAAGATTCTCAACAAGATCCTAGCTAATAGGATCCAAAAGGACATTAAAAAGATTATCCACCATGACCAGGTGTGATTTATCCGTGGGATGCAAGGGTGGTTCAATATTCTCAAATCAATCAATGTGATAGAACAAATCAATAAGAGAAGAGAGAAGAACCACATGGTCCTCTCAATTGATGCAAAAAAAGCATCTGACAAAATACAACATCCGTTCCTGATTAAAACTCTTCAGACTATAGGGATAGAAGGAACATTACTCAACTTCATAAAATCTATCTAAGAAAAGCCCACAGCGAATATCATTCTCAATGGGGAAAAGCTGACAGCCTTCCCTTTGAGATCAGGAATATAGCAAAGATGTCTACTCTCGCCACTACTGTTCAACATAGTACTAGAAGTCCTAGCAACAGCAATCATACAACAAAAAGAAATAAAAGGTATTCAAATTGGCAAAGAAGTAGTCAAACTCTCTCTCTTCGCAGACAATATCATACATTATATGGAAAGCCCAAAAGACTCCAACCCCAAACTACTAGAACTCATACAGCAATTCAGTAATGTCCCAGGATACAAAATCAATGCACAGAAATCAGTTGCTTTCCCATACATGAACAATGAAAATATGGAAAGGGAAATTAGCAAATCGATTCCATTTACCATAGCACCAAGAACCATAAGATACTTTGGAATAAATCTAACCAAAGAGGTAAAGGATCTGTACTCGAGGAACTACAGAACACTCATGAAAGAAACTGAAGAAGACACAAAAAGATAGAAAAGCATTCCATGCTCATGGATTGGAAGAATAAACATTGTTAAAATGTCTATACCACCCACAGCATCTATACTTTCGATGCCATCCCAATCAAAATTCCACTAGCATTTTTCAAAGGGCTGGAACAAACAATCCTAAAATTTGTACGGAACCAGAAAAGACCCTGAATTGATAAGGAAATGTTGAAAAAGAAAAACAAAGCTGGGGGCATCACGTTGCCTGATTTCAAGCTTTACTACAAAGCTGTGATCACCAAGACAGCATGGTACTGGCACAAAAACAGACACAAAGACCAGTGGAACAGCAGAGAGCCCAGAGATGGACCTGCAACTATATGGTCAAATAATCTTCAACAAAGCAGGAAAAAACATCCAGTGGAAAAAAGATAATCTCTTCAATAAATGGTGCTGGGAAAATTGGACAGCTATATATAGAAGAACGAAACTCGACCGTTCTCTTACACCATACACAAATAACTTGAAATGGATAAAAGACCTCAACGTGAGGCAGGAATCTATCAAAATCCTAGAGGAGAACACAGGCAGTGTTCTCTTTGACATCAGCCACAGCAACTTCTTTCAAGACATGTCTCCAATGGCAAAGGAAACAAAAGCGAAAATGAACTTGTGGGACTTCATCAAGATAAAAAGCTTCTGCACAGCAAAAGAAACAGTCAACAAAACAAACAAGCAACCCACAGAATGAGAGAAGAAATTCCCAAATGACACTATAGACAAAGGTCTGATATCTAAGATCTATAAAGAACTCAAACTCAACACTCAAAAAACAGATAGTCACATCAAAAAATGGGCAGAAGACATGAAAAGACACTTCTCCAAAGAAGACATACAAATGGCTAGCAGATACATGAAAAAATGTTCATCATCATTAGCCATCAGGGAGACTTAAATCAAAACCACACTGAGATATCACCTTACACCAGTTAGAATGGCCAAAATCAACAAGACAGTAAACAACAAGTGTTGAAGAGGATGTGGAGAGAGGGGAACCCTCTTTACTGTTGGTGGGAATGCAAGTTGGTGCAGCCACTTTGGAAAACAGTGTGGAGATTCCTGAAGAAATTAAAAATAGAGCTACCCTATGACCCTGCAATTGCACTACTGGATATTTACCCCAAAGATAATGATGTAGTGCAAAGAAGGGCCACATGTACCCCAATGTTCACAGCAGCCATGGCCACAATCGCCAAACTTTGGAAAGAGCCACCATGCCCTTCAAGAGATGAATGGATAAAGAAGATATGGTCCATATATACAATGGGATATTATGCCTCCATCAGAAAGGATGAATACCCAACTTTTGTATCAACATGGACAGGACTGAAAGAGATTATGCTGAGTGAAATAAGTCAAGCAGAGAGAGTCAATTATCATATGGTTTCACTTATGTGTGGAGCATAAGGAAAACCATGGAGGACATTGGGAGAAGGAAAAGAAGGGTGCATTGGGGGAAATCGGGAGGGGGAGATGAAACATGAGAGACTGTGGACTCTGAGAAACAAACTGAAGGTTTTGGAGGGGAGAGAGGTGAGGGGATGCGTGAGCCTGGTGGTGGGTATTAAGGAGGACACGTATTACATGGAGCACTGGTGTGGTACATCAACAGTGAATCTTGGAACACTGAAAAAATAAAATCAAACTAAAAAAAAAAAAAACAACAAAAATCAGGACCCCCGTTTCTAGGCCTGCTATTCTGGGCCACCAGTCAATTTTACCCCTCAGCCAACTGCAAACCACAAGCTGTCGCAGATTCCTGGTAAGACACACTGCACACCCTACTCTTCTTCAGACATGTCTTTACAGACAAGTCATTACTGGCCCTTTGTTCCGCAGGATTTTAGAACCGGCATGTCAAATTTAAATTTTAAAAAAGTTGAAATTTTTATAAGAACTGCTTATAGGTCAACATGAAAAAAAAAACCTGTCATTTTAAAACTACTGAGTCCAGCAATCTGTGAGCACGGTCTAGCTCTTCATTTATTTACGTTTTCCCCAATATCTCAGAGGTAGTTTTTTTATGCTATGTAAGTGCTATATTGTATTTTCTGCTTACTGCTCATGTATACTGTTCAATGACTTTTGTATCCTGAAGCCTGCTAAATTCTTATTAATATCCTAACAATTTATCTATATACTCTTCTGAGTTTTCTACAAAGTAATACCACCCTTTCTAAAACTCTTATTTTTTGCTGTATTGTTGCACCAAAACCTCCAGGGCAGTGGAAAGCAGAAGCTGTAACACAATGAGCAGAAGGGAGAAAGAGCTGCTCTCGTCTTATTCCTGAACAGAAATGCAAAAATGGCAACACAGCATCATTAAGGATATGGAATGATCTAAGTACTCCATAACATACTGCAGAAATTCCCTTCTATACCTACTTCCCTAAGAGGTTTTATTAAAAAGGATATTGATTTCTATTATGTTTTCTGCATCTCCTGAAATCATAACTTTCCTACCTCTCATCTGTTAATAGAGGGAAATACGTTAAAGAATCTCCAATTCTTTGCAATAAATTATTTACCTATGAAAAACTAGCTCTTTATACAATTCGAGATTGTTTCTTTTTTTTTTTTTTTTTTTATGTCGAGATTCTGTTTCTTAATAATGGTTCTCGGGGCACCTGGGTGGCTCAGTTGTTAATTGGCTGCTTTCGGCTCAGGTCATGATCCCAGAGTCCTGGGATCGAGCCCCACGTCAGGCTCCCTGCCCCATTGGGGAAGCCTGCTTCTCCCTCTCCCACTCCCCCTGCTTGTGTTCCCCCCCTTGCTGTCTCTCTTTGTCAAATAAATACATAAAATCTTAAAAAAATAAATAAATAATGGTTCTGACTTTTGCATCTCCCATCACACGGCTGTCACGGGCCTGTCCCATCCCGTGTTACTGCTCTTGCCGACTCGGGGAATCAAGGTGGGCAGCTGGAGAGTCTTCCCTGCTTCCTCCCCACTGTGCTCTGGAACGGATGAGTAGAACCGAGAGCATTTGTTCCCTGAACGTGTGGTAGAACAAGACAGTTAAACCATCTGGACTTTGTGGAAAGAATTTGGCCAACAAATTCCGTTTCTGGAATGTCTATTTCCTCTTTCTTCCTGACCTCACGGCCGTAGAGTCCCAGCTCTCCGCCTCTAAGCCTGTTGCTGGGCAGTTGCCTGTCTCGTCCTCTCACACTTTCTCATCCCTGCAGCACATTCTTCCCTCGCAGTTTGCACTTCTTCCTCCTTGCCTTTCTTCTTGATCAATTTTGCTAGATATTTATCGCTCATGTTAAAAGATGACCAGAAATTGTCTGTATTGCTGATATTTAATAGACTATCTGTCTAGAGAAATTTCAAGTTCACAGCACTGATCAGAGAGTACAGAGGCTCTCAAACTCCACCCCCAACACACTCACGTGCAGTTTCCCTCTTATTCACACCTTGTGTGAGTGCTAGTGCGGTACACGCTACACTTAATGAGCCCCTATCCGTACATCACTATGAACTGAAGGCCCTAGTTCTCGTTAGGGCTCACTCCTCATATGTGTCATGACTTGTGTCCACCTTTACTGTATCATAGGTGTTGGTTACATCAATCTTCTCCAAAAACTGACCTCGGTTTCATTGATCTTTTCTATAAAATACTTGTTTTCTACTTTGTTAACGTGTGCTTTTATTTCCTTCCATCTACTTTGGAGCTATTGCACTTTTCAAACTTCTCAGGTAGAGAAAACACAAGCGGTTCCTGATCTCGCTCCGCCTGGTTTCCTCACTCCCTCCACGTGGCACGTGTAGGCTGGTCCCCACGCCACCTGCCTCCAACGTCCAAATCTGACACCGGTCTCCTACAGCTACTTTCCTATTCCTTTCTGCTCCTCGACCTCCTCCCTTTTCCGTCCCCAGTCACCTGATAAACTCTGCTGACTGTGCCCTAAATTCGTTAAGGGAAGGAACACCTCCATTTCTCTAATGCCGGGAACTTGGTCCACGTCCTTTCATTCACAGCTGGAAACAAACATCTCTTCAATTTCATTTCCTAAAACACTATTTCATCTTGATGCTCAGACTTCGGGAGCCCTCCCTGGGTACTCGAGTTAGCCTCCGAGTTCTTCTCTGATCCAGTGCATTCCCTCCCCCGGTCACCTCTCCTCCCCGGTAGTCTCTTGGCAAATGCCCCACTCAATTCAAGCACAGAACACTAATCATCCTTCGTCCCCTTTGTCTGCCTATCCTCCCACCTGACAGTTTCTCCACCTGCTCTTTAAACCGTACAACTCAGCCCCACGAAGAAGCTCGTCCTCGCCGGAATCTCTCACAATTGTGCTAGACGATCATTGGACTTGTTGGAAAAAATTAATTTTTTGCACTTATAAAATATTCATATAAAGCAATATAAAAATAACTTTTTCTCAGCATCTCTTTTATCTTGCTAAATAGATTAGCAGCCTCTTGGAACATAAACTGTACTTTACACTTTCTTAGGGTCTCTAAGAACACATCGCACTGTAGACAGCTAATGCTTATTGACAGGCAACGAGTATTTATCAAATAGAACAACTTACCTTGCCTGCCAGGCGGCTGGAGATGATTCCATTGCTAGATATAAGACAGTCAGCCAGAGTAGTTTTTCCTGTTAAAACAACAATATTCATTCAAATCAGTCTTTTTCTAAACAGGAAGGGAGATGCACCGCACCCACAGAGTTAACTTCTGACCGTGAGAAATGGTTTCACAAAGATTTCCTAATCTTTGTGATTAGGAAAATCACAAAGAATGATTACCTACTTACCTACACAGAGTGAAGCAAGACCTACTGAGCATTTAGACTTCTGAACAGAATACCATCTGGATGGACACAGACTCCAGCGCTCAAAGTCCTGTAATCTGTATCTCCACCCCAAGGGATCTCATTACCCTCACCTGGAAAGTTGTCTAGTGACTTTTTCCCCCCAGGGTAGAATTTTTTTTTTTAAACAGAGGCATCATGTATAGAGTCAAATGCAGACTCCGAGGTAATGAGATAAAGCACCGTGCCAATCAAAAGAGAATATCTGATAAACGTTTATGTAGTTAGTAAAAATCTGTCCTACAAAAATTTGACCTAGTTCATCGTAATTACTAATCATCTGATACCTCTAACAGTGATCATGCTATTAACTTATACTCCTGATAGCTCAGAACGGCAAAAGGACAGCAGAGCACTCATTCTTGTCTCTGAGTGGCATATTGGGCAAACCACCACCAAGAAACAGAACATAATCTTCTACCATATCTCCCCACATATGGCCTTGGCTGGCGTTGGCCAATTAAACTGTCTTAACAAAATACTTGGCAAAGAAATTCAGGAAATTTACTCTTAGCTCCTACTGTGAGGGCATCAGCTACACTGCAGCTGTTCCCAAAGTTACCCAGAATCCAAACATAACACTAGGGATCCACCCTGTAATAAAAGTCTTCGTAAACTCAAGTACACACTTAGAGTTTCATACAAGGTTTTATGAAGTCGGGGCGCCTGGGTGGCTCAGTCATTAAGTGCCTGCCTTCGACTCAGGTCATGATCCCAGGGTCCTGGGATCGAGACCCGCAACAGGCTCCCCACTCTGTGGGAAGCCTGCTTCCCCCTCTTCCCCTCCCCCTGCTTGTGACCCCTCTCTCGCTGTCAAATAAATAAAATCTTTAAAAAAACAAAAGGTTTTATGAAGTCTATACAACTTGAAGTGGCAGATAACTTTGTTTCAAGAGTGCTGCTTATATAGTTACTGCAGCTGGGCTGAAGTAGCAAAAGGAGGGTCTTTTCTTTAAAACCGATGAGTCCTAGAACACTTGGGGAACTTGAGCAAAGCTATGGAATCTGTAATAGTTCAAACCAGAAAGCAACCGTGGGAGCACAGAAGGGCTTGGCACAGACATCTGGTGTGTCTGCACAATCGTAGGACGTCACTTCCCTACGATCTGATGGAGTAGAACTCATTCTAGGTATGATAAGCATGCACCCCCAGAGGATTATGTGCCCAAAAAGTACTATCTTTCAGCACTCTGGCTATATCCCTAGGACCAGACACCATGTGATTTAATTCACAAAGCAAAAGAACAGATGTTTTTGTCAAACCTCAGGTCCTCAAAATGTGAGCAGAGTCATTGCAAAAACTCAAGGGGGCAGAGGGTCAGTGACGGATCTGCACAGACCACTCACTCTCCGCTGGCTTCAGTGACCTAGGGACCCACTGCTTTTCTTTCCCGCAGTCCCCACACTACTGCCCTCAGCTACTGCCTCGATGGCAATGGCCGCCTCGCTGACCTCTTCCCTCCCTCTCAGTGCACACGAACGCGGCCACCAGACTCAGCTTTCCAATGTGCTGGTTACAAAAGTCCTACTGTTTTATTCTCCCAATGGCTCCCTACTACCTAATAATAAATGTCAATGATCGTCTGTACAATAAAGCGTATACCGGGCTTCTCATTATCACCTCATTTCATCCCCACAATCCTGTAAGGTAGGTAAGATCTACATCCCAGTCTAGACGTTGCTTACAGAAGCTCAAAAAGGTGAAGGGACTTGAAATGCAGTTTGAATTCAGGCTGTCCAACTCCAGCGCTGGAGCTCTTAACCCTGATCCTGGTATGAAGGGCTCTAGAAGCTATGACCCAGCCTGCCTCTCAGGCAAAAGATCGCACTTCACATACCCATTCCTATCACCTTGCTGTGGCTACCTGAACTAAGAAGGAGTTTGAAATCAAGAGCAGGAAGCAATGCGATGGTGTAAGAGTACTACCTGTCAGAAGCACAAACATCATGCATTAGCTATGTCCCCCCTTCCCATGTCCTGTGCTTCCTTCACCCACATTTCCTTCTTCCCTACTGATGCTATTCCCACTTGGAATGTGTGCCCCACCTGCCAGCTTGAGTCTCCCTTCAAGGGTCACCTATAATACTTATTACAGCATGAAGTCTCTCCTTAACCGGTTCCTGTCTTCCCGCGATCCTCCAGTTCTCCCACCCCTCATAGTCCACCGTTTGCCCCTCATCTTGTGCTGCTTCAACCCCCAAATCTCCAGAGCTCCACTGCTGCACTATTGCTAAGTTCCGACTTTCTGACATATATAGCAAAATAACTTGAATTTAACAGATGTTCAGTAAATACCTGGTAAGTTTAATAGAACCACATAACAAAGGCCCTGAAGACATGTTGAGACTACAGACTTTTTATATTACAAATCCATCTCAAAAACTTTCACTTTAACAAAAACTCAAGTTCTCATTAAAAAAAGCAACGATACAGGGGTGCCTGTGTAGCTCAGTCGGTTGAGCATCCAACTGCTGGTTTCAGCTCAGGTTATGATCTCAGGGTCATGGGACTGAGTCCCACCTCTGGATCTGGGAATCGGGACCCCCGCTTCCTGCTCAGCAGAGTCCTCTTGAGATTCGCTCCCCCTCCTCCTTGCCTTGCTCTCTCTCTCTCTCTCTCAAATAAATAAGTCAATAAAAATCTTTAAAAAACAAAATAAAATAAATTAGGAACAATGAAATGCATTATATAGAAGAATGCTAATCACTAGTTAGCTGTGTTCATTTGAAATGCTTTATGGCGAGCGTCCCTAACATTAAACTTCTAAAGACATACTTGCTTTTTAGCAAGCATCAGTCTCAAGGGTCCCCAGCTTTCTTCCGCTGACACCTGTGGAGACACACCCCCTTAATTACTGAAAATAACCCATTTAAAAAGGATTCTTACCATGGTCCACGTGAGCCAAAACGCAGATGTTCCTGATGTTAGCAGTGTTTTTCTGCAGGTGAATCATCTTATCCAAACTATTGAGCACCATGGTCCCTTATTTCCTGTGACTAAAAATAGGTATGTGTCAAAATGGCACACGCGCTAAAGGTCGGGGCCTAACACTTTTTTTTCGCTATAATGTGGGGAGCTGACAGGACTTGTCAGGTCCCTTAAGCTAAGAACCCAAGGAACGTCTGTAGAAGGGGACACACCCACCCAGGCCCAAGTCCAGTCTGAGCACTGAACCGGATGCCACAGCACGCCAGTATCCTGCGGCTCGCTCACCCTCTGGGACTGGACAGGCGCGAGGCACCCCGCAGCTCACCGGGGCGGGGACACCAGTGGCGACACCAGTAACTGCCGCCAGACAGGCCTTACCAGGCGATTGTCCCCCGTAGGAAGGGTCGTCTGCAGGGGGGAGAGTAGACGCTGATACCTCTCCCTTCCGCTCCTCGATCATTCCCCACGCCCCTCATTCTAGCATTCTCGCTCGCGCTCACTCGAGACCAAACTCCTGGCTCCACCAGCGCCCACGGCGCCCCAACAAAGTTTCAGCTCACAAGCTCCCTAACCAAGCAGGTGCACTACAGGGCTTTGGAAAAGAAGGAAAGTTCCCACTGCACAGTCCCTTCCCCTCCCTGGAGCCCCGCTTTTGCTGTCTCCAGGATCGCGCCTCCACAAACTCACAGAGGCGGCGGGCCCCGGCCCCCGGCGCCGGAGTGGATCCGACGGCTCCCGGCGGCGGCCGAGCTCCTAGCCCGGGCTCGCCCCGGCCCCCGGCACGCCCGGCCCGCCGCCACCCGGAGCCCGCCGAGGAGGACGCCAGCCACCACCGCGGGCCCGCACCCACACTCACCGGCTACGACCGCCCCGCCTGTCCAGCTCAGTCGTGTTCCGCCCGGCTCAGTCCTCCGCCCGGCCACACCGCGCGTCGCAGGCGCCGACTGCCCTGAGGTCCGGGACGCTCGCGCGCCGGGGGGCGGGGCTGGCGGGCGCACGACCTCTGACCCGCGCGCGTCTCTGACGCACCGGAAGCCGGCACCGCGTCAGTCTCCCGGGCGCCCGTGGTTGCCGTGACGACCGCAGGCGCAGCGGCCCCGCGAAGCTGCAGGTGCTGAGCGCCGGCGGGGCGGCCGCAGCCAGCCTAGAGCATGAGGAGCTGGTGTCTGTGTCAGATCTGCACCTGCGGGTAAGGAAGGGTCAGCGTGGCGGCGGGCCGCGGTGCGGGGTGGCCGGAGCCTCGTCGTGGCTGTGCCGGGAGATGAAGGGACGCGGACGTGCGCTCCGCAACGCTCCCGCCCAATGCCCCAGCTCCTGGGCAAAACATTTCTTGCTCTTAGACTCCCTGACCAGGTGCAATTGAGCGACGGCGGGTCAGGCAGAGGCTGTGAGTGCAGTAGCGGCCGGTCCTCAGGCTGCCCAGGCGTGGGATCGGATCCCACTGGGAGAGTGGATGCTCCCAACATCTCAGGGGGAAAGAGGAACAAACAGATGAGCTTTCAATCCGTTCTACGCTTTCTTCCACCTGCTGCTTTCCGTCAAGCCCGACCGTGTCCCCTGTCCCCTCCAGGCAGTGCTCCCTTAGGGATCTACCTCACTGAGAAGGGAGTGTAGACTCCACCTTGAAATCCAGAGTGGGTCTGTGAGCCCCGCCTAACAACTTCCCACCTCCTGTAAACACAGTCTTCTCCCTCAGCTCCCCTGCTGGCCCAGGGATTAGATCACTGCTAAATAAATATTAGGGGCATTGATTCCGCGGAATGAATGAATGACCATGTCACAGTGGGAAGTGAGGGGAATGGTATCAGTCAAATCTGTCATGTTTACGTTAGGATTTGAAAGTTGGTCATTTAAGCGGATAAATCAAGATGTTCAAAGCACATAAAAAAAATTAAAAAGCAGATGTGGCCTCCAGAAAAGCTAAAAAGGAGAGATCGTCAGAAAGTTGCTTCTAGAGACTGGAAACGTTGGGACAGGAGACTTTTGCTTTCCTTTATAAGCTTTTCAGTATTTAATTGTTTTGTTATAATGTGAATGTATGTCTTTGCTGGAAAATAAAACTAAGAACAACGAGAAATTCGAACGCTTCGACTTGATTCTTGTAACTCAGTGCACCTCTATCAGAACCTCCATGCATGACCTAGGTACCCTGTCCCTGAGTTTCCCAAGAGGTCATGTGTGGTACTAAGTCACTTCAGGACTTTCCCAGAGCCTCAACTGTCAGCCAATAATCCTGAACCTCTCCACACCTCAGACTTTGAATTTTCCTGAATAGCCTACGACACCCCCTCTTCCCTCTTCTCTGCACCGCAGTTCTGCTTGTCCAGCAGCCTCCAACAGAGCAGCCAATCTCTCTTACGTTCTTCCTGAGGGTTCACGGAGTTCAGATAATCAGAAATCAGTCCTGATTTCATCTGCAGAGCATATGCATTTTTTTCAAATCCAACCTTCCCTGGGCTTGTATTATTAGCCCTCGCACATAGTCCGGGTCCCCAAATGACACTGGATCTGAGACACTGATCTTGTAGTTCAGCATTGTGGGATGTTACGTTTCTGTGGTTTGCTTGGGTTTTTCTGTCTGTTTTGTTAAGAGCCTTTTTTTTTCCTGAGTATGAGGTGAATATATATGAGGCGTGGTATGAAAATGCAAGGCAGAAATGTAGAATATAGTGAAAATCCCTCATAATCCTAGACCCCACAATAAATGTTCTTTAAGACTTGTTTTACAAGTCCTCTAAAAGGAAAGAGAAACAGAACATACCATATATACTATTCTATAACCCACTTTTTCACTGTTTACAATTTCTGCATCTTGCAATGGCCATACCTAAAGGTCAACCCCATTCTCCGTAACCACTATGTGCTATCAGCTTATATGATATATTGGTCAGGGTTCTTCGTTATGGACACTATAATCTACTGTGGCCTAGCCCAGAAACAAAAAAAACTTACTAAGGAGTATATGTAGCTCACAGAATTGTTGGAAGAACTGAAGAAACAGTTTTCAAAATAAACTTTTCAGGAACAATTCCCCAAAATCTCACTTCAGAACTGGGCTGCCAAGGGAGCCACTGCCTCGGCCAACAACCAGGAAACTGTAGCCGAGCTGTAGGCCTCAGAACCACCCTTTCCTGCCAAGGTCAGGGAGCTGCCAATTGAGAAGCCACCTTGCAAACCTGAACACTGCCTGACACTGCTGACTCCGGCCTCTCTGTCCCTCCCCCACAGTGCTGCCAGCGGGGCTGGGCTCCCCCTCTCTCCCTAGAGAGCACTCTCTGGGTCGGAGTAGCAAGTGAACATCCAACAGGTGAAAACTAAATTGTGGGGAACCGGCCGGCAGGGGCCCTGGGAGACGTGCTTGTGAGCTTTTCAGGCTGCTTAGTATAAGGAGACCCACTAAATCTTTGTCAGAGGAAAACTAGTTTCCATTATAAAGGACATACCATCATTCTTTCTTGTTTTGATAAATACCATTGCAGAATAAACTGAAGGTATTTTGTGTTTATTTTTTAGGAAAGCTGCTTTTAAATTTAGAGATTCTGTGTGTATTGAAGGTCTCTCTGATTAAGATGCAATGATCATAAAATATTTTTAGAAGTCAAAATAATCTTTCAGTTTATTTATGTTTGCACAGGCGACATCACTGTCCACATGGAACCACAAGGATTTATGAAAATTCTGGCGTATCTTGCCCCACCACTGAATATTTGGAAAAATATCCTACCTATGGCAATGTTCTTCCACCTCAGAGTCTGAAACCCAAGCAAGAATTTCGAGCATGTCGTGGTAAAATGGAAGGAATAACAACATTTAAGTAAATATTAAACTAACTGCTTTCCATATTTCTCTCCCAACTCTTCTTGTCTTAATAAAATTTTTTAGCTCTTTAAAGTGAACTATTAAGTTGATTGAAGTTGAACCAATTCAAAAAACAAGGCACTAGTCGAATCAGAACTTGAGAAAAACAGAAAGATGAAAATTAAGTTAAAATGACAGAAAATAAGAAGGAAAAAGGTAAATAAAAAGTTTTATTGATTTTTTTTTAACCACTTAAAATCTCTTCTGTCTGCTTTCCACTGTCACTTCCAGCTAGAGGAGTACAGGAACTTCCTATTTTTTCTGTATCTGCTCTAGTTTTTACATTTCTGATCTGTTTCCTGTACTTCAGCCTGCAGAGATGATCTTTTTAAAATGCAGTTCTAATCCAATCACCTCCTTGCTTAGAATATTTGTACTTTCCCATTGTATTTAATATATACCCAAATCCCTTCATGGTTTGGTCCCTAATTGCTTCTATAACTTATTTTCACTGTGCTCTTTAATGCTCACATCTTATAGGACACTTTTCATTTCTTTTTTTTTTTTTAAGATTTTATTTATTTGACAGAGAGAGAGATCACAAGAAGGCAGAGAGGCAGGCAGAGAGAGGGGGGGGAAGCAGGCTCTCTGCTCAGCAGAGAGCCCGATGTGGGACTCGATCCCAGGACCCTGAGATCATGACCTGAGCCCAAGGCAGAGGCCTCAACCCACTGAGCCACCAGGTGCCCTTTCATTTCTTGATAATATCAGGATTCCCTTGCCACGGAGCCTTCCAATATGCTATTTTACTTACTTGAAAATTTCACCCCAGTTAATGCCCATGTAACTTACAGATCTCAACTCAGGTATCACTCTGAAAGCCTCTGACACGTGTGTAGCTAGTTCTCATGCTGGGTAACAGTCCCCTATGTAAGCCGTCAAAGCATCTTTCTATTATGTATCTTAGATCCGTTTCAGAGGCCCACGCAAGCAGGGACTATGTCTATTCTTATCTTAGCTTTCTATTTCCAGAAACCTAGCATGATGCATTGCTAGCACATAGGAAGTACTCAATGTTTAGTCAGTGGATTATAGACCCCCAAAAAAAAAAAAAAAAAAAAAATCCTCCTAAGCCTAAACTACTCATTTGGACTTAGCTTTTTTTTTTTTTTTAATTGTTTTGTAACTTTGTCCATGGGTTAATTCTTTATTCTATTAACGTGCACACCTTATTCAACGCACAATCTTAGATGTTAAATACAAGAAGATCGACAAATAGAGGTTTCTGCTTTCAAGGAATACATACATCAGATTTCTATAATTTGGGGTTTAAAAATGCTCTGTAGTAACTTTAATTTGCTGTGTTACCCATTTTCATATCATTTTAGATCTAGCTTATGCTACTTGCATGAGCAAAGGTTGAAACCTTCAAACTTAAGTCCAGTATTTCTACGCTTAACATTTCAGGCAGCTCGTGTGGTAACAGTGCTTGGCTGACGACTCTTGATTTCTGTAGGTGTGTGGCTCTTCCACAGATTTGAAAATCTTCCATAGCCCTCAGACTAGGTGTGCTTTAGAATCATCCAGAAGGGTTAAAATTGCAGATTCCAGAGTTCCACCTGAAACAGTCAACAGATAATGGAGTGGATCCCAGGAATCTGCATTTTTAACCAGCATCGCTGGTCATTCTTTGCCATCGACTCAATGAAATGGGTCAAGCACTGTACTGATCCCTGGGTGTGACACGGGCCGGGCCGTAAAGAAGGACTGGGCCCTACCGTGGCTTACAGCCTCGGGGGAATGGCAGCTGAAAAACAAAAATGCAGGTAAATAAACAAGCTGCAGATCAAAGCAAATGAGATGAAGAAACTGAACGACCGAGACGGAGCAAACGGGTGTGCTTGCCCGTTTTTCTTCGCCTTACCGTTCATTCTTCCTCGATGCCTTAGTGATTGATGATGGAGATTTGAAATAAATTCCACAATACATGTATTTATTGAATAAAGATTTTGCATTTACCTCGTTCTAAATGTTCAAATTGGGAAAGTACAACCTGCCATATCTTTCTTTCAAAAGGCAATTGCTTTTCAGTCCTGGGTTTGCCAGTTGGCTTGTTCAAGGATCCCTTCAGAGTAAAAAAAAAAAATCCCAAAAGACAAAAAAACCAACCAAACAAAAAGCCAAACAAATAAACAACACCAAAAGAAAGAAAAAGATGTCCCAATTCCCAAAAGATCCAATTATGCCAATAAAACTAAAATTTCCATTTCTTAAGTCGTCATCTCTACCCTGAGTAAAACATTGCATCTTTTCTTTGTATTTTGACTGGGGAACTGGCAGTATTTCCAGGAGCCTCGTGCCGGGGTTTAGAACCCTTCCTTCGCCCCCTCACGCCCACTGTGTTGACTAAGCAGCAAAAAGCTGATGTATCTGCACAGAGAACAAAGGGGCATCATACACGTCCCCAGACTAGAGGACGAGACTGTGTAAAGAGCAGATGTCTAGACACGCAAAAGACTTTAGACCCTTCACAGCAGGACGCTTGCAGGACGGTTCAAGGACTGCCAGAGTCATCAGGGAGTCCGCCCTGGAGGGATGGCTACGGACATGTCCTATGTTTGGGGACATATCTGATGACTAAGAGTTTATTTGCCCGCTGCTTTGGGTTTGGAGGCACACTTTCTAACACTGAACTAATCTAACTAGAGAAACCAAGACTTCTAAGCTTTCTCTCTGTCCTCTCCCTGATTCTTCCACTCCCTGATTGCATTTTAGCTTCTGTCCCTCTAGCTGGTATTTGGGAAGAGCAAAGAACAACTCAGATGTCTTGAGAATAAGAGGTATGTGATTTCTACTATTTATCTATTAAATAATACTTAGTAAGCGCTTGCTAAGTGCCAGGCGCTACGCTAAGGACCTGGGATAGAGCGGTTAGAGAAACACTCAGGATCTCTGGGCTCCCAGGTGCTGCAGTCTAGCGAAGGGAACCACACATCACTCAAAATAAATACAAAATTGCACTGGGGATAAAATCCATGACGGATAGGCATGAGGTGACTTGAGAGCCAGAATAAAAGGTTTGACTTTATCAGAGAAATGAGAAGAATGGGTGAAATCCTAAAGGATGTGAAGCAATTAACTGGATGACAGGAAAGGAAACGTGCAGAAAGCAAGAGGGAGCGACCAGCAAAGGAGCCACGTGGGGCCTCTGGGCCACGTGGGGTGTTTTCTGTGTCCTTAGAGCAGTAAGAGGCCCCTGAAGGTTTCTTTTCTTTCTTATTTGTCTGTCTGCCTCCTTGCTTGTTTTTTGAGGGGGTGTAGAAAGGGATTAAGGAAGAACCTAGGCAGCTTGGGGCAAGAATGACTTGTCAAATTCACATGTGAAAGGATCACTTTGGGTGCCAGATGAGGAAAGACAGAAGCTGGAGTGGACGCAAATGAGTTTAGGAATTGTTAAATTGATGTGAATAAGCTGTTGTGGGAGTTTGGACGGTTGTGGTAATGACACGGAGAAAGCGGTGAGATCGGAGAGGGATTTAGGAGGTGAAAGTGATAGGAGTTGACGATGAAGCGGCCGCTGCAGGCGGGAGCTGAGGTTTGAAGGGTGAGGGCCGGGTCTCTGTGCCGCGGAAGAGACGGTGACGCCCTTCACTGCGATGGGGCGCCAGCAAACGGACCAGGTCGGTTGGGGGCCTGTGAAGTTTTGAGGTGCCATTGCAAGTACAGGTAGGAGCTCAGGGAAGGGTCTGAGCTGAGATCCAAATTGGTGCGTCATTTCTATTTCGGCAGTAATTGAAGTTGTGGGAGTAGAGCTGTCTTTGGAGGAGTAGAGCACTGGAGGAGAAGACGAACGTTTGTAGGCCCAAGTGTTGAGAAACCCCCAGCATTTAATGGCCTAGGGGAGGGGAATGAGGCAGCATCAGAGACTGAGGAGAAACCAGCTGGAAGGCAGGAAGAGAGAGTCTCCTGGGGACAGAGGGAGTGGGCAATAATGCCCATCAAGGAAGAGGAGGACTACAGACGTCCTAGGGACTCAGTCACCGAGAAGCCACTGGGACCCTTCAGTGCCGGGCCGTGGCCTGACATGGGGATGGGGCTAAGGAAGAGGAGCCAAGTCTAAGAAATTATATCCTGAGGAGGAGAGGGGAGTCAGCGAGGTTTCTGGATTTTGAAGCTTAGGGACATAAATAGAAAATAGTGATCACTACAAGATGACTTAAACCAATAAAATGAGGGACACGGTCAGTAGAGTTCAGCAGAAGAAACAGTTTTGAAGGCGGGTAGTCATCACGGTAGTAGCTGACATGCTGCCCTGTGTACCGAGCTCTCGTACGCATGTGTGTGCGAGCGTGCCTGTGTGTGTGCGCCAGTTGTCCTAGTTTGTACAGAAGGAAACGGGGGCCAGGCCAGGTTAACTAAGTTGCCCAAAGCCATGCATCCAGTGAACAACAGAGCCAGGATTTGGACCCAGGCAGTCTGGGTGCGTTGTCTGCAACCCACCAGACAGCATCAGTGTCTGCAGCACCACTTCTGCCACAGAAAGTTCTAGCATGCCCAGGGGGCGGGACTGCATGATGGCTCTCATCCACAGCAAGGGCTTCTCGCAGATCCAGAGACGAGTCAGAATCACATCCATACTATGAATGTGATTTGTGACTGAAGGCCAGAGTTTAGACGTTCATTATTTATTTAATTGAGTCTTTAATAAGAAACAGGAAGACAGCGTGATTTCAGTAAGAGGAAAGCCCCAAAGCTTAGTTTTTAAGTAGGATGAATAAGGATTTTGATAAAATAGACCCAGGGGATATATTTAAAACTTTTTCTTAGACCCATTAAATCTTTCATGTAAGATTTCCTTCCAGGTTAGGAAAAAAAATTTAGTTACTTAAAGATTTTATTTATGTAAGATCCAATCAACTGAAGATCTACATCATAATGATGTTTGAAAATAGGATTTTTGACATATTTCTTAAGATATTAGTCACTGGATAGGACATAAAGGAATTAAATGACTTCTCGCAAGTAGTTTATCAACTATCACCATTTTAATATCTTCTTACAATTTTCAACTGAAATAAACCCTGAAAATTTCAATACTGCTTTGGAATAATTAGAAATAAAGGAACCTGTGAGGCTTTGTTTCAAACTTATGTATTCCAGATCGGATTATCGTCCTTATGAGATCCTCAAACAGCCTCGCCACGTACCGGAAGAATACAAACCAAAACAGGGGGAGATTGATCTTGGCACGACCTACAAACGAGATTTTAATTCTTACAAGGTGCAGCCTGTGGCCATAGTTCGGCCTCTGGAAAGACAACAAGTTAAACAAGGGAAGGTGGACACTGTCCCAACCTATAAAGGTAACTTGCCATTTCAAAAGGGAAAGAGCCAAAAAACTATGGCTCACTTCCATCCAATGTCAAATCAGAATTTGGTGTGTTGCCCAACTTAGCTCTCATAGCGTTAGTAAAACTTTTTTTTTGCTTTGGTCAACATAGTATAATGAAAAAAAGACCATTTGGCCGATCGAGAGTTCAAAGACCTGGATTTCTATCCAGATTTAGCCACTTAATTTATTTTCTCTACCTCAAAACATACACAGTTGACCCACAAACA
This sequence comes from Nasua narica, assembly GCA_028533885.1. Lineage (NCBI taxonomy): Eukaryota > Metazoa > Chordata > Mammalia > Carnivora > Procyonidae > Nasua > Nasua narica. The sequence continues at coordinate 2,223,310 of CM052797.1, forward strand.
CTGTGGTTTGAACTGCATGGATCGATGTATGTGTCGATTCTTTCCGGTAAATACAGTCCAGTCCTGCAGATGTATTTTCTCTTCCTTATGATTTTCATCACATTTTCTTTTCTCTGGCCTACGTTATTTTAAGAATACAGCATACAATACATATAACATACAAAATATATGTTGACCATTACACTACTGTTAGTTTCTAGTCAACAGTAGGCCATTGGTAGCTTTGGGGAGTCAAAGTTATGTACAGATTTTTGACTAGACAGGGGTGCAGTGCCCCTAACCTCCCGTGTTGTTCAAAAGGCCAGCCGTAAACACGAAGGATGCTATTGGACAAGCATTATATCGTATTATGCCACATTTATTGGCACTGTTCCTTTCTTTCCATTCCAGAATGAATTGAAACCCTACTGAGTGTACTGGAGTCTTTCAGAAGGTCAAATAAATAGAAACCCTCTTAACTGCTTAAGTTCTGAACCAACTGATAAAGCAAAATAGTTAGCAGACAGAGAACCAAATACTCCCTCTATAGTGATAAAGACGAGCGTGAAGGATAAAGCAGATGCTTCCCGATACTGAACTCAAACTAAAACAGGCTTATCCACCCAGTGACGGTGTTGGACCACCACTTAGGAAACCAGCCCCTCTAAGACTTCCAGCATGGAAGTAGGTTGAGAATACCTTCTCCCTGTTGGCAACCGACTCGGAAGAGTAGGGGGTTGGACAGTATACGACTAGTGTCTTTCCAAAAGTTAACCTGATTTTAAGATACTCTATTGCTTTTGGGGAATGGGGCCTTGTTTTAAAGGTATCTTGTTAGTACCTATTATTTTTTTGTTAATAATGTAATTGCAGTTTCAAGTTTATATCCTTTTTATTATGTGATATAGCTGAGTGGTATGTCCTCATATAAAACCCTTTTATAAAATAGATGTCACCCACAATAAAAGCAGTGGTTTACAGTTTAAATAGACAACTGCTGAACGCATATGTATTCTTCAAATATTGCCCTTACCAGTTCAATGGGTAAGTAAACCCATGTTTACCAGTACGCCATGATCTAGAAGTAGGGAGGTCGGGAGCACTGTGTTTTCATCTTTTTGGCTGTGAACACATAAGATGCTACACAAAGAACAAAGTTTTAAGACAGAATATATGGTGTACAAGTATATTGTTATAATGCAATATAGCCTATAATAATTGCAGGTCTGTATCTACCGGTATGCAGAGGACATATACTGCTGTAACAATTTGACACAAAATATATTTGGTGAAAACAACTAAGTCTTTTAACAACCATCGTAGGAATTTCTTTTCTTTTTTGTCCTATAAGATCTATCAAAAAATATCAGTAATATTGATAGTCCCTGATGCTGTGACAATTACACATAACATACACACACACACACACTCTAGCTTCTCATTACCTGGGTTTCCTATAGATTTCTGTACTTCCACCTCCACGATCCAATGTTCCTGGGGTCCCCCTGGCTTTCTCGCGTCTGACCTTTCCTAATAAGGAAAGGTTTCCTTTGTATTTCCAGGTATGGGAGCATGACACAATAGATAATAAGGGCCAAGGGACAGGTCTGTAGCTGACGAGAACTCACCTTGAGAAGAGACACTCTCACTATCCACCAAGAATCGGAGAGGAGAGGGAAGACAGAGGGGATATGATAAAGAGAAAGGAAGAGGAAACCCTGTAGGGCTGTGGCGAGAAGGTAACATCTAGATTCCGGAGATGCAGTTCTATGACACACGTTAATCTTAGACAGAAACGTGTCTGTTCCCAGCAGCCTCAGGTTAGAAAGCATTTATACTGAAATGTAGGTGATGAAAACAGACCAGCATTGGAGTTGGTATATGTTTTAAGGAATACTCTGCTCAGTGCTAGGTGCCGTAAGGAATCAGAGATCTGAGCACGGTTATTAACAGATACTTTATGGTGAAGGGAAAAAAAAGCGATAGTAGCATAAAAAATTAAATAACCACAGTAGAAAGAAATAATATGTGTTATCACTAGGGAGGAGAATAATACACTAGAAAGTTAATGGAACAAGTCATATTTCAAAAATGTAGACTGAGAAAGATTCAGGCTAGCCTGGGAATGTATCAGAGACCAGTAAGTATTGATCTGTAGGAAAGGGAGGGACATCACAAAAACTAGGATGAAATGAGAAAATACAGAGCCAGAAAAATAAAGGGGTTGTTCTGTAAACATCAGAGGATTTCAGGAACTGAGAGACTGGGGTGTAATTCTATAAATGTAAGTAGAGGTCAGTTATGAAGAACTGACTACCAGACAGAAGTGTTTGACGTTTTTCTCATAAAAATGCTTGAGTTCTGTTTCCCGGGAGGATATAGTAAATGGCAGAAAGCCATTATTTCCACCGCAATAGCTAAAAATACGTATATTTTTCAAAGTGTACAAAGTCTCTTTAATGGCATTAGACAGCTGTGGAAGCAAATAACTAAAACTGCAAAGATGGAGGAGGCCTTCCTAGGCAAGCTAAGATAGCCAGCTGTTTACTTCCCCGAGAGCATTGGTAGCACCAGGGCCTCAGCTGAAACCTGAGCTTGGCATAAACAGAGAGACTCTACGGGGTAGCAGGAATGAGTGGAGCACCTGATATGTGGGCTGGTCTGGAGCCTATCAGCCCTCCAGGTGCAGAGCTGCTTTTCCTTGTGGGATGTTTGCTGAGTGTGTAGGGGGTATGATGGGCTGCAAGCCTGGGCCAGAAAGATCCCACAGAGATATCCCACAGCTGCACTTGGGAGTAAGTGCTTACAAGATAAAGTCCCACAGAATGAGGGCTCCCACAAACACACCACAACTTTTGTCCTTTTAACTAGAGGAAGATTATGTCTAACTAAAAGTGCCTCTGAGCACCAGCCTAGCTCAATTCTTGATTGGATCAGGGTGAGCTGCCTAAATTGGAAAGACCAAGCTTTCTATTGAAAATAACATTGATTTTAATGTCTATGGTTTACTTATATTATACATGACACCCAGCATCTGGTAAAATATGAGACCTATGAAGAGTCAAGAAATATCTGGAGAGATGATGGTCAAAAAATTTCCAAAACTCACAAATGAATCAGGCCACAGATTCAAGAAACTCAACAAATCCCCAAACAGATAAATACAAAGAATACCACACTTGGGCAACTATCATCAAACTTCAAAAACCAAGTGCAGGTGAATTCTCAAAAGTAGTAAGAGAAAAACTACACATTATTTATGAAAAGAAAAATTAGAAATATACCTAACTCTTCATATGAAGCCATGGAAGCCCAAAGATAATGAAATGATGTATTTAAAGTGTTGAAAGGGTAAAAACAATACAAAACAAAAACCTAGAACTTTAAACCCAATGAATCCCAGAATTTTATGTCTAGTGAAAATATCCTTCAATAAAATAAAAATGTTTCCAGGAACAAACAAACAAACAAACAAACAAAACCCCCATAGAATTTGTTAGTAACAAATCCATACTATAAAAAGCAGTAAAGAAGTTCTTCAGATTGAAGGAAAATGATTCCAAAAGGCAGCATGAAATGCAGGAAGGAATGAAACACACAGAAAGAGTAACTTTGTAGGTAAGTATAAAAGAATATTGACTTCTTAAAGTCACAATATTAATTATATTACATACTTTACATAAATATAGAAGTGAATAATATATTGCACAAAGGACAGGAGGGTATAAATGGAATTACATTGTTGAAAGTTTCTTTCACTGCTCTAAAAGTGATAAAAATATCAATTTAAATTCAAGTAGGCCAAAAAGATACCCTAATAAGTCAAAAAATGCATTTTTATTCTAAAATAAGTTCTAATTAACATGCTAACAGAGAAAATGGAATAATAAAAATACGCTTATCCAAAAGGCAGAAAATAAGGGTTAATGGAACAAAGAACACGTGGGAAATAAGCAAATAGCAATATACTCAACTTAAACTCAACTAGATCATTCATTACATTAAATGTAAATGAAATAAAAATTTTAATTAAAACTCCAAGATTGATTATTCATTTGGACCCTACAAAGTGTCAATTTGCCTCTTGAAATAGAGATACCTAGTAGGAAGATATGTATGGGAGTTTGGTGTTCGAAAGGAAGTCTGGAATGGAGAGTCAACCTTTGGAAGCCATCGGCTTACAGGAAGTATTAAAACCATGGGCATTGTTTGATGCTATATAGATTGAGAAAGAAATCCCCAGGATGTGGCCCCCTGGCTTTATTAAAGGTGGTTTCCAAGTGCTTAGTGCTGTTAAGATGCCACTGGGAACAGGTTCCAAATACCAAGGAACAGAACTAACATGTACAACTCAGGACTTTTGTCCTCAAAGAGGAACCTTGAACAGTTCATTATATAAGGATGGGGGTAGAGGTCTGCATACAGACATTCATGGTGAGCAAACACATGCAGACACCTCCCAGGCTTAAAGCTGTTCAGAAGAGAGCGAACTACTACTACATGACACCCTTTAGATTCATCTCCTACTTTCATCTGATTCCATATTTTCAAATTTGGGTTCATAAGAACAAGAATGGCTTACCCAGCTCATCTCTTCTTGCTAGGCTGTTTCGTCTGTCTCTACTGGCCTGAAGATTGTCTGCTCTTCAGGTCCACGCATCCACGCTCATACGAACATCAGTAGGTTGATGAGGTAGAGGCAACCGTTTGGTCCACAACTTGGCCATTGGGGCAGAAACCTCTGTGAATGAGGAATTTTTCTCTCCAAAGGATGTATCCACGTAGAAAGCATTTGAGTTTTGGCCTTTCCAATAGACATTACATGGACTTTAGTTTAGACTCAAACATTATCTTTCATAACTTCTGTCTTTTATAAATTAACCTTTGGTGTACATCTTTTTGGGTGAAGTCAATTCCACAGTATTTCTTAGCTTTCTACCTTTCTTATCTATAAATAGAAAAACTAAACAACCTTCGGTTGAAATATAAGTACTTCAGTTTCCCATCCATGGTCTAGGTATGTCACAAGAAGCAGAATTAAGGTATTTAACCCTAAATCTTAGACTTAACTCTTGGTGTTCACTTTTAAATTCTACATACAATTTCTGGTATGTTTAAAAGCACTCAGTTAAGGCCTCTGGCCTCTAGATGGCCCTCTGTCTTTTGGTGATACCTTGAAGTCTATTTCCTATAAAGCTGAAGTTGAAGGCAATGATCTTTCTGGAAGAGTACAAGTTGTTCTATAGGTTTGCTCAGGGAGTCTGGTAGGCTTTCCTACTGTCTAATGGGTTTAAATTCTCTCTCCTTTGAGGAGTCCCTCCAAGGCAAAGACTAATATCCCCATCACTTTTGCCCACACATCAGGGCCTTTGATTTTATGTTAATCACTAGATTTTATGGTTTATTTTCATTTCATGAGTTATGGTGAAAATCCCAACCAGTTCCTGGAAAGTCCAATTATAATCTCCTAAACTGTCTTAATCCAAAACACAGGCTTTCAAAAACTATCAACAATCCAAGCTCAGATGGTCCATTCCCTTGTTATGTCTTGAGGTAAATCGAGAAGTAGAAAGTTCTTTGTACTAAAGTGGGGAGATAGGAAAATTAGGGTGGATATGAAGAAAACACAAACCAGGGGAATCTGAGCAACTTCAGACATGATTAGTGTTCAGATTTCTGAAGGAAATGGAAGGATGTTTGGCAATGGGAAGTAAGTCATGATTTTCAGAAGATGGTTGCTTTCTGCAGTATTTTAAATGCTCTCTCTTTTTTTATTTTCAAGATGATTACAGAGCTTGGGACATTCAGAAAATTGGCCTTTATAAACCCGAACAAGCTTATCACCCCCCAACTGTGAAATTTGGAAATGCAACTACATTTCAGGATGACTATGTTCCTCAGGAGATAAAGCCCAGGCAAAGCTTTAAACCCAGCCCCGTGGTCAAACGTTCGATAGTCCCTTTTAGTGGTGACACAAGTCATCGCCTTGATTACGTACCTTATCAGCTAGAGCTCAAGTTTGCAAGGCCAAAAGAAGTGTACAAGCCAACCAGCCAACCCTTTGAGGATCTCACAACTCACCGAGACAACTTTCAGGGTCTTGTGGGCGAAACTGCGAAAATCTGCAGACCTCCACCCACCAGAGTGACCCAAAATGCCCATTTTGAAGGCAGCACGGAATTCCGTGAAAGCTTCCAACCATGGGAAGTCCCACCACCCAAAGTCAAGAAACCACAGGAGTATGTCCCGCCTGCAGTTACCATGCAGTTAAACAGCACAAGCCATCTCGACTACGTGCCCTATCAGACCAAGCGCATCAGTCCCATCAGGCCAGTTTCTCAGAGAAGAAATAACAATGTCCCTTTTCAAGGAAGAAGCACCACAAAGGAAGATTTTCCAGCCTGGGAATGCCGTCGTCAAGGTCTTATTAAGCAGCAGCAGCAGATTCCCAACCCATCTGGAAGATTTGATGGTTGGAGCACTTTCAGGTCTCACTATGTGCCCCACGAGCTGATTCGGACGGAGAGCTGCAAACCCGCGCATGCTCCGTTTCAGAGCTCTGCTCCTCTGGATGACATGACCATGTACTCTATGGAGTACACGCCAAAGAAACCGGAGGTCTGCCCCGCTAGCTACCCTTCTCCCCCAGGCTATATCTTTGAAAATACGGATTCTCGAGGTCATAAATTCTTCCACAAGGTCACGCCCACAGTGGAGGCCTTCTAATCATCAAATTCATGTTTAAAAGGAAGCTAACAGAAACTGGTTTTCTAAGGGAAAAGCCAAGGTTGTTTTGGGGGGAGGGGGGAAGAGGGAGAGAAAGAATCTTAAACAGGCTCCAAGCCGAGCACAGAGCCCAACATGGGGCTCCATCTCACAATCCTGAGATCATGACCTGAGCTGAAATCAAGAATTGGACACTTGGCCGACTGCCCCCCCCCAGGTGTCCCAAAGCCAATTTTTTACAGTCGAAATAATTTATGGGAGAGCTAAAACAAGTCATTTTTTAATTTTTCAAAATGGATTTGGAAAATTAATTATAGTAAATAAGGACCTGAAAATCCATTTTGTATTGATCTCTTACCAAGATTGTCCTTCAATATGCTATTCTGAATGTTGAGTCATGGACATTCCCATCTGAACTACTTTAGTCCCCAACCTACTGTTTCGTTGCTTGCCTCCAATCTATTATCATTTATACTTATGTTTTTAATTACGGCAACTACACAGTTATTTACATACCAGTTTTCACATATCGAGGGCATCAGGACTGTCCAGCCCACTTCTGAACATGATGCACGGATTCCTCATCCAAGACAATGGTCTTCATGTCCTCAGACTTCAGGGCATCCACGCAGTGCACTGTGGCTGCTGGTGCTGAGGGCGGTCGCATTGCTCCTCACCATGTTCAAGTTCGTAAGAGGAACTGTGGTGTGACAAGCAAGGGCTCTGTGGGCGGAGAATCAAGGCTCGGAGTTTGGGTTCCGATGACCTCACCCTAGGCCAACGACTCGCGTCTTTGAGCGCCGGTGTCTTCACTCGTAAAAGGTCATCCGCTCTGCTTACTTCACAAACACCCCATTTTGAGCATCAGAGCATACGAGTCACTGTAACCCAAAAGTAAAAGTGCTAAGCAAATGTCAGGGGTTCATAATAAGTCCCTTAATCTCGTTTTGTACCTGTTTTCCCCGTTTTCAAATTGGGGTATTTAACCTACTCAAGACTCGCTTTCTGGCCTGAGGCAAAGATTGTAAAATGACCGAATTTGCTCTGAGCTTAGGAGTAGTTGGATTCCTGAGAAGAGCCTTGTCCCCCTGAGCCCCACCAGCGCCGGAGAGCTCGTTTCAGAGAATGGAGGGCTCGGATTCAGAGGAGAACATGGTTTGAAGGACAGTACTTCCAGGAAGGAAAAAGGTATTTGTTAGAGTAGTTTTAGAAATGACCGACAGCTCTGAAGAATCTTCTGGGTAACCTTCGGTAAGGATGTACCTAATGGCCATGCCCGGAGTCAGGGTTCAGAAGCGGGGGTGGGCTCAGGGTGGGGCTAAGTTATGTCCTTCTTCTCCAGTGAGAGGTAAGTGCTAAGAAGGGAGGGGAAGAATGTAAGTGAACTAAGGAAGAACATGTTGCACTTATGAATGCTGAAAATGTCCTAATCAATCAAACTCCTATTGTTTCTTATTCTTTGATAAATGATTGCATTATGGGAGAGTATGATTTATTGTAGCACAAAGTTTTACCTTTTGTAGCTTTGGAGTTGCCTCAAACAATATGCTTACTTGTGAGTAAGTCCACCAACATTTGGTTGAAATGTTTTTAATATTTGAAAGTAGCTTGTTTTTATTTACATTTGTATTTATTAGTGAAAACTATAATATGTAGAATTTTATGGCTAGGCAACATTAATAAAGCATCAGTAACATGAATGAATTTTCATGAAATCATTTCTGTACCAAATTTTCTCTGGAAAAGGGAGCTTTTTAAATAAAGTCTTATCTAGGTTAACCTGTATATAACTAGGTACTCTCACCTTTTCCAGAGAAAACATTATTATATACTCAAAATGAAACAGTAGGGAGTATGGTAACGCTCTCAACCTGGCCCATTTGCTGAGGCTGGACATTCAAATCCCTCTGCGATCTGATGCGGGTGGTCCCCTCCCTGGACAAAGGTTACCCCATAGTGAGATATATCCTGGGGGTTCCCAAGGCAATGTGACTTGAGCTGAGGACACAAAGATGAATAATGGTGTGTCCCTATCACCTAACACTCAATGTAACAGATGGGAATAAGAGATTGGAACAGGGTGTACACGGGCCACTTAGCCTGGGTGTTCGGGAAAAGCTCCCGTAAGGAGAGGACAGCTGAGCTGACCCTCGAGCTGTAAGTAGGAACTTGGCAGATCAAGGATAGCGGGGGGGTGGGAACAACGTGAACACAGGCACCGAGGGATCTATAGCTCTGGGCGGGAGCTAGAGAGTTCCCGATGTGGTGGTGGAAAACCAGCACCACCTGTTTCATGGCCTTTTTAGGTCTCCTTGAAATATGTACTGTGCAGGAACACGAACACACACACACACACACACACACACACAGCAACACACTGCAAACCAGTCCTATTTCACAACCTGCCAGATTCTAGAAGGAATTTTCACTAAGTCAAACGGGGATGAATCCAATGAAGAAAAGAGGATAATTCAGAGAGAAAAGGCAGTAGGAAGTTCCCCGCTCCACCCCGTCCCATGTCCTCCTGCCTCCCTGTGTATCCTTGTCCTAGAGCCACACAGACTCAGAAACTAGGAAGAAAGGCTTTGCGGTTTATAAAACTGCATGGGCAATGCTCAGAGTGAACCCTGAGGTTAACTAGGGACTTTGGGTGACTCGGACGTATTCGAGTGGCTCCATGGACTGTAACAGACATGCCGCTCTGGTGGGGGCTGTGCCCGGTGGGGGGGGCTGCATGTGTGGGAAGGCGGGGGGCACACGGCAGCTCCGTACCTGTGACCCCACTTTGCTGTGAACCTAAAACCCCTCTAAAAAAAGACTGCTAAGAAAAACTACAGGGCAGGAAGAGAGGAGGGGAACATTCATCCATCAGAGGTTGGGAACCCCATAACCTCAGCTTAATACATTAGATTTATAGACTCTATTTTATATTAAACCACCACCTAAGGCTGCGTTTGAGAACCACTGCCTAAAGGGAAGAGCCTCCTAGTACAGAGGCAAGAGGAGCCCCCCCGAACAGCCCTTGGAGAGGGGGAAGGTGAACCTTGCAATCCTAAGTTAGCAAACTTCAAAGAGGCTGTTTAAAAAGAGGCCTGATAACATGCTTCTGAAAAGGTCACCGTGCCCAATAAAACATGAGGAATCTTTCTTTCTCTTAAGGCTTCAGCTGTTTCTCCTCTCCACTCAATGCTGTTTTATGGGGATGTGCAGATTTTCACCTAGCGTCACCCCTCCCCAACCTAGCCACGAACACAGCTCGCAGTTGGACCACTGCTTTCCTGGGCGGCCGGGCCTGTCCCCACACCTCCAGCATCGCCAGAGATGCTTCTTTATTTGTAGCCTTTATGGAACCACGACAGTTCACAAGGACAGGCGGCTGGCACAGCCTTGCTCCCAGCAAGCACTTAAAGATGTGGAGTCCATGCTCTGATTAAATCATGAATAGGAAGTGCCCTTGGCAGTGATAACTGATGATGATTCCTGGCTGATAGCAAAAAGGGAGGGAGGGAGGAAAAGGGGAGGGAAGGGAGGGAGAGGGAGGGAAGACAAGGTGCTGAGTCTAGAAGAGCAGCGGGAATGACATCTTCTTCTATAGACTAGCATATGTGACCTTACACAAATTATTTCCCCTCTCTGAACCCATTTCTTCATCTACAAAATAGACTTCAAAGGATGTGTACCTGAAATATTTCGAGAATATTTAAAACTCAAGAACAGGAAAAAAAAAAACAGGTCAAAGATCTAAACAGACACTTCACCCAAGAATATCTATAGACGGTGTGTTAGTTTGCTAAGGCTACAAGGACAAGGTACCCCAGACTGGGGGCTTAGACAACAGACAGTCACGGCCTCACAGTTCTGGAGGCTGGAAGCCTGAGATCACATGTCGGCCAAGTTGGCTCCTTTGGGGGCCGCGCGGGGCAAGCTGTGCTCTTCCTCTCTTTCAGCTTCTGGACTTTTGCCGGCTATCTCTGAATTCTGTGAATTCATCTGAATTCACAGATGCAGCTTATAAATTTTTGCCTTCATCTTCACACGGCATTCTCCCTGTGTCCCAACACCTGTCTCCAAATCTCCCCTTTTTATAAGAATACCAGTCCCACTGGAATTCACAGACATGGGACTTTCCCTAATGTCACCTACCCCAGAGATCCCATCCTAACTTGATTATCTGCAAAGACCCGCTTTCCAAATAAGGTCATATTCTGGGAGTTAGAAACTTTTTGAGGTGGGGAACACCATTCAACCTGCAAGAGATGTCAAGTAAGCAGGCGAAAAGGTAATATCGTTAGTCATTAGGGAAACTCAAATTAAAACTACAATGAGATATCATGACATACCTATCAATGGCTAAAAATACACACACACACACACATACACACACACACAAAACCAGGCATTTTGGAAAATCATTTGACAGTTTATAAAGGTAAACATACACGTACATATCACAGGGTCACAGAGAAGCAGGACGAGGGAATTTTAGGGGGTGACGGAAATGCTGGGTAGGGAAACTGTGGGTAAACAACTCTCTGATTTTTTTCAAAACCATCAGAACTAGAAACCACAGAATCAATCTAATTGCCTGTAACATTATAGACACGATCCCCCAGGACTCGGGGAGAACCAGGGAAGGAATGTGGACCGTGACGGGTGATCTAAGCGCACTACCCGTGAGTCACCTGACCACACGGAAGAGGGGAGGGGACGACCTGAGGGATTTGGGGGACGAGTGTTCCAACTGAACACTCTAAAGCTAAAGATAAAAGGCTCCTACACAAACACTGTACTCCGGCTGCGAAATTGTGTTTCGGTCACACAGTTATGGGAAACTGAGAAAAAGTATCGTAATCATGAGAGCCAGGCTTCTCACGGTCACAGAAAGAAGCTACAAATAAGAAAAAGGTATTTGGTGACTAACATAACATAATAAAAATAATAACTAAAAAAACCCCACCTCAGTTGACCCATACTTACTGAGAATTTGAGTGGCAAACACTTATCAGTAAAATATTGACCTTTGATTGAGCCTTTTCAAAAATCTTCCCTGGAAATCTTCCAACCTTCTTACTAACTTGATAATGGCCATCCTGAGTTGTCCTTATGTGAAAACCTTTAAAATAAAGATAAAGAAAGAAAGAAAGAAGAAAGAAAGAAAAAAAGAAAGAAAGAAGGAAGGAAAGAAAGGGAAAGAAAGAAGGAAGGAAAGAAAGAAAGGAAAAGAAAGAAAGAAAGAAAAAAGGTATTGACTATAGTAATGACCATATGGTGTGGACTGACATCTGAGGTCTCAGGATGAATTCACAGATGCAAAAATAAATAGGTGTGTGTGTGTGTGTGTGTGTGTGTGTGTGTGTGTGTGTGTGTGTGCATGGGTTAGTATATATATGCAATCAACCTAAGAAACCTCCCAACGGGCAAAGCTGGAATGATCTGAGCAATAAAAAAACAACAGTTTGGATTTTAACTCAGTTACTTTGTTTGAGGTAAAATCCAAACATATATATATATATAGAGAGAGAGAGAGAGAGAGAAAGAGAGAGGAAAGAGAGAGAGATTTAGATATATATAGATATATACATATCTATCCATCTCCTGGAGTCCATATTGATATGAATAAATAAATGGGAGAGAAGACACATCTTTCCCTTACAGGATTCCAATTAGTAAAAGTAAAAGGAATGAAGAAAACAGAAACTCACCGTTAGAACATCATCAGGGTAATTATTATAGGCACAACCCATAAGATGCTATAAAATTAGGGGACAAAACTTTAAGGAGAAACAGAATATTTGCACAGTCTCTATGTATTGTCTCCAAAATACAAATATACTAATTACAAAGAGGAAAACAGTAACTTAGTAGAGAAGAAACCTGGCAGAAACCACCTTAACCAAGGACCAAGGTAAACATGGCCAGTGAGAGGACAGTCTCTCGACAGCACGTTCCCCCTGGTACTGCGCAGTGAGAAGGGCAACAATGCGTACGCTTACTCTGATCGTGAGACAGTATCAGATCCTCTCCAACAGAGGGGCACTCACCAAAATCCCTGGCCGGTGTCATGGTCAAAATTGCCATGGTCGTGAAAGACAAGAAAACCAAAGCATCCCATTTTGGAGCCTTAAAGGGGCCTGGCATTGCGGGATCCAGGATCAGTGCCCAGGGCAGAACAGAGGACAGTAGTGGGAAAACGGTGAAATCCCATTAAGTCTGAAGTTAATAGTGTTATACCAGTGTCAATTTCTTGGGGTTGTATTAAAGCTTTTATTTAACTTCCAGTTAGTTCACATACAGCGTAATATTAGTTTCAGGTGTGCAATATGGTGATTCCACACGTCCATACGTCAGCCGGGTGGGTCTCCTCACAAGTGCCCTCCTTCACCTCCATCGCCCATTACCCCGATCCCCCCACCTCCCCTCTGGTCAACAGTATTCTCTAGTTAAGAGTCTGTTCCTGGGCTTGCTCCCCTCTCTCCCCCTTGTTTTGTCCTTTGCTCATTTGTTTCTTAAATTCCACATAGGAGTGAGATCACATGCTATTTGTCTTTCTCTGCCATTTCACTTAGCATAATACTGTCTAGCTCCATCCACGTTATTGCAAGTGGCAGGATTCCATTCTTTTTTATGACTGAATAACATTCCATTGTATATGTATGCTACACCTTCTTTATCCGTTCATCAGTCCATGGACACTTGGGCAATTTCCATAATTCAGCTATTATAGATATTGATGCTATAGTCATTGGGGTGCATGTATCCCTTTTGAATGAGTATTTCTATATTCTCTGCATAAATACCTAGTAGTACATTTGCTGGACTGTAGAGTAGTTTTAACTTTCTGAGGAATGAGTAGTTTTAACTTTCTGAAGAATGTCTGTACTGTTTTCCACGATGGCTGCATCAGTTTGCATTCCCACCAACAGTGCACAAGGGTTCCCCCTTCTCCACATCCTTGCCAACATTTATTGTTACTTGTGTTGTTGATTTTAGCCATTCTGACGGGTGCGAGGTGGTCTCCCATTGTAGTTTCGATTTGCACTTTCCTGATGATGGGTAATGTTGAGCATCTTTTCATGTGTCTGTTGGCTATCTGGATGTCTTCTCCAGAGAAAAGTCTGTTCATTTCTTCTGACAATTTTGTAATCGCATTATTCTTTTTGGGGATGTTGAGTTTTTATAAGTTCATATATATATATATATATATATATATATATATATATATATTGGATATTTAGCCTTTGTCAGATATGTCATGTGCAAATATCTTCTTCTATTCCAGTTTGCCTTTTAGATTTGTTCATTACTTCCTTCACCATACAAAAGCTTTTCATTGTGATGAAGGCCATTTATTTTTGTTTTTTTTTCCCTTGCCTCAGGAGGCATATCTAGAAAGAAGTTGCTATGACCAACATCCAAGAACTTACTGCCTGTGTTCTCTTCTAGGATTTTAATAGTTTCAGGTGTCTTATTTAGGTCTTCAATCCATTTTAATTTGTTTTTGTGTGTGGTGCAAGAAAGTGGTTCAGTCTCATTCTCCCGCATGTTGCTGTCCAGTTTTGCTATAGCAGCATCTGTCAAAGAGACTATCTCTTCTCCACTGGATATTCTTTCCTGCTTTGTCAAAGATCAGTTGACCCTTTAGTTGTAGGTCCATTTCTGGGTCTTCTATTCTGTTTCATTGATCCGTGTGTCTATTTTTTGCACCAGTACCAATTTATTAGTTTTGATCATCGTATTTGGTGAGGTGAGACGTCAAGGGTAAGCGCAGTTGGACGGGTATACCAGAATTCCCTGCAGTGCTTTTGTAACCCTTCCCTACATCTTCGTCATCTTAATATAAAAAGTTGAAAAAAAAATAGTTTGATTTGTTCTGCCAGGCTCGTTAGGTCTGTCTTTTCAACTCTAGCCGTCCGTCCATCCATCATCTATCAATAAGTTTGCTTATAATTTTTGAGGTCATTCTACACACCTGACAGTATGTTTGATGCCAGGGGCTGGGAGACGCAGGGCTCCGGGTTCAGCAAAGAGCGACGGAGTGGTGTCCAAAGCTCGACAAGGAGAACCACACTGGGATCCCTGAATTGAGAAGCCACGCTGGGATCCCTGCCCTGATGAAATCTTTCCTCTCTTTGCACGTGGGAATCAGGGCTTGTTGCAAACTATCCTTTGTTCATTACAAAGTAAAGCCTGGGAATGATCTCTCCTTATATTTCCTAGAATGATTTTTTTCACCTTTTTTTCCTAGTTGACATGTAAGAAATAAAGTTTCGGAGTATTTACTTCATCACATTGTACATGAGAGGACCCAAGCCTCCCATTAGCGCTTAGACTGCAGAATCTGGATTTTTTTCAGTATCCTTGTATAGTTACTGAGGATGACAAAGTATTTCAGACTGCCAAGAAAATAGTGGGGAGTTCCTAAGGAAATTTCTCTGAGTTGGAAATGACATCCCCAAATTGTAATGCTCCTTCCTTGTAATGCTCTCCACTCCTTGTAACCCATGTACATGACCTTAGTTTGAGAGAGAGAGAGAGAGAGAGAACAAAGGGAAGGGAAGAAAAGAGAAAAGTGAAGAGAAAGGAGGGAGGGAAGAGAAAGAAAGAAAAAAGGAAGGGAGGAAGGAAGGAAGGGAGACAAAGCTGCACTTTTAGACATCTGGGGTACCCGACTGCTCATCTCCCATGTGGCTGAGCCTCATGAGGGTAACAGAGTCTCACAAGTTACTGTACAATGATTGATTTTTCTTCCACGAATAACCTTAGGAACCCCAAGGCCCAAGGCAAACGGAGGGGAATCTCAAGTTCAACAACACGAATCACGTCCAAAAAGACTCACTGCCAATCCTGAAGCACTATACACACGGGTGGAACACAGAGGACATCACCTACTGCTGCCGAAGAGTCCTCGGGCACACACAACTCAAGTCAGTCCCTGAACTCCTCATCATGGCCAGAAATAAGAGGGTATTAGTACCTCCTGCTGTCCTACTACCACCTACTTCTACACATGTCTCAGGTTGTCCATCTGGGACTTGTTTCCAGCCCTTCTGCCCTTGACATTAACGACAGTCCATAGCGCGTTAATGACTGGGGTAAGGGAGTCCGAGGGAATTTCTGTGTGACCTGTCCTGAATCTTGTCGCCCACAGCTCACAGGACAGCCCAGGGCAGGGAGCCCACCAGGTCTGCTCCTGGACTCACAAGGAGGCGGCCAAGGTGACAACGGCCAAGGCTTCCAGAAACAGCACAAATAAGCCACCCACATGTATAAGGATGCCATCAATAATCAAAGTAAATTTATTTCTGAATTACTTAAGGGGTCATGAAAGAAACATTAACTCTTATATTATAGAAACAGTAGTAAAATACAGTACACGGGAATGTCACTGAACGATACCAAGACAAAAGTACGAGAGCAAACGAAAAACAGCGACTTCAAATACAGAGGTGAAGCAATTTAATAGGAAATTTTGTTGATAAGAAAAAAATATATGTCCCACGTCTTTATTACATACTGTACAAAATAAAATATTGCACCTTTAAGTCATATAATAAATATATACAAAGAGTATCTTACAAACGATCTTTCTTTTAATTTAAAAACCTTCCACAATCAAGCGTGGTTGATGATCGACACCCCACGGGCTGCGTGTGCCCTTCGCGTCCCCATCCTTCCTGGCCACCAAACCCTCCGTGTACAGTAGTGCTCATCGTCAGTGTCAGTGAGGTCGAAGTCCGAACATGACAGCGGGTGCCCAGAATGGATGGCAAAGAGACTCGGCAAGCTTGCCCACAGACAAATCCAAAGCCCGAAGGCGCTGTTCGCTTCTCTGCAGTCAGGGACTGGGTCCAGCACGACCTGTTTCCAGGTGATGCCGTGGCCAACGGGCTGGTGGCGGCGTGCACACAGGCAGCTGGGATGCTGACCCAGGGAGGACGGCCGCGTCTGTGGGGCCGTGGGCCATCCAAAGCCATAACCGGGGAGATGTTAGGGAAAGCGCCCCAGAACCAAATTCGCGTTAGAAGTCACAATTTCACGCAAGCCCCAGACTCCTTCAACAGAAACAACGTAGTCCCAATTTGCCCTCCACCAGGGCACCGTCACCAACACCAGCACTGGCCCCAGTCTGCACGTGACCCAATGCAACCCAGCCTGGCCCTCTCGCTAACCCCCAACCCCAACTCTAGCCTTACCTCTAACGTGCCTTCCCTGCTCACCTCACCCAATCTGAGGACTAAAGCAAACCCTAAGCTTACCCACCAAATCCCAACTCCGACCACTGGCCCTACTGTAACCTCTAGCCTAACCCAAATTCACTTTGGATTTACCGACAGATTGGTCTGAATTAAAACACTCATTCACGATACGCAATTCTTTTCAACCACCATGTTTCCTATTTAGATCCCTTTCTTAGAATCTTCGGGATTATAAGAAATAAAAATCCCGAAATAAAAAATCCTCAGGAGTACGATTTTATGCATAAATGAGGTCTAATAAGGCTTTGAGTTCCTGTTTGTGTGCAAGAGAATAGTGCTTAGAAAAAGTCTCATTCACAGCTCTTAAAAGAAAGCTTTGAATACATTTCAAAATCAGTAGAAAAGGTGAACTTGCCCTCTCCTTGGATTTCCGAGATGCCTCCTTTGGTCACAGATAGATCTCCATAGTCGTGAAACTGGCGGCAATGTCTACTCTGTGCTTTCGTCCCTGGGTTCTGGAAGAGCAAGGACAAAATGCCACCCCCACCCGCCCCCCGGGTCCTGGGCTCAGGCAGGGCCACGAGCCTGTCCACGGTGACCTCCTCTTCTTCACAGACTAGACTTAAGGACCCATAAAAATATCACTAGTACCATTCACGGAGCTTCTAAAGTGTAGACGCCTTATAAACAGGCTGAAACCCTAAAACTCGAGAGAAGAGGAGGCCACTGGCTGCCGTGTGCCCCCCACGTCTTCAGGACCTCCCATCCCCCACGCGTCTACACGTCACAGGAAGCAGCAGCCCTGACAACACACTGGGGATCTGGGCGGTGTCCCCACCAGAAGGACACGGGGAGGGTCCCAAGTGCAAGGGCATGCCTGCTTAAGGTATTTTTCATTGTCCCGGAATAGATCATCTCAAAGAGCTGGGATTAAAAACCGGCCACGGGGAAAAGGACAGGACGACATCCCGCCAGTGGCGAGTTCACGTCGACCCCTGAATGCAGAATCTAGAGTTTTGAAAGAAAGAACTTGCTTCTGAACCAGCTACACGGGGGGAAAGAGCTTTTCCGTTCGGGTTCTGTCTTCACAGCAGTATGACGACCCCGCCACAGGCTCAGCCTTCTCGACATGAGCGACAGCACCTCTGTCTGTAGAGACCGAGCGAGCACAGACGGAGGCGCTTTACGAATACACAGTAGTGAGTCGTGTCCGAGCAGTCTCCTGCAGATAAGGGAAAACCAGATACCCACTGAACACACAGCTCATTAGAGGAGGGCTGAAAAAAATTCAGAAATAAAACCCTTTGCGTTTATGACCAGCCTAACACTGCAGTCACGGAGCGAGCTGGAGAAACCCCGGCTTGGGTTCGCGGCCCAGGGACCAGAGCCCCGGGCACCGTGACAGTGCTAGGGGGGCCGGGGGCCGGGGGCACAGGTGGCAGCTGCACTAGTGGGGAGCCCAGCGTCACGGAGAGAGCTGCCCAAGCACTCCGGCCTACACCTGAAACATGCGACCTTGTACATCAGCTGGACTCAGATACAAAAACTGAAAAGCAACCCCGCTAAGCTTGGGTTAGAGACACAGCCCTGCAGGAGAGCCAGAAACTCATGGGGCCCCCTTCTCAGGCAGGCCTGGTGCCCACACTCCTTCTCAGTGCTGAGAACAGCAGGGGCGTGGACCCTTGGAAAACGGATAAAAGTGATAGACCTGCTCCCTAGCAAAATATACTTATGATGAAGTTTTATAAAAACAATATAACAAGGGGCGCCTGGGTGGCTCAGTGGGTTAAAGCCTCTGCCTTTGGCTCAGGTCATGATCTCAGGGTCCTGGGATCGAGCCCCGCATCGGGCTCTCTGCTCAGTGGAGAGCCTGCTTCCCCCTCTCTCTCTGCCTGCCTCTCTGCCTACTTGTGCTCTCTCCCCGTCAAATAAGTAAATAAAAATCTTTTTTTAAAAAGTTTTAAAAAATAACATAGCATTTATAATATATACAATATAAAAATGTGTCTATGAACATATATAATATTAAAATAATATGATTTATAATAATATAATATAATAGGGGCGCCTGGGTGGCTCAGTGGGTTAAAGCCTCTGCCTTCGGCTCAGGTCATGATCTCAGGGTCCTGGGATCGAGCCCCGGATCGGGTTCTCTGCTCAGCGGGGAGTCTGCCTCCCCCTCTCTCTCTGCCTGCCTCTCTGCCTACTTGTGCTCTCTCCCCATCAAATAAATCTAAAAAGATTTTTTTAGAAAAAAAGTTTAAAAAAATAATATAACAATTATAATATACACAATATAAAAATGTGTGTCTGAACATATATATTAAAATAACGTAACTTATAATAGTATAATACAGTAATAATAATATAAACATCTATTCCAGTTTTTAAGAATCCCTCCGGGCAGGGAGGAGAGACCTCCCTCCGGGCAGAAGGGGAGCGCAGTGAGGCGGCCAGATGTGGGAACAAATCCATCACAGCCCAGGCCGCCGATACCCAAGGGATTCTACTGTTCTTCTCCAAGGAGCACTGAGTCGCACCCACAGCCAAGCTGCTCATCTCCTAACGCCCAGGATGCCGCCTGCATCCGACTGGCGGGTCAGCGGGGACACTGACAAGCTGGTCACCGCCCCCCCCGTCGTCTCCCTCCAGGTCTGGCTGGGACAAGGCTGCCGGCCGGCGGTGGTACCTGAGAGGGGTACGTACTATCACAGGTAGGCCCCAGACAGTGCCGCCAGGAAGCAGGTTTCTTTCTCTGCCCGCAGTGTCTCTCCGCCACAGGTCTGCAGCTCCCGGAGTGGACGCACTCGACTTTCCGGGATTGGAAGCCCCGGCCGCAGGCCGCTGTGCAGGGCCGCCAGGGGCCCGGGCGCCAGCACACGTCACAAGCCCCCAACGAGCAGTTCCTCCTCAACGTGGGTCTGAAGGAGAGAAAAGGGGAAAAACTAGAAACGGGAAACTGGGAGACGAGGGGTGTCCCTCCCTGCCGGGAGAAGCCTTTCGGAGCACACTATTTTGGACCCACGAAAGGTTTCCGGATTAGGACCCTATCCGACAGGTGTGGGCTTTGCACAAGACGCAGTTGGTGGTGCGGGCGAGACGAGGACTGGCAAGCCAAGCGCGTCGGGCCGCACGCCTCCCAGGGTCCCCAGCAGCTGGAGCACGGTGGCTTAGGCAGGGATGACAGGGATGGCTCACGATCAGCCACCTCGAATGTGGCTTTGAACAAACCGTCGTGTTTACCGAAACACCTGGGGAAGATTCGGGCATGAGTGTAAACGCGTGTGGGCACGAGCTCGTCTGCTAAGGGATGGCACCCCGACAGCGCGAGGCCACAGCGGGACTCGTAGTCAGATCTAACAAAGACAGCTTGGGGACAGGGATGGGTCTCTGGCTCCTCCCCCTTTCAGACAGAGCACAGAGTTAGCGTCCTCTGACTTTGGAAGATATTTAGCCTAGAAGACAGAGCCTGCTTGGTGGACCCGCTTTGGGGTAAATGCCCTTGATCCCTGTGGCTGGGGTCCTAGGCGATACCTCGGCCCTACATGGAACTCTCTCCCACCCCACAGGCCACAGGAAGAGAGCCTTAGAGTCACGGAGCTGGTTCAATGACAGTCTTTTTTCCGGGACTTTGGAAGTTGCTGGAATAAGACCTATAATTGTGAAGGCTGGAGCAGTGCTAGTGGTATTCTGCCACATGGGCCAAAGAACCAGGAAAAGAAAATTCAGGAAAATGGCAAAGAAGGACGCAAAACACGGAGAGCTGCAGAGGATAGAAGAGAAAAAACCCCAACGGCTTCTCATTTCTTGGTCTCAGTGCTTCCTGAGGTCTGACGCTGTTCACACTTTGAATTCCTGAGGCATTTTTGTATTCCTGTAAGAGGCTCCCTACCAGCATACATGATCTAAAAGGAGAGTAGGGGTGCCACTGGAAATGCAGTAAAATGGAAAAAAATGTGATAACCCGACCGGCTCCCAGGCGGGATTATTACCAAGAGTTGGAAGCAGTACTCGGAATAGCCAGTAGGGGGAGACGCCATCAAAAGGTTTATTTGAACAACAGGATAACACCAAACTATAGGATTTTACAAGAGAAGAGAGGAAGGTATCCCCTTAATTACAGAGATTTGTGTTCCCCAGTGGGTATGAATCCTAGGGGCCAAAAGTGTACTTGCTTTTGAGAACAGGGCATAAACCCAGTACTCCTGGCCCTGTGTCCCCATGCAGAGATGAGCTCTTTCTACTGAAAAAAGGTGAATAGTCACATAATACACACAAAAAAATGTATTCTAAAAGGATACCAAATTGTGCACAATGTTGGGTGGTCCCATCTTCATAAAAAATCGCTGATGTTTTTTGCATAAGTCATTCTGAGCCGACTCTTGTTATTTCCAACCCCAAGGACCCTAACTAACACGGCCGCCTTCTGCTCCGATGGAAGGCAGGGCCGGTGGGAAGTCAGAAGGAGCACGAGAGGTTATAAAAGATGAGAGGACACAGGGAGCTAGAGACCCACGCGGCAGCTGTCGCTCCAGAGGCTGGTCATTGAGGTCAAGTAAAATAAAGAAAGGTGGGTCCAGCCCACGTCCTCAGGTCCAGGGACAGGGCTGGCGATGGGGCCGCCCCAGCTAGGGGGACCCAGTCCGGGCACGGGCACGACGCACACGTGGGCACGAGCGGCTCGCCTGCTCTCCCACGTAGCAGGAAATCGTAAAGTCACCCTGTTTCCACCAGTCTTCCCAGTGTCTCATCCCTGTTCAGTCGAGCTCCTCTCATATCTCATACAAACCCTTTGACCATCAGCCAGATGCAACCGCGGGCTCTTTCTTTGAAACACTTCCGTATTCTTAGTTCAGCTCCACATCCCTTTTTCTTTTCTTTCTTTCTTTTTTAAAAAGATTTTATTATTTGAGAGAGAGAGCACGAGCAGGGGGAGGGGCAGAGGGAGAAGCAGGTGCAAGGCTCAATCCCAGGACCCTAGAGTCACGACCTGAGCTGAAGGCAGATATTCAACCAACCGAGACATAGGCGCCCCCATATCTCTTTCTCTAAAGCCCCATTTGGCCATATATTGAGCCCCCTGAGAGATCCTCCCATACCTTCTATCCTCTCCACTATATTTCTACCTCTTGTTTTTGCTGCCATTGGTTGAAAAGCGTGTGGCACATCCAGAGTGTGTCCTGAAGGAAGGACACCGTGGCTAGGGCACCGAGAGTGATGGGGTGTGAGGTTTGGGATGGGGCTGTAAAGGGAGGGAAGAGGGGCACCTGGGTTCTTGGTTTCAGTTCAGGTGGTGATCTTGGGGTCATGGGATCGAGCCCCACATCCGGCTCCTCGCTGAACAGGAAGTCTGCTTGAGATTCTTTCTCTCTCCCTCTGCCTCTCCCCCATGTTTTCCCCCTCTCTAATCTCTCTCTCTAAAAATAAACAAGTCTTCTAAAAAATAAATAAAGGGAGGGAGGAGTTGACCGTGTGGCGTTTTCTAGACCACATTACAGACTTTGGTCACCCTTCTTCCTAAGAGCAAGAGCGGTCTCTAAAGTGGCTTCAATCTGCTGGGGAGGGGGGTGTGGTGCCGGTATGATCAGATTTGACTTTGGAAAGGACCGCTCGGGCTGCAGGGTGGGGACTGGGCTGGAAAGGACCAACAGGCGGCGGGGGACCAGTGGGATGGTTCGGCTGCGGGTCATTATGGCAGAGACGGGTCTGAGAACACATGGGATCAAAGGGTATATGAAAAGCTACCAGAGGGACGCCTGGGTGGTTAAGTCGGTTGAGTGTCTGACTCTTGATTTGGGCTCAGGTCATGATCTCAGGGTTGTGAGATCGAGTCCGGTGTTGGGCTCCACGCTCAGCAGGAAGCCTGCTTAATATTTTCTCTTTCTCTCTCTCTGCCCCTCCCCTCTGCTTGCATGCACGTACACGTGCCCTCTGTCTCTCTCTCTCTCACTCGCTCTAAAAAAAAAAGTAATCAGAAAAGTAGAAATTACAATAAGGCTGTAATTTTTCACCCATCAGATTGGCAAAATTTTCAAAGACTGAAAAGCCATATGATGTTCCTGAAAAGGGGGAACCCTCATACACTCTAGGTAGAGACATTTTGATGGTATAACTTAGTAGTATCAGAACGAACGTGCCTGTCAATCCAATCCCATGCTGTACCAAAAATATAAATTTTAGTGCAAAAAGATATATGTTATAGGATGTTTACTGCAGCATTTGTTTGTAATAGCAAAACAAAACAAAACAAAACAAAAAAAACCCTGAAACACACAAATGTCTATCAGCAATGGAATGAGATAATAATGTGAAATACAACAATGAAAAAGAACAAAGGGAATCTTATGTACTAAGAAGGGGGGGAAGTCTATAAAGTATTGATAAGTAGAAAAAGCCAGTTTCGGAAAAGTACATCAGGTGTGTTAAGAAAGAAGGCTCAATGCATGTTATCACTTTGGCGTCAGTCTGTCTTTGAGAATGCCGGTGAAACATCAGTCTGTGTGTGGTCTCTATCTGCTCAGCAAAAGACAAAGCTAGGTTGTCTGTTGAGAAGGAGGGCAGCTGTTCCAAACATTTTCCACTTGAGGAAAACAGTTCTGGCTCGGGTTGTGCTGTGGGGAACAGGAAACACAGAGGATTCTACAATACCAAAGCTTCCTGCAGGCTCGGCATGGACACTGAGCCATCCGTCAAGGTCATCTCGTTTTCTCTGGCAACACTCAGGGTGGGGAGGAGGGAAAGGGAGTCATATTTCGAGCATCTTCTATGACCCAGGCTGCATGGGTGTTTTCACACTAAGCCAACCACTCGAAACCTCCCAACCATAGTTTTGCATGGGTGGTAACACCTCATTTTGCAGACTAGGACACTGGGTAGCCCAGGTCATACAGGAAGAGAGTGGGAGCATTCCACATTCCCTCCTTAGGGTGCTCTCTGGCTCTCTCCCCACTTTGCATTGGCTGGGTGCGCTCCTCTGGGACAGTGGAGTCGCCAGGAGCCCGGGTCTCGGGGTGACTTCATGGAACAACGCCCTCTACCCTAAACTGAGCACCAGCTTCGACTCCTACATGAGAGAAAAGCAAACTCTCTTGGTGTTTAAGCCTCTTCACAAGGTAAAAGCTTGTTTCATTCTCTGCTAAACCACTGTGCCAACATCCTCATCAAAAGTTTCTAGGCAGAGGAATACAGCAGTCTGCTGAAAACATTAGGAAGATTTAAGCTGTAAACTTAAATGAAATAGCATTAGGCTTGCCTAACTTTGGCTATAGAGGGAAAAATGCCTGGCTTCAATGATACTCTTTTTTTTTTTTTTTTGTCTTTTGGGTGTCCCTCTCTAAATATGTTTAATGCCCAAATAATTCGTAGTTTAGAATAGTGTGTATTAATGAATCTTCCCGTCTCATGTGTACTATGGAGAATGGCACCGTAAGAGATCTTCACTGGCTAGGAACTGTCAGTTGGGAGAGGCAGGGGACGGGAGGGGTCATTCCATTTTCAGGAAGTCACAGCCACGGACGGAGGCAGGAGAGGGTTCGTGTGGCCCCGGGGCAGGTCAGTACCTCCTTCTGTCATCACAGCGGGGGTCAGAGCTGGTGTGGTGTCCACAGACTTCCTGCTGCCGCTGCAGCCTCCCGGAGCGACCCAGACAATGTGCAGGACACTGCAACAGAAGCACAAAGCAGCAGGAACCATTGTGAGCCCACCTGTGCCGCGGGGTACAAAGACCCCGCGCTGAGACAGGGCTGGGGGTCCCCAGGGGAAGTCAGGGAGGACAGGAGCTCGGCTCCGAGGGCCAGACAGCCTTCCCGCAGCATCTTCCTCCTCCCCTACACGCCCTCCCCACCCCCCCGCCAGAAACTTAGACCATCTCTGGGGAGCAGGGAGAAGGAGGGGCTGGTCTATAATTGACAGGGCTGAGGTCCAATAACGACATTGCTTAAAACCATAAGCAACTGCCAAGTTTGGGTTTTCCTGCTCTGAGCAAAAGTGGAGGCTTGTGGGTTAAGGTGAGCTCAATTATGGAAAAAAAATTCTTTTCTGACGTGGTTCTTAATTTTCATGTAGTCATAATACCTACTAATTTTTCCTTATACTCTGTCTTATGCTTAAAAAGGCCCTTCCCATTACTCCAGTTCCATTTCCATTCACCTTCTCGGTCATGCCCTCTGTACCACAAAAGTCTTCAATTTTTACATCGCCCAATGTATCTTATCTGTTTTTGTTGTTGTAGCTTGTGTTTTTGGTGTTATCTCTAAAAAACCACTTCCTGACCCAAGGCATGCTGATTTATGCCTACACTTATGTCTACATTTCTTCCAAGAACTTTCTAGGGTTAGCTCTTAAATGTAGGTCTTTGATCCACTTGGAGTTAAATTTTTTGCATCCAGCACAAGCTAGGGGTCCAACTTCATTTCTCTGTGTGTGTGGATATCCAGGGGTCCAGCACCATTTGTCAAAGAGATTAGTGTTTCTCCATTGGATGCTCTTGCCCCCCTTGTAGGAAACCAACTGTCACAGATCTAGAAATTTCCCTCTGGACTGTGAATTCTATTCCAGCAATGTGTATGTCTATTCCCTGACAGCACCAGGCTGTCTTGATTGCTACAGCTCTATAGTAAGTTTTGAAACCAACACGTTTGAGCCCTCTAACCTTGTTCTTTCTTCCAGATTGATTTGGCTATTCTGGGTCCTTTTATATTTCCATACGAATTTTAGGATCAGCTCGTCAATTTTTGCAGAGAGGCCAGCTGGGATTTTTACGAGGATAGTCTTGAACCTGTAGATCAAGGCTATGGTAACGATCCGCTTACCATTGAGTTTTCTGATCCATCAATATGGGATGACTTTCGATTCATTTAGATCTTATTTCCTTAAAAAACCTCTTGTAGTTTAACAGTTTTTTTTTTTTTTAAAAACCATTCTTCCCCTATGGTTAATTACCTTTGAACTTTAAACCCACTTTAAATCCACTTAACATGGCTCTGTCCTCTCATTTCACTCTACGACTCAGAGTTACTCCTACACTAATGCGGCCTGATGTCACTTACATCAGATAAGTTTTTACTTACACCAGCTAAAGGTCTGTCCACCCCTCTGATACGTCGTTTTTCCTAAAAAATTTCCTGTGCTCATATGTTCTTCCATATGAATGTCAGAATTCTCTTAAGTTCCAAAAAAGAATTCTACTGTAGTCTTCGTTGGAATCATATTATGTGTTTCAGCTCATTTAAGGGAGCGGATGTCTTTACAGTACGGAGAATACCTTTATTTGTCCTACTTTTCTTTTACTTGTTTCAACAGTGTTCTAGTTTTCTTTATGGGTTTTGTTTTGGTGAATTTTATATGTCAGCTTGGCTGGGCCATGATGTGCCTAGATATTTGGCCAAGTGGTCTTCCAAGTGCTTCTGGGAGGATGTTTCTGGAGGAAATTAACATCTAAATCAGTACTCAAGGGGAGGCAGACTGTTTTCTCTAATGTGGGTGGGCCTCACCCAAGCAGTCGATGGGTGCAGGACAAAAAAACCCTGACCTTCCCCCAAGTAAGAGAGAATTCCTCCTGACTGTCTTTGAACTGGGCTATTGCCTTTTTCCTACTTTTGGACTTGAACTGAAACGCTGGCTCCTCCTGGGTCTGTGGCCTGCTGGATTCTGGGCTGGAATGACACTCTTAGCGGTCCTAGATCTTCCAGCTTCCTGATTCACCCTGCGGCTCTTGGGACTTGTCCACCTCCACAATTGCATTAAGTTGTTAATTCATGTGCACGTGCATTGTGCACGCATGCGCGTGTGCACACACACACACCCTGCTGGTTCTGTCCCCTGGAGGACCTGGCTAATGCAGATATGTGGATTTTGGTCCTGAGAGGTGGGGTGCTACTATAACAAACATCCAAAACTGTGGGAATGGCTCTGGAACTGGGTGATGGGTAGGGGCTGGGAGAGTTTTGAGGTACATGCCAGAAAAAGCTAGACTGCCTTGAACGGCACGTTTTTAGAAAAAGGAACATTTAAGAGGACTCTGAGGAGGTTACAGGCGGAAGCAAGGACCATGTTTCTGGGAACTGGAGGAAAGGCAATCCTCATTCTCAAGTGGCCAAAACTTGGGGTACTTGGGTGGCTCAGTCGGTTAAGCGTCCAACTTTTGGTTTCAGCTCAGATCATGATCTCAGGGTTGGGCTCCGCACTCACTGGGGAGTCTGCTTGAGAGTCTCTTTCTCCCTCTGCCCCCCCTACTCTCTCTCTCTCTCTAATAAATAAATAAATCTTAAAAAAAATAAAATGGCAAAAACTTGGCCAAATTGCGTTCTAGCGTTTTGTGGATGACAGAACTTGCGAGTGACAAAAGTGGATATTCCGCTGGGCAGATTTATAAGCGAAGTGTTCAGGGTGCCACCTGCCTCCCCCTCGTGCTCACAGCAGAATGTGAGTGCACAGATAAACTGAAGGAATCATTAAACAGAAAAGGAACCATAACTGGAGGATCCGCAAAATCCTCAGTCCATCCTTATTTCAAAGAATGAGAAAGTATATTCTGGAAGGAACACTGAGCGTGTGGATGGGCAATCACTCCATAAGGAGATTCCCCGAGGAGCTAATGAGCCATCCCAGTGGAGGCCGGGAATAGAGCTAAGACTGTGTAAGGAGAGACACTGAAGGGACCCAGTTAAGGCAGGCTTTAGAAACTGTGGATTTACAGGATGGGGAATAGCCATTCAGCGGCAAACATGCTTTATCCTTCAGGAAGAGGAAAGAATGATCCCAGATTCAGAGATCACCAGGGTTTCTGCTCCCATAACAGGCGGGGGGGGGGGGGGCAGGGAGGCTGTTTCTTCCATTTCCAGGCCCCCCCCCTTCCTTCCTAGTTCTTCCAAAGAGCCACGCGGGAGGGGCTGTGGTCTAGGGCCCTGGGGGCAATGCCACCACCCTGCTGGGTCTGGAGGGCAGAGCATCGAGCCAAAGATTATTCTCAAGTACTAGGATCTAATGGCATTAGGCCTGCTAGACTTGGGACTTGACTGGGACCCACCACCCGTTTCCTCCTCTGATTTCTCTCGTTTGGAAAGGGAACGTCCATCCTCTGCCTGTTGCATCACTGTATTTTGGAAGCACGCAACTTGTCTGCCTTCACAGCTTCACGGGGGAGAGGAATTCTGCGTGAGGACGGCTCGCTTCTTACCCATTCCTAATTTAGGGGACATTTGGTGAGACTTCAGATTTGAATTAAAGACAGAATGGGCCAAGACTTCTGAGGATATTGGGGTGGGCCGAATGTACTTTGCACATGAGAAGGACATGAATTTGGAGAGGGGGGCAGAGGGCAGAATGTTATGGACAAACTGTGTCCCCTCAACATTTGTATATGGCAGCCCTAGCCCCAGGGTGACTGTTTTGGGAGATGGGTCTAGAAGGTGGTATTAAAGATGAAATGAAGCTTAAGGGGCCTGAATCTGCTACAAACTGTGTCTTTATAAGAAGAGGCAGAGACACCAGAAATGTCTCTCTCTCCCTCTCACTCTGCACAGAGAAGGGGCCACGTGAGGACCCACTGAGAAGACAGTTGTCTTTAAGCAGGAAAGTGAGGTCTCACAAAACCAACCCTGATAGAACCTTGACCTTGGACTTCTAGCCTCCAGAACTGTGAGAAAATAAACTGTTGCTCTCCATGGCGTCCAGTCTGTGGTATTTTGTTACGGCAGCCCTTGCAGACGAGTTAGGTTCCTAGACATTTCTTTAAATTTTTTTTTCCTCAAATATCTTTTAATTATAATGTTGTTCAAGGTGGTGCTTGGGATACGGGCTATGAGACTTCCGCGCACGGCTCCTCTGCTCCCTTGCTTGAAGCGTGCTCGCACCCCTGCTGCCGCAGACCAGCCCACCTTGGAACTTCTGTCCCTGAGCTACTCTATTCAAAGAATCCAACTTTGGAAGACAGGGACACTATGATTTCCAAATCTCATCTCTGAGGTCGGACACATACACTCATCTTAGAGAGCAATCAGATGTTTCCCCCAGAATTAAAAAAAAAAAAATGTATGAGAGACAAAGTGATGGTTACATTACTGTCAAAGCACTAGATCTGTCAGCTGTACCTGGCCCCCTGGTTCAACGACCCACTGGCCACAAGGATGACCGGAACACGGCCTTCTTCCTGGAGGCCTCTCGTTGGGAGCACACGCTCTCGGGGACATCACCTGCATGGTGCCGTTGGCTTTGGCGCGTTTGCAGGTCACCTGCCGACTGTGGAATCCTTCACCGCAAGACACAGAGCACTCTGACCATGGGCTCGTGAACCACCTGGGAATAAAGACTACAGCAGCTCAGTGAGGACCGGAACGGCAGCCCCTGAAGCGAGAGCCTCGAACATCAATCCTGACACCGTGACCGTCTGGGGGCTGTCGTGTGTCTCCAGGGGAATGACCCGCGGCAGAGGTAACTCCTGGCTCTCAGATTTCCCTTTTGTTCGGGGGAGCGACAGAGTGACCAGGGAGAGGCAAGGAACACGGGCCATCTGCAAGGACATGAGAGTTGGTACTCGCATGGCCCCAAAGAGCACAGCTAGGGAAGAACGAGGTGGAAACTTCAAAAAGGTGGATTTCAATTCACTGGAACCAAAGGGAAGAAAGAATTTTTAAAGTACCTATAAGCTATTTGCTCTGAGAGATACTTCCATCGGATTCCCATTCTTTGTAGGGAAGAAACCAACGTCCAAAGGGGTAAGTAAATCAGTAACCCAGTTTCAGTCACATCACCGCAAACCAACAGAGCTGGGGCTGGACTCTTGGTTCATCTGACCCTAAGTTCACACTTTCATAGAACACCGGAGAAGGACACCTGTGGGAGACTGAGTGCTCGGTCACTGAGGATGTTCTAGGTCTGCGGGGATTCCACCGAGCAGCGGCTCCTAACCTGAGCTCTAGGGTGCTCCAAGAGACCGTGGACTTGGACAGGCGAAGAATTACCTCTTCATTGTCACTGAGCTCTGACCGAAATGTAGTGCTCCTGTAGTTATAAAAATGTCAGCCACAAAATACAGTAGTAGTAGCGCCGTCTGTGATTTCATTACCAAGGGAAACCATCGATATTTTCACACGACATTACAATTGCAGCCGGCATCTCAAAATGTTATTTGTACTTGTCACTACTTCAAAATTAATGTACTGCTCAATGTTATTTAGTGTCTTAACAGAGAAGCAAATCTATTACTGTATCATCATTTTTTAACAAGTTAATACTGTATATCAATGCTACTGGTTTCCTTTGTGATCGAGTATATTCTATTTCACAGATTTAAAACCCTCGTCCTGAGAAGGGATCCCCAGGCTTCTCCAGACGACCAGAGGCGCCCACGGCCCGGAACAACGAAGGACTCCCAGTGTGAGAGCCCTAGGGTTACGAGACCTCAAGGTGTCTCTCATAGGTGTGAAAGTGGATAGCCGCTTATCCTAGGAATGGCACGGGCTGGAGAATATGTAACACAGTGGCTGATACATTTCTTTTCACTTTGTAAGAATCAAGAGTTGCCCTAACCAGCTCCCCTCTGAGTTACTGTAGCATCAGTTCGCTACTTTCCAAGGGACAGATGACTCAGGGCAAGACCTTCCTCCCAAGAGCCACCGTTCTCCACAAGAACATGTTCCCAGGCATCTGCTTTGTTTGCCAGCGTGACCCTGCCTCCCACTCCCTTCTACGGCCCAATTCAGTGGGTTAGTGTGGGCATTTGTACGGGGGTGGTGAACTCTCTAATGAAGTACCCATCTCACAGTTGTGCCCTGTTATTGCTACTGCCATCTTATTTATTTTGTCATTTTATTCTATCTTGTTTTATCTTAACTTATTTTATCTTATTTTACTTATTTATTTTATTTTACTGGAGATTCTGGTACAGATATGTCACTCCACACATCCCTGTGGAGGGTGCATAATGGGGGCAGACATTGTGCTAAGCGCTGGGAATAAAGTGTTCTGCAAACAGCTGTGGATTTACCCTGCTGGGGTGGACAGTCTTGTGGGAGACAGACCGTGGTAAGATCTCTGGACATGAATGATAACAACATAGGAAACACATACAGCACAGGGCCCTGGCTGAGCTCGGAGGGGAAAGTAAGGGACAGTTTCCCTGAAAAGAAATGAACAGAAATAACTAAACTCAAAGAGAGGGAACAGTGTTGTAGGCAGAGGGAACAGTGTGTGTAAAGGCTCTGAGTCAGGAGAAAGTCACATCTCAGAGACAAAAAGGAGGTGTGGAGTGGAGATCAGATAACCAGGCTGTGACAGAGGATGGCAGCCTGAGGCACAAGCGTGAAGGGACTTCTGTTCTCTCATTTCTGTACTCAGTCAGGCAGCAAATATTCACCGAGCACTAGTGTGTGTTACACACGGGTTTAGACATAAGGGTGAACAAAATGATCAAGACAGACATGCTCCCAGTGCTAGGGATTTGGGCCTTTGTCTTAAGAACCACAAGAAGTGTTTGAAGGGTTTTAAACAAAGAGGCATCACGGTGAATTTGTGTTTTAAAGATAATTCTGCTCTCACATGGGAAGAGCACTTCAGGGAGGGAGAATCAGGAGGATTCTGGAGCCGTCCACGGGAGGGACATCGATGGTGTAGCTCCCGGGGGAACGGGGAAACTGGATGAGAACGGATGGAGGTGACAGAAACAGGGGAGTCTGGGGTGCAGTCACTGGGTCTGGAAGCCTGGTGGGGGGACCAGGTTTGGTGCAGATCATGAGTTTAATTTTGGACATTTTTAAAGGATTGATGTCTAGCTATTACCTAGTAACATTATGAATGGTCTTGGCCTCCAGGGCGGAATCTAGGGAACGGCACTTAGAACAGGACCTCCAGTGACGCCGGCCCACTGCGCTCTCTCCGAGGCAAATCCATGGGACCAGCTCTGCTAAGGACCGGAGAGCCCCGTGAGTGCAGGAAGCAGATGAGGT
Organism: Nasua narica; assembly: GCA_028533885.1. NCBI lineage: Eukaryota > Metazoa > Chordata > Mammalia > Carnivora > Procyonidae > Nasua > Nasua narica. The sequence goes on from CM052797.1 coordinate 2,255,153, forward strand.
TCTGAACACAGATCACCTTGATCTGAATTCTGGCCTTAACTAACCGGAAGACCTCAGGGTGCTTTCCCATCTGTGAAATAGGAAACTAACCACGCCCACCTCTGAGGTGATGGTGAAGGGGCCCATGTAAGCACTTAGCGGAACGCCTGATTCAAGGTACCAGCCCAAACCACCTCCGTGACTGCCTTAGGAAATGCAAAGCACCAGGTCTTCCCACCCAAGCAAAAACCTGGTACTGGTACAAAGAGTGGCTACATGTACCTTGAGGGGCAGTCCCGGATGTTACAGGGCTGAAACCCAGCCAGCGGCTTCGGGAGGTGTTGGCAAAGGGCCTCGCTCAGTTCCTGCCCATTGGCCAGCACACACCGGGCTCTCTGGACTCGGGCTCCCAAGTGGCCGCAGGTGGCAGAACAATGCGTCCAGTTACCAAGCTCCCAAGAAGGCTCTGCAGAAAGGAGATGAAATGTCATGACAGTCTCAAATGAGATATGATGATGGGGCTGGAGGGGACCTGGCCCCAAAACAGACCACCAGGACTTGTTTTCTGGTTGACTGTCCATCGGCTTCTTTGAGACGCACCCAGAGAGTACGCCGTCACCTAGTGGAAGGCCTCCTTCGCATTTCAGGTTTCCTCCGCTGACTTACCGTACTCACTGGTGGGAATGGTGGCCAGCACGGAGCCCTTGGACCACAGCCTGGGAGAGGTGCCATTGGAGGCCAGCTAGATCTGCCAGAAAAATCCCAGAGAGAGGGAGGAGGTGCTCCGTGCCGTGGGCTGGCCCCTCGGCTTTCTCCGAGCACAGTCAAGAGGACGAGAGAGGAGGGCGTCTCGGGAGGATGCTCTCACCGGTTCCATTTCTCAAATGTGGGCCAGGCGGAGAAATGAAAGACCATTTAGCAGTCAGGTTAAAAATGCATTTCATTCCATTCTTATTTTTCCCTTAATTCTTATCGAAACTTCAGCTTACTCCTGGAACTGCATAAGTAATTTGTCAGGGAGACATCTGGAAAGGTAAAAATGGCAGTTTCCTTTAGCAAAGCTGAAGCTGTAATTATGGCTTTTTAATTTTAGTCTTCATTCCAAACAGCCTTTCCCTTCGTTTCTGACACTTGGTTAAAAGATGAGGTACAATACGATGATGACAGATTTGTATGTGACCACTGAAGGTGCCAGATTTTCCTGTCGCAATCACAATTGATAGCTACCAGCTGTGTCCACAGACTCCCTCCCAGGGCAGAATGGTTTCCTTAACTTGCTGTTTTCCAGATTTTCGCTCTGATTTTTGAATTTTTGCCTGAAGTTGCATATGGCATCCTCTGCAAAGCAGAACTGTACATATTTTTAGTTGGGCCTCCAGGATTACAGTTTATTTGAAATAATTTTTAAAAATAGCTGGGTTTATGGAGAACCTCCCAGGGGAGGGGTCCTGAATTAGATACTTGGCCATCAGTTTTTCCTTTAATCCTTACGGCCATCCTGTGAATTAGATCAGTTTTGTTTGCAAAAGTGGGAAAAACCTAAGTGACTTGCTCAAGGTCCTTCTTCTAGAACCCAAGTCTGTTGGAATCTACACCTAACTCTTTGTCCTAGACCACACTTCACAAAGACACCTTGATGTTTCAAGGCATGAAACACATATATCTCTTTAAAAACATGTGTGTTTTTTAAATCGAGGTGTCACTCACATACAATCATTCACATACAATAAAAATGTGCAGTTTTATGAGTTTTCACACCTGTATGTACTTCTGTAACCATGATCCAAAACAAGATATAAAACACTTCATCACCCAACACATTTCCTCCTAATTGGATCAACTTTAATCTTTAAATTATTTTAATCAATTGTTTTAATCTGAGTTATTTTGATCAATTCCCCTCCTCCACCCAGGCAATCACGTGTTCATTTCCACCAGGATTCATTATTAGTGTCACCGGCTCTGGGATTTCATTCATGTGCTCTTTTGCACTTGCTTCACATACCATTTTTGAGATGGACCTATACTGCAGTGCATAGCCCATTCTCTTTTATTGCTGAATAATATTCCATCGTGTGAATATACCATAGTTTGTTTATCTAGTCTCCTTTTGGTGGCCATTAGGAAGGGAAGGCTGTTGTCAAAATTCTTATACAAATTTGTTTGTGAACATGTTTTCACTTTTCTTGGTAAATACCTGTGAGCAGAATTGCTGGGTCAAAGGTAGATGTAGGCTTAGTTTTCTTAGAAACTACCACGAAGTTCTCCAGAGTGATTCCATCGGAGTATACACTTACCACCAAATGCATACTAGTTTCAGTAGTTTCACATCCTTACCCAAACATGGCATAATCAGTCTTTTTGTTTTCACCATTCCAGGAAGTGTGGAATCATATCTCTTTGTGGGTCATTAACTTTCATTTCCCTGATACCATCTGTGTATCTTCTTTTGTGAACTGTCTGTGCAAGTGTTTTGCCCATTGTTTTAGGGGGAGAGGGGAGAGTTCATTTTAACTTGTAGGAGTTCTTTATATATTCTAGATATAAGTTCCTCAACAGACCAATGTTTGGCCAATCTTTCTCCCAGCCTATGGTTTATCTATTCGTATTCTTAATGGTGTCCTCGATGAGCAGATTTTTATAATTGTGATGAGGTTCAATTTGATAATTTTTTTTTTTTGTTTAATGGTTAATGATTTTGGAAACAAGAGCATTTGAAAAGTAGATCATATTCATTCCCATAAAAGACTTCTCAGTGCTTCACATATGGTAGGAATAAATTCTAGTCTTTTTTTTTTTATTCTAGTCTTTTTTAAAATTAAAGTATAACGAACATAGAGTGTTGCATTAGTTTCAGGTGCACAACATAGTGATTCAATAATTCTATATGTTACTCAGTCCTCATCATGATATGTGTGCTCTTGATTCCCTTCACCTATTTCATCCATCCTCCACTCACCTCCTCTCTGGTAACCACCCATTTGCTCTCTGCATTTAAGTGTTTTTTAACCTATTTTTTTCTTTCTTTCTTCATGTGTTTCTTAAATTAGATGTGTGAGTGAGATTATATGGTATTTGTCCTTCTGCCTCTTTTACTTGGCATTACACCCTCTAGGTCCATCCATGCTGTTGCAAATGGCAAGATTTTATTCTTTCTATGGCTGAGTAATATTCCATTGAGTATATATACCATGTTTTCTTTATCCATTCATCTATTAACAAACACGGGTTGCTTTCATATCTGGGCTATTGTAAATAACACTGCTATAAACATATGGGTGCATATACCTTTTCAAATTAGTGTTTTCATTCTCTTTGGATAAATACCCAATAGTGGAATTACCAGACCATATGTTAGTTCTGTTTTTAAGTTTTTGAGGGACCTCCATAGTGCTTTCCATACTGGCTGTACCAATTTACCAATATTCCCACCAATAGTGCATTAAAGTTCCTTTTTCTCCCCATTCTTGCCAATACTTGCTATTTCTTGTCTTTTTGATTCCAGCCATTCTGACTGGTGCACAGTGATACTTTATTGTGGTTTTGATTTCCATTTCCCTGATGATGAGTGATACTGAGCAACTTTTCATGTATCTGTTGGCCATCTGGATGTCTTCCTTGGAAAATCTACTCAGGTCCTCTGCCCATTTTTAATCAGATTGTTATTTTGGTGTTGAGTTGTATAAGTTCTTTACGTATTTTGCATATTAACCCCTTATCAAATAGGTCATCTGCAAATATCTTCTCCCATTCAGTAGGTTATCTTTTTGTTTTGTTGATTATTTCCTTCACTGTGTAGAAGCTTTTTATTTTGATGAAATCTTAATGGTTTATTTTTGCTTTTGTTTCCCTTGCCTGAGGATACATATATAGAAAAATATTTCTACAGACAATGTCAGAGAGATGACTGCTTGTGCTCTCTTCTAGGACTTTTATGGTTTCAGGCTTCACAATTAGATCTTTAATACATTTGAGTTTATTTTTGTGTATAGTGTAAGAATATGGTCCAGTTTCATTCTTTGAATTGTATGATACTGGCACAAAAACAGACAGCTGGATCAATAGACCATAAATAGAAAGCCCAGAAATAAATCCATGCTTGTATGGTCAATTATCCTATGACAAGGGAGGCTAGAATATACAATGGGGAAAAGACAGTCTCTTCAGCCAATGGTTCTGGGAAAACAGGAATAAACTCTAGTCTTTACCTTGACCTTCAAGCCCTGAATGATTTCGTCCTCAGCTACCTTCCAACTTCATTTCCTATCCCCTCCCTCTCCCACATTGTGTCCCCATCACATGAATTTTCTTTATGTTTCTTGACCATATTAAGCTTGTTCCCAGTTAATGGTCCTTGAACTCACTATTCCCGTTGCCAGAAATGCTCCTTCCTCATCTTTGTGCATGGATGGCTCTATCTCATTGTTATGTCTGGGCTCAACTATCACCTCCTTAGAAGGTTGGTCTTGACTTTCTTCTCCAAAGTGGCTCTGTGCAATCACTGTGCTATCTATCACACAGTTTGGCCACAATCACCAAACTGTGGAAAGAGCCAAGATGCTCTTCAAGAGATGAATGGATAAAGAAGATATGGTCCATATATACAATGGAATATTATGCCTCCATCAGAAAGGATGAATACCCAACTTTTGTATCAACATGGACGGGACTGGAAGAGATTATGCTGAGTGACATAAGTCAAGCAGAGAGAGTCAATTATCATATGGTTTCACTTACATGTGGAGCATAAAGAAAAACATAGAAGGCATTGGGAGAAGGAAAGGAACGGTGAATTGGGGGAAATTGGGGGGGGAGATGAACCATGAGAGACTGTGGACTCTGAGAAACAAACTGAGGGTTTTGGAGGGGAGGGGAGTGGGGGGTTGGACAAGCCTGGTGGTGGGTATTGAGGAGGGCATGTATTGCATGGAGCACTGGGTGTGGTACATCAACAATGAATCTTGAAACACTGAAAAAATAAAATAAATTAAAAAAAAAAAGAATTCTGGAGAATCATGTCATAAAATAATATGAGCTGGGTTGTTTGATTGGTGTCCCAACACTATTTTCCTCTTCAATGTTCTCCTTGCATCTGAGACATGGGAGCCTAGGAACTACATTTCTAGAATCCCTACCTGCAGAGTTTTCCTCTGGGATGGGTTCTGCAAAGGAGAGGCACTTGCTCAAGATTTAAAAGGTCGAAATGATGTAGCCAGTATTGTTCCTGTGTAGGAGGTATAATAAAGCATGAAGGTCAAATGGTAGCTTCTCTGCATCCTTCCGTGACTTACTCGTTTCTGAGTTATGAGAATCTGAGATCATCAGTACTTTTTCCTGTAATTCCAGCATTTCTGGTTTTCTTAACTCTACCTCTTTCCGTTGGCCTCCTAAAGAGTTTTGCAAGCTTGAAATACTTAGATTGGGTTCTCTTGACCAAATAGTGATGCATAACAAAGTTAGTAAGTATAGGGAAAAAACTTATGAAAAGAGAAAAATGAAAGAATTGGTTCCAGAATTCTTAGCAAATCTTCCCTCTGTGAATATTTACCAAGTTGGCAATCATTTTAAAATGGGAAAGCCAATCCCTGTTGTATCACAAATAATGAAGCACTTTTGGGATATGAGCTCTGCGGGCTTCCTCAGGAGTAATTTCTTTTTTGAAAATGTTTCAATATGGAAGGAACAAGTTGAACCACAGAAGTCTGAGGGTAAAGGAAAAGCTGGCCAAACGCCTAGGAATAATTTTACTTATTGAGAAGCACAAAACATGGAGTCTTGTAGCTAAACCCTTTTCCTTGCACAGGCATCACAAATGGCAAATCCCTAAAAAGTCAAAAGCTCTAACCTGGAGGTAGGGGTTCTCCTGTTGGATCACTGCGGTTGGTTCCAGCATTGGATGCCTGGAGCATATGCTTTTTACGGTCCTTGGGAAATACACTTTTATTGTCCAAACGTCTTTGTTCTGAGAAAAAAAGAAAGAAAGAAAAAAGGAGCCCTTGTTTTCCAGTTAAACAATATCTCATTCTTGTCCCAACTTGGGTGTTCTTGAAGAAGACAACTACTAGGAAGTCAGCTCTTTCCAAAGAAATGCTCTGTCCCGGAGGCTCGGGCTCACACAGCTCAAGTTATAAGTGGGTTTCAGTGTGTGGGGTGCTGTAGGGGTTTAGTTAGAGTAACTCTGCTAACACAGGGTGTCTCTGCATGTTTTCAGGGTTTATAGCCTGATAAGACAAGAAAAAATGAATTCACCAAAATTCCAGAAGGGACTGGAGGAGGCAACTGAAAGAGCAGAGTTCCTCCACTCAAGAGGCACCTTGGCAGCAGCAAAATGAGTGAGGTTTCATAGTGGATCTCACGTGGTGGTGAGTGTGGGCTTTCAGGAAGGCCGTGATGCTTTAAGAGCATGGAGGTGGAGGAATGCCCTGCATTGTGTTCTGTAAGATGTTCTTAATTCCTCAGTCACGTTAAGCAAAGGCATGAGTTTAGGGGGAGGGACTCCTAAGACAAGAGATTTGCGGGGTGCGGCTGAGACGGTCATGTAGCTTCATGAGTGGAGAGGAGCAGAAGCAGAAGGAATGAGACCGGCACTTCTCAGAGCATGGGGAAGGCATTCAAGAATCCGACAGGGTTGGCCAAGCCCATCAGTTGAATATCTTCCATTCCAGGATCCCAGCAGACCATGGGGGCTCTTTGGGAGGGGCCACGCAGAGGTACACCAGAGCCTTCCTGATCAGCACTGATGGTCTACGAGGGGCAGTATAAAGAATGCTCAAAGAGAAACCTATATATCTGGGTTCCACGGAAACTTTATATGCATTTTAGGTCTCCTCCTTCAGGCAGTGGGATTAAAAATGACTGCCCCAACCCTGTGCTCTTGTAAATGTCAGAGGAGTTAATGGACACCAAAGTGTTTTGGGCATGACAAGTGTTCCAACTCCCCACATTGCCATCTCCCACCTGTGCATGTCTCTAGGCGCCTCTAACAGCCAACAAGGAATGGATAAAGAAGATCTGGTCCATATATACAATAGGATATTATGCCTCCATCAGAAAGGATGAATACCCAACTTTTGTATCAACATGGATGGGACTGGAAGAGATTATGCTGAGTGACATAAGTCAAGCAGAAAGAGTCAATTATCATATGGTTTCACTTACATGTGGAGCATGAGGAAAAACATGGAGGACATTGTGAGAAGGAAAGGAAGGGTGAATGGGGGGAAATCGGAGGGGGAGATAAACCATGAGAGACTGTGGACTCTAAGCAACAAACTGAAGGTTTTGGAGGGGAGGGGGTTCGGGGTGTTGGGTGAGCCTGGTGGTGGGTATTGAGGGTGGTGGGTATTGAGGAGGACACGTATTGCATGGAGCACTGGGTGTGGTGCATGAACAATCAATCTTGTAACACTGAAAAAATAAAATAAAAGTAATTGGAAAAAAATATTAAAAACACAAAGCTCAGAAAAGAAAAGAAAAGCCATGGAGAAGGCTCTTTTCCATCACCCTCTTGGTTCTGCAGTGGATTCTATAATTGTCTCACACCAGGTCTGCCAACAACACAGCTTCATTCATTTGTGAAACACTTGTTTAACACTGACTACACCTGCCTTAGGTGCCAGGGAGACAAAGAGGAATAACAAATGATTCCTGATGTCCATCTGATTGACTTCTGTCATCAACTCTTAATTGGTTCCAAACTCTGACCAGTATTATTTGGTCAATAAAGAGGAGTATTATTTATGGAGTTTGAAAAGCTCAACAATTTGAAGCCCATTGTGGTAACAAGAATTTGTTGAACTCCAGAAATTATCCCTACAGATAGCAGAAATAGAAGCAACTTGTCAACCTGGGCCAAGGGGTACATTGTAATGAACTTCTCCAAATGACATTACTGGCTCAATTATAAGGTGTCTTAAGACTCAATTGATTAGGGGTGCCTGGGTGGCTCAGTGGGTTAAGCCTCTGCCTTCTGCTCAGGTCATGATTTCAGGGTCCTGAGATCGAGTCCCACATCAGGCTCTCTGCTCAGCAGGGAGCCTGCTTCCCCCTCTCTCTCCGCCTGCCTCTCTGCCTACTTGTGATCTCTCTCTCTCTCTCTCTGTCAAATAAATAAAATCTTTTTTTTTTAAAAAAGACTCAATTGATTAGTATTTATTGAGCACCTACTGTGTGCCTTATACTATATTATATCCTCAGGATTGAAAAAAAAATCACACATGGTCTCTATAATTAAAGGACCTGCAATTTAGCTGAGGAAACATAAGTAAAAGGGGAAACAATCAAAGAGCAGTGTGTGTTTGGACTTAATCAGATACCAAATGGTTAGACCAGAGAAAAGAAATCCAGGGGATTCACACAGGAGATAGGAACTCTTCTGTAAGAGACAGAAGTTGGCCCTACATTTCTCCAGAGAGAAAGGCAGGGAGGGACACTTCTTTGGAGAACAGTGTTCCTGGAGGTCATACTTCTATGGAAACAGAATGGGAGTGGGAGTCTTCAGGACCACAGGGCAGGAAACCACACTGACTAGAACAGACTAGAACATTGGCAGCTTGGAATGGGGGTTGGGGTCAGCAGAGAAGCAAATACAGAGGCAGAACTTCAGGAATCTTGATTCTGAGCAGAAACCCTTATATTCCAGTGGAGGTTCCTGGGCAGAGAAGTATTAGCAGGAAAGTCAGAGCCTTCTAAGAGAAAGACCGGTAGGACAAGATGCCGGGTTTAGTGCTCGTTTGTAAGTGGGCAGAGGCAAGGCATGGTAAACCCATCTGATGTCCATCTGGTTTACTCCTCAGCTCCAGAATCCACAAAACTGGGTCCTGCTTTGTACGTGTTACAGGAAGCCCTTGAACCAGAGGCATTTGATGCTTACCCAGCAGGTGGAGTACAGATGTTGCCACTGCCTTTCCAAGAGCATTGGTGGCTGTGCAGACATAGGTGCCTTCATGTTCAAGGGAAACATTCTGCAACAACAGGGATCCATTGAAAAGCAAGGAAACATTGTCACTCAGAGATCCGCCTCTCTTCAACCAAGTTATATTAGGCTGAGGGACACCTTTGGAATAAAAACAAATATGACAAAGGCAAATTCCTTTAAGAATAGGGCCACAGAACCATATGCAAATACCATTTAGCATTTTGACCACAAGTTAGCAAATGGGTTTAATTACATATAATAGGACAGACAGCTACTTCTGGTTCTATAGATCCTCTATGGCAGGTAGGGGGTTCCACTGAAGCAAAGGGCTTTGGTCTACGACACACCTGACTGGGGCATGGACGTAAGTCAACAGGAGCCCAAGAGGGTGGGATGGCTCCATATCAGAAAAAGGAAGAAATACAAAACTGAGTGGTGTTAGCGGAGAGTATTTTGAGAAGGCGAGTTGGTGGAGTTGGAGGCAGAGACGAGAAATGCCCGGGGCTGAGCTGTCGCCAAGAAGTCTCCGGAAAGCAAAACTGTCTAACGCAAATCTTTAATCCTTGCACATCGACAGCAAAACATCCCTCCTTCAGAAAAAATATAAAATCTTCAGGGGGAAAAAAAACCTTGATCATTGGTCCTTTGGTAAAAGAGGATAATTTCAGGGAACACGAAGTATTGAATTTCAAGTCTCGGTTGATATAGCGAGGTGCAGAGATTATAAGCAACACCTCTGGACACAGGCAGGAGCATGAGAAATAGAATTTCTTCCCCCGCCATCTTGAGAAGTCTTAGCATTTTGCTGGGATACGAAACGCAAAACTCAGAAGAACCTCTCTTGGGGCAGAGCTGGGGCAGCCTCAGAAGACCCCGAGACCCAGCCATAGGTAAGTGGTTTTGGCGATGTGCTCTCCTCCTCAGTGCTCTGCTTAGAGGGAAGGTGCAGGCCTGGCGAGGCTTTGTGACAAAAGACAGGTGTCACGGCTCTCATCGTGACATCTGCAATGCTCCTGACTGGAGGCGAAATGCGTGCCGGGCGAAGCCTGTGACACTGATTTGCACAGTTGTTTCCTGCCCTGGGAAGCAGGTCTGGTTAACTCCAGCTTACAGCTGAGGAAGCTGGCCAAGTCAACACTACGCTGGAACCTGAGTACCCAGAGAAGTGCTAATCGCATGTGCATCTGCCTTTCCAGTCACTTCCACAAACACATAAACACAGGGGGGTCGGACTTTCCCACGGTCACCAGCTAGTAAACGTTGGAGCCGAGATTCACACCCACACAGTTTATTGCAGAACTGATCTCTTAGCCATAACGTAGGTCTTGCATATTCGTGATACACTCATTCCTAGGCACCTTATGGTGTTTATTGGCAAAGTAAGCAGACTTCTAAAAAATATATTTTATGACGGTTTATTGCTGACACTAAAGCTATGGGAAGCTATGAACACTGGTATATGTCTCTTGTATTGTCATCTCACTGACCTTCATTACAGCTGACCCTTGAACAGTGTGGGGGCTGGGGATGCCAACTCCTCTCCCCTGCAGTCAAGATTCCATATGTGAGTTTTGACTCCCCCCAACCTGCTGTTGAACAGAAGCCTTACCAAGAGCATGAACAGTCAACTAGTCATATTTTGTGTGCTATATGTATTACAGGCTGTATTCTTACACTAAAGTCAGCTAGGGAAAAAATGTTATTAAGAAAACCCTAAGGAAGAGAAAATGCATTTATAGGACTGTGCTGTATTTATCCCCCCCCCCCCAAATCCACTTAAAGGAGGGCCAACGCAGTTCAAACTTGTGTCATTCAAGGGTCAACTGAATTTTTAATAGTTTTCAATTGATTTGCTTGTTTCTTTGTTTTAAAGGTAAACAACCAGAGGTGCCTGGGTGGCTCGGTCTATTGAGCCTCTAACTCTTCATTTTGGTTCAGGTCATGATCTCAGGGTCGTGAGATCGAGCCCCACGTTGGGCTCTGTGCTGAGCATGGAGCCTGCTAAGATTCTCTCTCTCTCCCTCTGCACTTCCTCTGCTGCTCATGCTCTCTCTCTCTTAAAAAAATAGAAAGAAAGAAGAAAGAAAGAAAGAAAGAAAGATTAAAAAAATAAAAAGCAATCATCTAACATAGTCATAATCTTATCTCTTCTTTTCCAATATTTATACCTATTATTTCTAACTATTGCATTACATTGCATTGACTAATGTCTCTAAAACAATGATGAATCAGGACAGTTACAAGTATATTTGTCCTATTTCCAACTTTAAAGGGAATATTAGTAAAGCTTCCTCCTAAAGCATGATATTTGCTTTTGGTTTCTGATAGTTGTTGTCAAATCAAAGAAATTCCCTTTTATTTCTAGCTTACATGGAGGTTTCTAAGTCCCTGAGTTGATACTGAGTTCCTTTCAATTTTCTTATTTTAAAATTAAAACATTTACAGCCATTAATTTTCTTTCGAGTACAGCTTCAATATTGCATTTTGAAATGCAATACAATTATCACCGTTCATTCATTCAAAAAGTGCTTCTCAAGTGCCTACTCCACGTGAGGCTTAATGCTGGGGCTAAGGATATGACAGTGAGCTGAGCTTCTCAAGAAATGTAATTAAAAAAAAAAGAAAAAAAGAAACAATTTTAAGAGACAGCTTTGGAGGTAAACAGGTGATTGCAACAAAAGGACATAAGGGCTTATAATTAAGGTGAACACTGGAGGCCATTATCTAGAAGCTGCTCTTAATGCAGACTGAGGAGATGGGAAGATCTCCACGCGAAGGAACACCTAGGCTAACACCTTAGGACAAGGAGGAACATGACAAGTGAAGGGGATAGCAGCGGCGGAGAGATTGTTTGAGGCCCAGGGAACAGTGGGCATTAAGTCCTAGACACAAAGTAAAATAGAGTGCCTTCGGGGAATCATGGAAGGTTATTATGACTAGAGCTTAAAGTACATGGAGGAGGAGTGAGGAAAGAGATGAGAAGTGAGCAGGTGTCCATCAAATGCAAATTTATTATCCGTAGTAAGGAATTTGGTTTAATTTAAGGGAAATGGGAAACAATGTATCATTTTAAGTAGTAATTATTTTAAACAATCTGAAAACGCCAGATTGGTGCTTTAGCAGTATCAGCCTGGGTGGCTCAGTTGGTTAATTTTTGGCTCAGGTTATGATCTCGGGGTTGTGAACCCTGCATTGGGTTCCATCCATGCTGGGAGTGGAGCCTGTTTAAGATCCTCTGTCTCCCTCTCGTCCCTGCTTGCACTCTCGCTCCCTCTCTCTAAAGAGGGGGGGAGGGAAGGAGGAAGAAAGGAGAAATTAATTAATTAATTAGTTAGTTAATTAATTAATCTCGGGCTGGATATGATGTAAAACAAGGAAGATGGGGGACAAGGGTCAGGAGGACCAGCTGGGTGGTTATAAAAGCAACTGAGGTGAGAGACAAAGGTGGGACAATGGAGGCAGAGTCAGTGGGTCTCGAGAGACACAGGTTAGCTTCCTATATATCAAGGAGGAAAAAACCCATGTGACATAGTGATTGGCTTTACATGAGGAAGTGAAGGAGAGAAGGACTTAAGGATGACATGCAGATAGAGGGTGGTGCCATTAGCTGAAACAGGGAAAAACCTAAGAAAGAGCAGACTGCATGGAGTACGTGAGAATTTACTGTGTGTCCAGACTGAGACAGCTAAATGACGTCCAAAAGCAACTGACTGGATTTAGGACCCGGGAGAAATGTCTAGACTGGAGATGTAAGTATTAACACAGAAATGATGATTGAAATGATGAAATTAAATGAGATGATTACGGGGAAATGCACTGAAAGAGTGTAGGGGAGGGTGCAGGATAAAATCTGTGGGATGGAAGGATTTTCGGCATAGTTGGTAACTGCATCTGATTTTCTCTTTGATTCACATCTTACTTAAGAAGGAATTTTAAAATTTCCAACTTGTTGGCATTTTAATCACGTGACCTTTTGCAAGGGAGTTGTACTTTTAGTGCATTGTGATCAGAAAATGCGGTCCATACAACTTCTGTTTCTTGAAATTTCCAAGGTATATTTGTGGCCTAATATACAATCACTTCTTTTTGGTAAGTGTTCTATATATACTGAAAAGGAGGCTTTAGGGTGGAAAGTCCAAATATTTACAAAAATTAAGCCTTATTATATTCTTTTAGTATGTGTCCTTATTAACTTGCTTTTCCTTGAGCTTGCCTATCCAAAAAATGTGCTCCAGTCTACGTTTATCACAGTTTTTCCTTATGTTTTTCCTATTTTTGTTTTTATGCACTATATCTTATCTCACACATGACAGTTCACGTTGATTGTATGTTACCGTGGATTTCATTTTTTTAATGGATGTCTTTTTATCTTTTTTAAGGGTCTTCCATTCTGTCTTGCCTGATTTTACTACTGTGACTGCTAGTTATTCTGTTTCTGTTTTCTTCTGCTTAATATGCTTTTGTACAATTTTTACAATTTTCTGTATAACTCTGTTTTGGAAATGTCTCTTGTAATAGTATATCATTAGGTCTTATTTGGAAATCCAATCTAAGAGCCTTTGCGATGTTAAGTCTATTAATATTTAGTGTGATTACAGATATGTCTGGGTTTACCTTGTTTGATACCTTCTGATTTTATGGGCCTTTGATTTTTGGTTATCCTTTCTTTGTTCCTTTTTGTCTTAGGAAAATTAAATGTTGTGTTTTAAGTTCCAATAATGTTACAACTTACTTAAAAAAATAAACTAGTCGACAGCAGTTTAGCAAAATCTTCCAAAATTATAATTGCACATATTCTCTGAACTAGTAATCCCCTTTTCTAGGGATTAATGCTATCAATATACCTGCATATAAAAATGTTCTATTTATGCAGTTGCATAAAAGCAAAAGATTGGAAACAAGTCACATATCCAACAATAGGGACCCATTAACTAAATTATAGTATATCAATACAATGAAATATTGATGATATATTCAAATTACTGAAAGAAAAAAGTGGCCAACCAATAATATACCTAACAAAACTGTCCTTTAGAAATGAAAGAGAGGGGCGCCCGGGTGGCTCAGTGGGTTGAGGCCTCTGCCTTCGGCTCGGGTCATGATCTCAGGGTCCTGGGATCGAGCCCCGCATCGGGCTCTCCGCTCAGCAGGGAGCCTGCTTCTTCCTCTCCCTCGCTGCCTGCCTCTCTGCCTCCTTGTGATCTCTCTCTCTCTCTGTGTCAAATAAATAAATAAAATCTTTAAAAAAAAAAGAAATGAAAGAGAAATAAAAACTTTCCCAGACTGGGGCGCCTGGGTGGCGCAGTTGGTTAAGCGACTGCCTTCGGCTCAGGTCATGATCCCGGAGTCCCGGGATCGAATCCCACATCGGGCTCCCAGCTCCATGGGGAGTCCGCTTCTCACTCTGACCTTCTCACCTCTCATGCTCTCTCTCACTCTCTCTTTCCTAATAAATAAATAAATAAAATCTTTAAAAAAAAAAAAAAAAAACTTTCCCAGACAAACAAAAGCTGAGTAAGTTCATCATCACTAGACCAGCCTCATAAGGAATGCTAGAGAGTTCTGCAAGTTGAAATGAAAAGAAACAAAACAATAACACAAAAGCATATGAAAGTATAAAGCTCACCAGAAAAGGTAAATATATACACAAACACAGAATACTATCATACTGTAATGGAGTGGGATACATCACTTTTAGCTCTAGTATAAAAGTTAAAAGACAAAAGGAGTAAGACTATAAATGTGAAAATTTGTCAATGAATACTCAATGTAAAAACATGTGTGATATCAGTAACATATAGTGGGAAGATGGAGAGGTACAAAGTGTAGAGTTTTTGTATTAGATTGAAGTTATGTTGTTATCACCTTAAAATAGTCAATTATAATTATTAGATGATTTATGTAACCACATAAAAAAATACCTATAGTAGATACACAAAACTCCAAACCATGTCACTATTAAAAAATCAATAAATCACAAAGAAGATGGAAATAGAGGAAAAGAAACGAAAGGGCCACAAATAAGATAGGAAAAAAATTAACAAAGTGGCAATACTAATTACATGTCAGTAATTACTTTAAACATAAATGGATTAAGCTCTTCAATCAAAAGGCGCAGAGTGGCTGAAGCAATTTAAAGAAAAGATCCAACTATATGCTGCCTACACAGACTAAGAGTGAAGGGATGGAAAAAGATAATCCATGCAACTGGTAACCAAATGACAGCAGGGGTATCTGTACTTACACTAGACAAAATAACTTCAAGCCAAAAACTGTTACAAGATACAAAGATCATATATATTGATAACAGAGTCAATTCTTCCAGAAGATATAACAATCATAAATATATATGCACTTAATATTGGAGCACATAAATATATAAAGCAAACATTGACAGATCTGTAAGAGAAATAGATAGCAATACAATAACAGTAGGGGACTTCAATATCCCACTTTCAACAACTGATAAGATGTCCAGACAGAAAATTAATTCGGACGGGGCACCTGGGTAGCTCAGTGGGTTAAAGCCTCTGCCTTCGGCTCAGGTCATGATCCCAGGGTCCTGGGTTCGAGCCCCACGTCGGGCTCTCTGCTCAGTGAAGAGCCTGCTTCTCCCTCTCACTCCCCCCTGCTTATATTTCCTCTCTCGCTGTCTCTCTGTGTCAAATAAATAAATAAAATCTTTTAAAAAAAGAAAATTAATAAGGAAACAGTGGACTTGAACTACACCATTAAAGAGACCGAACAGGCACACATAGAATATTCCACACACCAACAGCATAATATACATTCTTCTCAAGAGCACATGAAACATTCTCCAAGACAGATCACATATTAGGCCACAAAACAAGTCTTAACAAATTTAAAAAGGCGGAAACCACACCAAGCATCTTTTCTAACCACAGTGGAATAAAACTAGAAATCAGTACCAGAAGGAAAATTGGAAAATTCAGATATGTGGAAATTAACCAAGACATTCTTGAGCAACCATTGAGTCAAAGAAGAAATCAAAAGGGAAATTAGAAATTACTTAATACAAATGAAAATAAACATACAACATAGCAAAACCTGTGGGATGCAACAAAAGCAGTACTAGAAAGGAAGTTTATAATAATAAATACCAATGTCACAATAGAAGGAAGATCTCAAATAACCTAACTTTACCCTTCAAGCAACTATAAAGAGATGAACAAACTAAACCCAAAATTCTAAAGAAGGAAAAAAAACCCAAAGATTAGAATACAAATAAGCAAAATAAGGAAGAGAAAACAATATAAAATATTAACAAAAACAAGGTCTATTTTTTTAAAAGATAAACTGATAAGCCTTTATTTAAACTTACTAGAAAATCATAAGGATTCAAATAAATAAAAAATGAAAAAGGAGACATTAAGTCTGATGACACAGAGGGCACCTGCCTTCAGCTCAGGTCAGGATCCCAGGGTACTGGGATCAAGTCTCATATCAGGCTCCTTGCCCAGTGAGGAGTCTGAGTCTCCCTCTCCCTCTGCCACTTCCCCCTGCTTGTGCTCTCTCTCAAATAAATAAAAACTTTAAAAAAAGACTTATTAATTGTTTCCTTTGCTGTACAGAAGATTTTTATCTTGATGAAGTCCCAAAAGTTCATTTTCGCTTTTGGTTCTTTTGCCTTTGGAGACATGTCTTGAAAGAAGTTGCTGTGGCCGATGTCAAAGAGGTTACTGCCTGTGTTCTCCTCTAGGATTTTGATAGATTCCTGCTTCATGTTGAGGTCTTTTATCCATTTTGAGTTTATCTTTATGTATGGTGTAAGAGAATGGTCAAGTTTCATTCTTCTGTATATAGTTGTCCAATTTTCCCAGCACCATTTATTGAAGAGACTGTATTTTCTCCACTGGATATTTTTTCCTGCTAATGGCCACAATTGCCAAACTGTGGAAAGAGCCAAGATGCCCCTCAACAGAGGAATGGATAAAGAAGATATGGTTTATATATACAATGGAATATTACACCTCCATCAGAAAGGATGAATACCCAACTTTTATATCAACATGGACAGGACTGGAAGAGATTATGTTGAGTGAAATAAGTCAAGCGGAGAGAGTCGATTGTCATATGGTTTCACTTACATGTGGAGCATAAGGAAAAACATGGAGGGCATTGTGAGAAGGAAGGGAAGGGTGAATGGGGGGAATCGGAGGGGGAGATGAAACATGAGAAACTGTGGACTCTGAGCAACAAACTGAGGGTTTTGGAGGGGAGGAGGGTGGGGGCTTGGGCGAGCCTGGTGGTGGGTATTGAGGAGGGCACGTATTGCATGGAAAGGTCTTGATCCTTGAGTTCCAGGATCGAGTGCATGAACAATGGATCTTGGAATGCTGGAAAATAAAATTAAATTTTAAAAAAGACTTAGGACACAGAAACCAAAAGGATCACAAGGGACTATTCTGGATAATTATACACCAAACCTAGAAGAAATGGATATATTCACAAAAATATATAACTACCAAGACTGAATCATAAAGAAAAGTTCAACAGACATGAATAATGTACAAGAAAATTGAATCAGTATTCCAAAACCTTCTGACAAACCAATGTCCAGGATCAGATGACTTCACTTGAGAATTATACCAAACTTTTAAAGAAGAATTAATATAATCCTTCCTAAACTCCTCCAAATCATTTAAGAGGAAGAAATACTTCTAAACTCATTTTATGAGGCCAGCATTGCTCTGACACCAAAGCCAGAAAAAAAAAAAAAAACAACTAAGGAAAGAGAAGTAGAGGTCAACATCTCTTATGAACATAGATGTAAAAATACTCAAAAAAATACTAGCAAAGTGAATTCAACGACACATGAAAAGGGTCACCTAACATCACCAACTGGGATTTATCCCTGGGACACATGCAAATTAATGTGACAGAGCACATTAACAGAATGAAGGATGGTCATTTCAAAATATTTTATAAATATGTGTATATGTGTGTGTATATATATGTATATATATATGATAAAATGGATTAAAGACAAACATAAGACTTGAAACTGTAAAACTCATAGAAGAAAACACAGGAGAATAGCTTCTTGACATTGGTCTGGCAATGATTTCCTAGATCACCAAAAGCACAGGAAACAGAAGCAAAAATAGGCAAGCTAAAAAGTTTCTGCACGGCAAAGGAAACCACAAAATGTAAAGGCAACCTATAGAATCCGAGAAAATATTTGTAAGCCATTTATCTATTAAGAGGTCAAAATCCAGAATATATAAGGAACTCTTACAACTCAATGACAAACAAATAACCCAATTTAAAAATGGGCAAAGGACTTGAACAGACATTTCTCCGAAGACAAAAAGACAGCCAACAGGTCGTGAAAAGATGCCCAAACTCACACAAGGAGATAAAACCTCACACTCGTTATGACGTCTGTTCTTGAAAACACAAAAGATAAAAAGTGTTGGTGAGATTGTGGAGAACCTGGAACCCTCCTGCGCTGCTGGCAGAAACACAAAATGGTACAGCTGTTCGGGAAAGTAGTATGGAGGTTCCTCAAAAAATTGAAAAAAAAATTGAACTACCATGTGATTCAGCAATCCCACTTCTGGATACGGTATAATTCCAACAGAATAGAAATTGGATCTCCAAAGGTCTCTGCACTCCCACATTCACTGTGGCATTGTTCACAGTAGATGAGAAAGGTAAGAAAGATATCACAAGATAAGAAAAACAAGCTGAATATGTATTGACAGGTGAATGCATAAACAAAACACGGTACATACATACACGGGACTACTCTACAGCCTTAAGAAAGGACACTCTGCCATTTGTGACCGTATGGATGAACCTGGAGAACAAGCTAACTGTGACAAGCCAGTCAAAGAGGGGCAAATAGGGCATGCTTCCCCTCAAATGACTAAAATAGTCAAGTTCACAGAAACACAGAGAGAATAGTGGTTACCACAGGCCAGGAGAAAGGAGAAATGGAGAAGCATGGTTCAACTGTATTAAATTTCAATGAAAGCAGGATGAATTAGTTCTAGAGATTTTCTGCACAGCATAGTGGCTCTTGTCGCCAAAACAGAATTACACACTTAAAAATGTGTTGAGAGTAGGGCGCCTGGGTGGCTCAGTTGGTTGAGCAACTGCCTTCGGCTCAGGTCTTGATCCTTGAGTTCCGGGATCGAGTCCCACTTCGGGCTCCCAGGTCCACGGGGAGTCTGCTTCTTCCTCTAACTTTCTCTCCTCTCATGCTCTCTCTCACTTTCTCTGTCTCTCAAATAAATCAATAAAATCTTTTAAAAAAAATGTGTTGAGAGTAGATCTCATGTTGTGTTCTAACCACAAAAAAGGGGGTACACAAGTTAAGTTCTGGAGGTGATGGATATGTGCATTACCTTCACTGTAAGGATGATAATGAGCGTATGCATGTATCCAAGCTCATTAAATTGTATATATTAAGTATATGCAATTTTTTTGTGCTCAATCACATTTCAATGACACCGTTTAGAAAAAAGAAATGTTCTCAGTGGAAAAATACAAGGTATAGAATGGTATGCTGAATATACTAACTTTTATATAAGAAAGAAAAAATAAGTATTCATGCTTACATAGACAAGCTCTGCAAGGATACATAAGAATCTAATGAGGGTGCTTACCTGGGTGTTTGGGGTACAGGTGCAAGGGGAGGGTGAACAAGGGAGTGGGAACAAGGGACTTTTCAATGTATGAGGTTCTTTGAATGCCTTACCTACTTCCAAATTTTAAAAAGTTAGTTAAAAAACACAAATGTTGGGTGAGCCTGGTGGTGGGTATTGAGAAGGGCACATATTGCATGGAGCACTGGGTGTGATACATGAACAATCATTCTTGTAACACTGAAAAAATAAAATAAACACATTTGGGAAAAAAAAAAAACACAAATGACATCTCCTAGATTCCCAGCTCTCCTTCTAGGGTGAGGAAAGGTGAAGTTTTCCTTCCCACATCTTTCCCCCATCCTTTTCTTTCTCCTGACATAAATAGGATTTGAAATTTGGGTCATTTTATATTATTATATTATAGATCTTCTTTTCATTATATATATTGTATATCTTCTTTTCATTAATATCTTTTAAAGATTTTTTTTTTGAGATTTGCAATCTATCTTCAAGTCACTAAAATAAATTCTTCACTTCTGTATTTAAATTGTTCCAGTGTTTTACTATGGTTATTTTTATATTGCAATGTCTCCATGATCATAATTAAGATGCATTTCTTGCTTGACAAGGCAGCATCTTGGGAGCATTGTTCCCCACAAAGGCAGGTCAGTGGGTAGGATGATTATGAATCCTTGAGTGGGTGAGAACGTTTTCTCTTCTCCTCACGAAGCAGCAGCTTAGCTTCCAACAGAATTGGAGTGTCGCAACATGCTTTCCTCCTCACTGCTCATGCTGTGCATTGTCACCTGGGCTTTCACACTGGGAAAGAGTCTGAGGCAAGCTGATTTTTTATTATCTTCAAAGTAATCTGTTGTTTGGTTCCTTTCTCCTTTTTGGATTCCTGCAGGATTCTTTCTGTGACCAAAATTTTCAAAACTTTCGCCGGGATATGATCAGGAGATGGTATTACTTGTTCACCAATTTTGCCTGGTACAGGCTGGGGCATTCTGTCTGTAAACTAGTCATTGTTCCCATTCAGTAAAACTTTCTCCTCTCCTCTCCTCTCCCCCCTCTCTCTTCTCTCTCTAAGTTCTGTGTCTGCTCCTTTCACTCCATTCTCTTGCTCAGGAAGACCAATCAGGGGGTAAATCTCTCTCCTCCAAGTCCGTCACCCGGGTATCATTGTTTTTAGCTCTCTGCTTCTTTTCCTCGGCACGCTGCAAGCAAGTCTGACCCTGCTCCTACTTCACTCCTTTCCTTT
This sequence comes from Nasua narica, assembly GCA_028533885.1. NCBI lineage: Eukaryota > Metazoa > Chordata > Mammalia > Carnivora > Procyonidae > Nasua > Nasua narica. Next base: position 2,275,926 of record CM052797.1, read on the forward strand.
TGAGTGTTTTATTTTCTGCTTCTAATATTGGCTTTGTGTCTCATTGATTTTTAAAACTCTTTCCAGCCCTATTTTTATTTCTGCCTCTCTTCTAGTTGGTTTTCCCCCAGCTTTATTCAACTATGATGGACATAGAATGTTCTGCACATTTGGTGTACAACACATTGGTTTGATGCACTTGTATATTGCAAAATGACTGCCACCATTGCCTTCATTAGCTAACACCTGAATCACGTCCCGTGGTTACCGTTTCTTTTTCGAGGTAAGTACTTTTAAGATCTCCTCTCTCAGCAACTTTCAGTTAAATAAACTAACAAACAAACCAATAGTTTTATTTTTTAATTTCTCTTTGTTTTCATCTTGCTTTTCTAGAGTTTTGGGGAGACACAACACATACGCTGCCTACCATTTACTCTTTTCATACAGTGGATACTCTTCATGTGTCTCTTGAGTGTTCAACATCATTTTTGCTGCACAACCTCAGCGTTCTGACTCAGAGCTCTAATGAGCAGAAATTCCTCATGGCCTCATCCAGGTCCAAATGGACACTTGGGCTCCCAGTGCTGTCGATGCTTGGTGTCTTTTGCACACTTTATTATTATTTCAAATGGTAGTATTAGGAGGGGCCAATTTTCTGCCTAAAGACCACAGTAGTGGATTTGCGGTTTCCTGAAGGTCTTAGACCATATTGCTCAAAACTGACAAGACCGAGGGCAAGAGATTGTGTTACACTATCTCTTGGGATCCCCCTCAGCTCTAAGATATGCATGAGATCAATTTGTTCATTCATCCACTCACCCTTCTTTTTATATATTTATTCAACTCATATTTTTTAGGGGCCTTCTATGACCAGCACTCTTTCAGAACTTTCAGAAACATTACTGCATTAATCTCAGGCCTCCCCAGCAGGCTGAGGACAGCATCTGGCAGAGTAAATAAATATAGGAATATTTGCCAAATGCAGAAATGAGTCGAACAAGGGAACGGATCTACTAGATGAAAATCATTATATCTTTTTTTTCTCCCCAAATATGTTTATTTTAATTTTTCAGTGTTACAAGATTGATTGTTCATGCACCACACCCAGTGCTCCATGCAATACATAACCGAAAAGTCACGCTGATATATCTTTAAGATATAATGATTTTCATCAATCATTATATCTTAAAGATATATCAGCGTGACTTTTTGGTTATTCATGGCAATGTTCTCTTCCAAACAGAGAAGGGGATAAAATACGGACTCTGTGGTGAAATCTTCATACCTTCACACACAATTATTTTGGGATCCATGGTAATTTAGTGAAGGGCTGTATTAGCTAGGAAGAAAATAACCTCCTTAAATGTTCTGATTAAAAAAGTGAAAATCATTTCAAAAATCTCTTCAAACCATTCACCAGCCTCCATATATGTGAATTTAAGTTATTTACGAATTCAAGGAGATTCCTTTAAGAATTCCTATTGAGGAATTTGTAAGTGACTAAGCATTTTTGAAAGCAGTACAGAAGTTTGAAAACATTATAATTCAAGGATCTTAACTCAAACTTACCTCCTATAATTAGTCCAAATAAATGGGGTCTGTCTCAAGTTATACAACTTCTTCCAGGGAGAGATCCTGAAGCATTTCAGAGGCACTGGCTTTTTCATTATGCCTCGATGGTAAAAAGCATGGAAGCAACTGCTGTCAATTCTAACTTGAAAGGATGTTTACTTGAGGCCTTTAACCAGGCTGAGGAGGCCATGTGGGGCTCTCACTCAGGAGGAAGGGACAGCAGGTGCCTGGGCCCAGAAGCAGGTTCTCTCCACGGAGTCCATTAACCTCAGCTGGGTCTGCATACGGAAGTCAAGGTTCCATGACCTTTTTGCTAACTCAAGCTGACAGTTAGCATTTCCGACAACTATGAACATAAGCAACAAACCAAGGTAGCAGTATTTTTGACTCTGCTGCTAACGGAAACCACAGATGAATATTTCCACTTCACATGACCATCGATATGGATACCTCAAATACCTTTTATGCCATCGCTACTTCGAAATTATGGTAGTTATTGGACCTGATACTAGATTTTGAATTGAATATATTATTGGAAAGAAGCGCTTGTATTATTAGATCATACTTTTCATTAATTAACATTTTCATATCTGGATTTTGATAGCTGGTTTTCTTTAGAATAGGACGCATTTTATTTTCTGCCTTTGAAAATAGCCTTCTCAGAAGCAGCACTGCAGGCTTCCTCAGCACTCTTCTGCTACTTCGGAGGAGCAGGAAAGAACACTGGGGCTACAGAGGTGAGAGTGAGGGAGGTGTGTAGGAGAGAAGGGCAGAGAAGGGGCGGGGCGGGGCGGGAGGCACAGATCACAGCCCTGAGGATCACTGGGAAGATTTGGCTTTTATTCTAAAGGCTTTGAGGAATGACATGAGATCTTCTGAAGAACTTCTCTGACAGCCTGAGCAGATCATGGGGCACAAGGGCAGAGGCGGGAGGGACCAGGGAGAAGGCTGTTACCACAATCTAGCCGAGAGATGATGGCAGCGTGGACCAGTACGGTAGCAATGGAGGTGGTGAGAAATGGTCAGATTCTGGATATATTTTGAAGGTGGAAATATTTTGAAGAATCTGACAAAGGAATGGGGGGAGAGGACAGAGGGGTATGGAAGAGAAAAACACAGATCAAAAATGGTCCACGCACCTGATATAAGGGCGTTGCCATTCTCTAAGATAAGAAAGTCTATGACAGCAGCCCATTTGGGAGCAAAACTCAGGAGTTCAATTTAAATTTATTAGGTCTGAAACATCTGATAGTCATAGAAAGATGCTGGGGAGGCACTTGAATGTGTTCACCTAGAGCTTAGAGGAGAAGTCTGGGCTGGAAATACGAACTTGGGAGTTGCTGGCATATCAATGACGTTTGAATCCTGGAGCACGGATGAGGTTGATAAGGGAGTGAGGACAGCTAGAGAATGGAAAATGTCTGGGACTGGCCCTGGGGCACTTCACTGTACAGACTGGAGAGATGGGAAACCAGCACAGGGGGCCGAAAAGAAACAGGTGACCCGGTGGCAAGAGTAGAATGGAGAGAGCATTTCAACACTTGTTGAAATGCAATCACTGTCAGAATGGCTAAAATCGCAAAGACAAGAAACAGCAGTTGTTGGCGAGGATGTGGAGAAAGGGGAACCCTTGTGCACTGTGGGTTCGTAATGCAAGCTGATGCAGCCACTCTAGAAAACAGTATGGAAGTCTCTCGAAAAATTAAAAATAGAACTGTCATAGGATTCAGCAATTCCACTACTGGGAATTTACCCAAAGAATTCAAAAAACACTAATTCAAGGCATATGTGCACCTCAATGTTCATAGCAACATTATTTACAATAGCCAAACTATGGAACGGCCCAAGTGTCCATCAGTATATGAATAGATAAAGAAGATGTGATATACATATGATTATTACTCAGCCATAGAAAAGAATGACATCTTGCCATGTCCAACAACATGGATGGAGCTAGAGAGCATAATGCTCAGTGAAATAAGTCAGTCAGAGAAAGACAAATACCACATGATTTCAGTCATATGTGCAATTTAAGAGACAAATGAGCACAGGTTTAAAAAAAAAGACAGAGAAATAGAGAGGTACCAAAAAGCAGACTCTCAGCTAGAGAACAAGCTGGTGGTCACCAAAGTGGAGTGGCGGGGGCAGGGGACAGGTGAAGGGGATGAAGAGCACACTTGTCACCATGAGCACTGAATAATGTACAGAATTGCTGAATCACTATATTGTACACCTGAATTAATACAACATTGATTATTTAAAAAAAAAAAAAACAAAACTGATCGTCTTCCTGGACGGACCTTTACTGTCAGCATGGACCCCACATGGCTCAAATCCTGCATGTCCCAGACCAATGTCACCTCCCTCCTCCCCCCATCATTATTCCAGTGCCCCATCCAACTGGTCACCCACCTTGGAACCTCAGATCCACTCCTGGCTCCTGCCTTCTTATTCTCCACAGGTAATTTGCCACCAAGTTTGTAAAAATCATTTCCAACTCAGAACTCCCTTGGATCCCATCCCCTCTTCCCCATGGCCATGGTCACTGCTATAGCTTAGGACCATAATTCTTCCCTTAATTATGGAAACAACGTCTCGGTTGGCTTCCCTACTTCCAAACTGCCTCTTCGTGTGAGGTCAGAGGGAGCAGAGCGCTGGCCCCTGGCAGCGCCGGCCTGGGCTGCCTGCCTCTAACCACACTCCCGGCCCCACCTCCTAACCGTCCGGCCACGTCCCTCCTGCCGCAGACCGTGCACCGCAGTCAGCTCAGTGTCCTGTCCACAGGCCAGCCCTGCCTGCCGTCTGTCCTTACTTATGCCCTTCACTCGTCTGCAGTTCCCACCTTCTGGTCTTGGTCCGCTCCTCTTCGTGGACAGCCCTCCGGGAGCCTCTACCACTGAGTTGCTTGACACCCCAGTGTTTGCAACATTGTCTCGAGGTCAGTACTACAGCTTCCTGCCAGCTCCTCCTTGTCAGCTAGGCGCGAAGCAGGTGCTCAGCAAGTCCGCTGAGCTGAAAGTGTTCATGGCTCCTGTATGGATGTGTATGTCCCTCCCCTGCTCCCCGCTACCAAATCCATCCCTGTGCAGAAGCCCTCACCCCCACTGTGGTGGTTTTTGGAGCTAGGGCTTTTGGAAGGTAATTAGGTTCAGCTGATGGGAGGAGGGTGAGGCCCTCATGGAGGGATTAGTGCCCTTTATAAGAAAAGGAAGAAACCAGAGCTCTCTCTCTCCCCCTCCACCCTTCCCCTCCCCCCACTCCACCCCCTCTCTTTCCATCCTGTGCAGAAGCATCAAGAAGATGCCCTTTATGAGCCAGGGAGGGGCCCTCACCACATATCAGGGCTCTTGGCACCTTGATCTTGGACTTCCTAGCCACTGTAACTGTGAGAAACAGATATTCGTTGTTAAAGCCCCCATCTATGGTATTTCATCAGCCCCAGCCTTATCAGGGGATGATTTGGCTTTGGGAGTGTTGCCTGTCATGGGACTCACCTGCCCCAGGGCCTCGTGGTGTACGTTTTTGTTTAAAAAAAGAAAGGCTCCCCAGCATGATTTTTTTTTAGTCCATTTGGGTCACTAGTTATTCTAAGGTATGGGTACAGCCTAGATGCTTTAAGTCCCCTGTGCCTTTGCTTATATCGCTTGGCGAAGGGAACAACATAAATGTAACTCAAACCATCCTCCCCTCCCCCAAATCCCCTACATCTTCAATTCATCATGAATTTATTCACGCAGTGAGTATTCTGTAAGTGCCTACTGTGTGCCAGCACTCTGCCATCTCCTGAGATCTTAGCCTTGCTGAAGCATCAGCTTCTTCAGCCTTTATGCTTTCAGGAGGGAAGAGAAGGGAAGACTTCCCTCAGGAGGCAGCCTCTTTCCCTCATGAGCTTCCTCTGCGCTGAGACACGCAGCCACACCTCGGGAGCCCCGGAGCAGTGCCCTACACACAGCAGGCCTGTCGAAGTAAATTCAATAGGACCTACAGGTTGGAGAAATGGTTTTGTTCTCTACAACTCCAACTGTCTTCTAAAGAGGCTGGATGCTTTTCTTTAAGGACATTTTGCAAGATTTCGATGCATGAATTTGTAGGCAAGAGCCACAGAACAGGGAGAGAAGAATTTGGAGTTCCTATGGCAATCCCAGGGATTGGAATAAGGAGAGGGAGGATGGGAGACAGGAAACTCTACTTTGCCATGAGCCCTCAATCTTCAGCCTTACTTTAAAAAGCTGCCAAATGCCTGGTATTAATGGATGTCTTGTTATTAGTAGAAACCAGTCAAGGAACCGAGTTTTGTATCCCTGTCAATGGAGGGCAAGAGAGAGAGCATACGAGGTCAGTGCAAGAGGGAGCCAGAGGCAGAGCACCCCAACGAGGGTAAACGCCCAAGAACTGTCAGAAGTCAGTTTCAGAAGGCCTCCAAATTTGCAATCTCTGGAACTGAGAGGGGTCAGAGATAACTCCACTTAAACCTCAACCTCAGAGCGGCAAGGGTATGATAGTGAGTTTATACGCATAGTGATATTCCGCATACACCAGAAAGTTCAGAACTTGGCAAGTTTGGAGATGCAAAAGGAGACACAAGGGTCTCCAGTAGAGGGGAAAGACGAGGAAAGGTCTCCACCGCAACTCGGCACCTAGAAGCATCGTTACGCATGTGGACATTTTCAAAGAATGGAAGAAGCCAGAGGAAATTCAGATGGGATTCTTCATACTGCTGTTCTTTATGGTCTTTCAAAATAACAAATGTTTGCTCTGTTGAAACAGCTACAAGATGTCAGAAAGAGTTTAAACTTATTTATCTAACCTCAAAGACAGGCTATTTCCCCTAAGACACGGAGCTCTGAAATATTCAACGTTCTGTTTCCACAATGCTGAAATCGTTTTTGGAAGGCAAATGTTGTGGAGAAAAAGTTCAGATCTGGAGGGTTGTAAAGCATGTGTTGCAGAAAGCCTGCACCTCTGGGTGTCTTTAGAATAGTCACTGTTTAAAAACAAACATCCTTCATTCTTGAAAGGCCCATGAAACATTCCACATTGCAGAATCCTTGGCCGATTCCAGACTGCTCTGAAAAGCTGGATTTTTATATCAGTGTGTCACATATATTATACCTGTAGGTTTTTGTTCATTTCTTTGTTTCTTCCAGCTACTCAACACTCATACAATATTCTGTACTTTTTTCCACACATGATGATTGAAAGTTGAAGCTACCGTGAGTTACCTCCAGGGGCTCTGAAGAAATGGTAGTGTCCATTTATAGGATAAGAGGCAAATTGAACACAGTGTAGACAAGCCACAAGGGGAGTTATTACTAATAAACAAACAAGAGCTCACAGTTTCAGTGTCAGAGAAAAAAAAAAAAACCTCAACACTAGCAGCACAAAGAGTAGATAAACTCTTCTTGACAGTGGGTTCAATCTTCACAAGGTAGGAAATGTTGTACAAAACATTCCCATTTTGAGTTAACTGCATACCCTTCTGTTTTTTTGGCAATCCATAATCTATGCCTTTTGGATATAAAGGACTCTCCACTGATGATGCCACACCCAGAACTTCCTCCAAATATAAGGCTATGGCTTTAACCAGCCACAGAACTCCCTTGAATAGCTGCTAAAATACTTTCTCTTCTCGAACAAAATGGTAACAGATTGAATAATCAGGTCCCCAAGCAATTTGATCTGAGGAATTAGAAACAATCTGGGTCACAGCATCTATCCCCAGTTCTATATCCAAGAGTCTTTCAAAATATGTTTCTTCGGACATGGAAGAATGGTGTCAACAAGTCTCTTCCTGGTGTGGTCATCCCTGACTTCTGCTTTGCTTGGGACTGGACAGTTCTCGTTACGTCCACTGGTCAGATCTCATGAGTGCTAGAGTGCACTGCTGGATACTGTCCTCCAGGGCCTTGTTCACAGGCTAGAAAGGGCCCATGAGAGCTATTGCACGTACTCTCTACACCAAATCCTTCCAGTGGTTCCTTGAAGAACAAGACTCAAAGTCAAATCTGGTGCAAATCAAGCATAGCTATGCATGCTGGGGCTATACAAGTGGTGTAAGCCACTCACTCTGGCACAGAGAATTCTGGAACAATGAGGACAATGTCCAAATGAGGACAATCTTGGACTTTCTGGAGACCCTTTCTGATCAAAGGCAATTTTGATCATTGATCACTGCAACATCGGGATTTGGATGAACAAATAGCTATGATACGATCCTCAAAGGCTACACTGAAAATATTGCCTATTTGGAAGTCATGTATCGTGACCTGCAAGTTGGTCTTGCTGCTGTCACCAGCAAACCCAAACCATCAGTGGAGCTCCTGAGGTGACTTCCCAAGGATGGGCTGACACCCCAAGGCTCCCCTTCCACCTCCCTCAAGGTTCTAGCTCTTTTCTTTTTTTTTTCCAAGCTGCCCCCACTTACCCTATAAAATGGCTCCTTTCACCCTCGGAATGGGGGGGAGTAAGATTCAGTTTTCCTAGCTCCAAAGCTTATACTCTTCTTTGAGGATAAAGGCACAAAAGCCCTTTCAATTTGTGGTACCAAGTGCTAACAAGAGCTCATCTTCCAGTGTCGGGACCTCATTGTTTCCCAAACTGTGCAATGCTAAGATTTTCTACGTGTTTTTCTCTCTTCTGCAGATTACTTGCTATTCTCTTTTACCATTTGGAAATTTTCTGCTCATTCTTTTTTTTTTTTTTAAGGTTTTATAGAGAGAGAGAATGAGTGGTAGGGAGGAGCAGAGGGAGAGAGAGAGAGAGAGAAGCAGATTCCCTGCTGAGCAGGAAGCCTGACCAAGAGGGGCCAGATCCCAGGACCTGGGATCATGACCTGAGCCAAAGGCAGACACAATAGCCTAAGCCACCCAGGTGCCCCAATTTCTGCTCATTCTTAAAGATCCATTGTAGGCCCTCTCTTCACTGACCCTCTCTAATGCTAAAGTTGATTCCTCCTCTGTGGATCTTCAAACACTAAAGTCTCAGCTGTTGACAGGCCTGATTCCACTTTCAGAAAGAGCCCAGAGTATGGACGCGGGCCTTGCCACATAGCCTAGCTTCCCCTTCAGTCCTTGTTACCCACTGTTTTCTAAGGAGGTCTCTCATTTTGAAATGAGGTTTGAGATAAGTCCCAGGAAACTCCTTGGCCCCATTTACTGGCTAATGCATTGATTCTTAACCTTGGATACACATTAGAATTGCCTGGGAGCCTTAAAAAACACGACGTTCTCTGGCCATACTAGAAATAAATTAAGTTGGACTCTCTAGGGTAGGGTGGGTGGGGTGGGAGGTGATATCCAGACCTGTCCATAACATAACGACTTTAGTATACCATGTGTCAGTCATGAAAATGAGTACATGGGGGTTGTATTCATTCCCCAAATATATAACCAGGGGAATAAATGAAAAGATAAATGAAATCAATGAAAAGATAAGAAAAAACAGAGGGACACCTAAGCCTGGATGTCAGTACAGATGCTGAAATTCTATTCAGGTCCCTTGTGTTTTCCCCATAAGGAGTAATTTTTTCCATCACCAGGTCCTGAATGCCTTTTGCAGACTATACCAAGAAACCCTCTTTTTTATTCCTGGGAGTTGAATTCCAACAAGCTTTTTCTCTCTCAGTCTGCACCCTGTGTGGGTCCCAGAGGCCCTACTTTAGGAAGGCACAGTTGGGGCAAAGGAGTGAGAGCGGACGGATGGGTCATTGGAGGGCTTTCCCTCATTCCATGTGTTTTATACAACTGGTATTCCTCCAGCCTTCTCACAGCGTGCACAGTGAGACGCTGAGACTCTTGGGGGACAGAGAGCAAGTGAGAGCCTTTCTCATGGGATAAGTTGGATGTTGGCTTTGGCTGGCTTTTAAGAAAAGCCTCCCAATTGTTTACTAGCAAATCTCATAGAAGTCTGGGGAACTCTGCTCACTGCTCTGACTCCTGTCCCTACAACCTTCTGAGGAACCAGGAGAACACAGGGCCAGCCTAGAGCCACCACACAGGGACTCATGGAACTGAAGCAACCTATTTCTTGAACCTGAGCTTCAGAAGATCACCAAGAGAATACCTGAAGTTTGAAAGCAAAGAGGACAATCCCAGCTCCTGCCTTCTGGACCACCTCACGTCTGTCATACACAGATCAAAAGGCTCGAACAGGACCAAGTCAGGGCCATTTTATGAAGCTTAAAATTTAGGTGGGCTTAATGAATCTTCACATCAGAAACATGATAATGGAAGAAAGCCATGAAATGGAAGTTATTTTAAATCTGAAATATGATGTAATTGTGGAAAGGTTATATGTTATTTTGGGAGCAGAGACTTGACAAGGCCCTACTCCAGTGTTCCAACCAGAGGCTCTCACCACTGCTAGTAGTAGAACCAGTTCTGTTTTTTGTGTTTTTTTTTGGTAGAAGAAAGTCCATTTATAAAGCTATAACACATGGAGGTCTTTTAGTTGAACTGTATGTGGGGGAGAGGATAGGTAGGGTACAAAGGCAAGACTGAGGTCCTTGACAAGGCTCCATGGAATCTACAGTTTGAAAACCACTGGCTTATCTTCTCGTCTCCTGAGGGCATCCGGAAGAAAGGTTATTTGTGGACAGAGAATGAGTGGGTCCAGGAGGTGAAATTACATGATAAAAGGCCTTATGGGTCAGTCTGTCTTCATCATGTGGAAGACTGAAGATTAATGTGGGGCTGGATGTCTGTGAGGTCTGGGGGAGTGTCAGAGAGACACTGCTGGGGCTGAAGACAGAGTGGGGTGTAGACACTTGATGAAAGCAGTGTTGTTGATAACAGGACTAAACCACAACCGCTATGTTCTGGAGGCTTGAAGATGCGGCACAACTCAGTATCCACAGACATACACACCCAAGCACGAGGCTTTTCACACTAAGTGTGAGATTTGATAGGTTCTAGAATAGCCCTTTCTGTGTTTTGTCTTCCATATTCAGCAATAATTCCATTATTCTGGCACTTCTCACTACTTCTTATTGTGTAGAGACTCATGTTTTCTCCACTTGGGAAACTGATGTGAATCAAAGATGAGGAGGAAAATCATAGCTCCATGAACACTGAGAACAGAGCTTCAGCAGATCTTCAAAGAACAGAAAATGGTTTTACAAATGAGTCTTTTTAATCCACTAACTCAGCAATCCAAGTATGAACGCCAAGAGATCTGGGGCAAGCCTATCAAGGTTTAGGTGAGGGAGTGGGGAGTCAGACAGCCCACTATTTGCCATGTCCCTTTCCCGTCGCTGCAGTAATGGGGGGGAACACACGTCTGGGCGGGGCTTCTGCCAGCCTGGGCGCTGACCCAACTCGCTCAGGCAGACCCCTGACCTAACTAGCACTGGCTGGTATCCCGTCAGGGAGCAAGGGCCAGCCTTTCCGTGTACTCACCCTAGACCCTTCCACACCATGGGACACCTGCAGGCGAGGTTGGGACCTGCTTGTTGCCTATACCTGAACCTCTGACCCTGTCCCCAAACTGTGATGCTTCCTAATTCCCGTCAGGCCTCTGTTTTGAAACCCTTCTCTCTGGTCAGCACTCTGGGGTTCCCATTCTTCTGTCTCAAGTCCAGATTCTCCTTCTCCATCCAGTTCCTTTGGAGTCACACAGACTTGGAGTTAAAACTTAGCTCACCCCCTCAGCAGGTATACAGACATGGGCAAGTAATTACAGTAATTACTGTAATCTGACCCTGTTTACTCATTAGCAAAACAAAGACAATAATCAGATCTACCTTGTAGGCTGTTCAGACTTTGACCCATCAAGTTATTCTTGGTTTTGCTGAGGAGTTTTGATGGTTGGTCAATGTGCACCCCATCAGCATCCTTAGTGCTTCGGAACGGAATGTCTCTCCATGTTCGACTCAGCTGCTACATACCAGCACCCTGGGCTGGTCTGGGGACCCCTATGTCCCAGATCTACAATTGACAACACGTCAGTTACGAAATGCCAGATATGCCTTCTCTCCCTCTTGGACAAATCAGAAGCACTGAATGTCTTGAGTAACTGAGCCAACACTCCGATCAATGACCATAATACAATTCTACTGATTTCAAGTTATGGCTTTCTGTAGTTTCTGTCCCCTCTAACATTCCACCCACGCCGTAGGCAGAATGCTCTTTCTAAAACACGGATCAGCTCACACCACGACTCTGCTTAAAACTCTTCCTGCCTCTCATGCCAAGGCAATGAAGTCCAAGGGTTTTAGCTTGACATTAAACACCCTTCACAATCTGGTCCCAACTTAAACTTCCAAAGCCCCCTCTTCCCACTCTCTTTCGCACCCTCTGTTTCAAGTCACACAGATCTGACTGTGGTTTTGCAAATAAGCCAGGAACCTTCGCGTTTCTGTGCTTCTGCATATATGCTGTTTCTCTGCTTCAAATGGCTTCCTTTTCATTCCAAGTGGCCTGGTTGTAACGTCATCTGTTTGGTAAACCTCTAATCCTTGAGAAGCCTAAACTATTCTCTCCTGTGTCTGATGCATTCCATAAGCACTTAGATTTCTGCATCTGTGATATCATAGTTTCCTTGTCTATAAAGCTGCAGATACCAGGTCTTATTAATCTCTGTTCACTAAAGAACTAGATTGGGCTTAGCAGATGCTTAATGAATGCTTGCTGAATGGATGGAAAAATGCATGGAATTTCCAATCACCCATGACTGATTGTTTGGTTGAATATGGCATCAAGGGAGAAGGATTCTGAGAAGGTTTCTATATCACAGGCAGCAGTAGGAAAAACAAGGGTAGCCTTTCTGAGTGGAAGGAAAGGTTTTCAACATACTTAAAAATAATTTTAGCAAGTTTAAAGACTGAATACTCAACTTTTTTATCAACATGGACAGCA
>CM052797.1:2288429-2403114 GCA_028533885.1 Nasua narica
CCCCCCCCCCCCCCCCCCCCCCCCCCCCCCCCCCCCCCCCCCCCCCCCCCCCCCCCCCCCGAGCCTGGTGGTGGGTATTGAGGAGGGCACGTATTGCACGGAGCACTGGTGTGGTACATGAACAATGAATCTTCTAACACTGAAAAAATAAAAGTATTTGGGGGAAAAAAAGAGTATATGGTTTCAAAAAGAGGTAAGCATAATATAGAAGAGGGAATACATTTCAAAAAGCACAGGTTAAGAAACATAAATTGGCTTTAATGTGACCCAGAGCAACAAAATGTTTAGTTCATAAAATAAGAGCAAGGAGAAGATCCCCCCGTTTTTTTATAAGTATTCTAAAAATTACATGCAAAATTTTGTGGGTAAATATATTTTTCTGGAGCAATGGTTTTTTTTTTTGTTTTTTTTTTTTTTTTGAGAGGATCAAAGAGCTTTGTAATTTAAAGAAATCACGTCACTACTGTCAAATTCCACACTATGGAACATAAACCGATGGTGGATGGGGGAAAACGATTGTCAGAGAGAAGAGCTCCATGTAGGAATTTAACCACAAAATCTTGCTGCACCACAAAAATGTTCTCAAAATCCTCCCCGTAAGGGAAATTATTAAACCCAGTTAAAAAAAAAAAAAAGCTAGTAATTCCATTAGACATCAACAAAACTTTAGGTATACTCCACAGCCTTTTAATCCTAAAAAAGTCCCATGATAAAGAAAATACTTTTAAATTCACGTCCTATGTTCTGACCACCGTCTCTTAGACATGGAAGGCTCGCCCTTCCCTCTACACGTATTTCGAGGACCAAGCACCCCACCTGCCCCCTGGTCACACTCCCTTCCTGCCACCTGCTTGTCCACACAAGGGGCGTTAATCCCGTAACTTCCTTCTACTTGTTTCCCTCTCCTATCATTGGGCAGCCTGACAATGAGAGGGAGGGAGGACTTAAACCCACACCACTGGCTGGTTTCACTTTCTAGAAGACAATTCGTGATATGCATTTGGAGTTATAGGAATTGTAATGCCTTACGACGTTATAAAAACATTGAGTGACCTTTGACGCAGTCATTCCAATCCTGTTAATCTGTTTAAAAAATTAATCTCAACAACACAAAAAGTTAAATGCACAAAAATGTTCCTTGCACTGCTAGACGTAACTGTAGAGAGAATAAGCAGCTTACGTTTCCCTAAATAAGGAAATGGCTTAGTTGTGCTATAGTCATAGAATCTGTGCAGCAATTAAATGATATTTATGATTTTTTTTTTTTTTAGCACCAGGAGAAAATTCTTTGACCTAACGAGAAAAGGTCACAGGAATGTAAGAAAGTGGAAATGCTGGTTACGTCTTGGTGGTGAGATTATGGGCTTTTCTTTGCTTCTTAATACTTTGCTATGCTTTCTAATGATTTTATAAGGAGATGCATTACTTTTTATAATGAGACAAAAAAAAAAAAAACAGAGAAAAGGGGAAGGCCTTCGGAGCAGAAGGACTGCTGGCTTCACAGGCAGTGAACTCAGCCCTTCCCTGGACTGGGTTAATCGCTTTAGTCAGGTCTCTCCTCTCTGGGTCTTAGTTTCAAAACGTTAAGGGTGGGATGCGTAGATTTCAAAGGTCCCTCCATATTCAGCTCCCAAGACCAACACCTGGAGGGTTTCCATCCAAGATGCTTCAAATCACCTTCTGAATTTGCTGCCCTCCAGTTAACTTGTTTTGCCTTAAATATCAGCTTTTATTTATTTTTTAAAAAATTTTATTTATTTATTTGACACAGAGAGAGATCACAAGGAGGCCGAGAGGCAGGCAGGGGGGGGGGGGGAAGCAGGCTCCCCGCTGAGCAGAGAGCCCGATGCGGGGCTCGACCCCAGGACCCTGAGATCACGACCTGAGCCGAAGGCAGAGGCTTTAACCCACGGAGCCACCCAGGCGCCCCAAACATCAGCTTTTAAATCAAGGAAAGACGTTTTTCAAATCTGGTTCCTTCTTTTTCATTACAACTCTTGTGTCTGAGTCCTAATATAGGTAAATGGGTTTTTTATGGGCTGCTGTTCCAGCTCCAAGTAATTCCTCAAGAGGGACATCATATCCACCTTTTTTTCTCCATTAAACATTTTTTTCATTGAAGTAGAGTTGATATATAATATTAAGTTAGTTTCAGGTATATATTATAAGGATTCAACAATTACACACGTCATGAAATGCTCACTACAATAAATGCATTACAATATGATTGACTCTATGCCCTGTGCTGAACTTCTCATCCCCGTGACTTCTTTACTTTATAACTGGAAGTTGGTAGCTCTCCATCCCCCCATCCATCTCCCCTTTGACTATCTAAAAAGAGATTTTTTTCTCTGGGTTCCCTCTCAGTCTCCCTGATATTGAGTGAAAACACTGTTGGCACTCAATTCTAACCCAGACTGGGCAGATACGTTAGCTCAAGCATTCTTCCTCCTACTTTTACTTCCATTTGTCCCAGATTCCTGCAAAAGACCAGGGGTCCGGGGCAGAACTTTAAGACTGGTCTCTCATCCCTTGTTCTGTAACAAAAGACCACAGGCCAAGGTGGGTCCGCCCCAGGGCCAATGTCTCACAGCACAGCAGAAGCAGGGCTGGGATGGGAACTAAACAAACCAGTATAACAGATAACTATAGTTCTTTCATGCAAAATGAGTGCCCATTCACACTGGGCTCTATTTGCTTTCATTCTTGGTTAAGCAATAAAGGATCGCAGCTAGGCTAGCATTCCTTCCCCAGACTTCTTCTCCTTTTCTCCTGGGAGTAGCGACCACCCTGTCACTGGTGTCCATCCCTCCCCTGAATATCTGCATATTTTTGCCATCTACTTATATACTGATAAATAATATCTATGATTGCGTTGTAGATTTTAAAACTTTGTAGCATTATCCTATTGTGGGTATTAGGATTACGATTTTAATGAGATACAATGTATATACTGTACAATTCACTCTTCCAAGGGTACAATTCAGTGATTTCTTTAGCACACTCATAAAACCATGCAATCATCCTGACTCTATAATTCTGGAACATTCTCACTCCCCCCAAAGAAACGTGTGCCCATTACTCATCCCGGCCATTTTCCAGTCTCTTAGTCACCGGCAGCCTCTTATCTGTCTCTGCGGATTTGCCTATCCTAGACATTTCATGGAAATGTAATCACACAATATGTGATCTGATGTGTCTGGCTTCTTTTGCTTCGCGTAATTTTTCAAGATCCACCCATGTCTTAGCGTAGATCAGTCCTTCATTCCTTTTTATGGCAAAGAAAATTCTATTGCACAGACATCCTACATTTTGTTTCTCCATTTATCAGCTGATAGACACAGAAGTTGTTCCTATTCTTTGCTACGGGACTCTCGGCAGATGTTTTTGAGGAGACGTGAGTTTTCGTCTGTCTTGGGTATATATACCTAGGAGTGGAATTGCTGGGTTTCACTTCTGGGGGAAGCGTCAGACTGTTTTCCGAATCAGCTGCATGATTTTAAATTCCCGCCTACAGTGCAAGACGGTTTTCTGACTTGTCTACCTTCTCGGCACTTCTGTTATCTGTGTTTCCGATTCCGGCCGTCACAGTGTGGAAAGTGGCATCTCATTACTGGGCATTGTAGGCAACCCATGAATCACTAAACTCTACCTCTGAAACTAATAATACACCATATGTTAACCAATTGATTTTAATAAAATAAAATTTAAAAAAAGTCATCTCATTGTGGTTCTGACTTGTGGTTGTGGTTCTGACTTGACATTGTGGTTCTTACATTTCCCTGATGACTAAGGATGTTGAGCATCTTTTTATGGGCTTATTGGACATTTGTACATTTTTTGGAGAGATGTCCACTCCGATCATTTGTCTGTTTTAAATGAGGTTGTCCTTTTATTGCTGAGTCCTAAGAAGTTCTTTTATATTTTGGACACTCTCTTACCGAATATATGCTTTGCAGAATAATTTCATTCATTCTGTGGGTTTTCCTTATACTTTCCTGACAGTATCCTTTGCAGAACAAAAAGTTTTTCAGTTTGAAGAAGCTCATTCATCCACTTGTTCCTTTTGGTGCTTATGCTCCAGCTAAGATATTATTGCCTGGGGCACCCAGGGGGCTCAGTCAGTTAAGCATCAGACTCTCAATTTTGACTAAGGTCATAATCCCAAGGTCGTGAGATTGAGCGCCACACCAGGCTCTGTGATGAGCATGGAGCCTGCCTAAGATTCTCTCTCTCCTTCTCCCTTCTCCTTCCTCCTGCTCGTACTCATGCTCTCTCTCTCTCTCTCAAATAAATACATAAATCTTAAAAAAAAAAAAAAAAAGAAAAGAAAAAGAAAGATGGGGCGCCTGGGTGGCTCAGTGGGTTAAAGCCTCTGCCTTCACTCAGGTCATGATCTCAGGGTCCTGGGATCGAGTCCATGTGGGGGCTCCTTGCTTGGTGGGGAGTCTGCTTCTCCCTTTCCCTCTGCCTGCTGCTCCCCCTGCTTGTACTCTCTCTCTCTCTCTGTGTCAAATAAATAAATAAAAATCTTTTTTTTTTTAAAGAAATTATTGCTTAACCCAAGGTAACAAAGAATTATGCCTGTTTTATTCTAAGGGCATCATGAAAGCTAACAAGCTTTCAAATGTAGGCTTTCAGTTACGTTTTGTGTACGACTTGAGGTAGGAGTTCTACTTTATTCTCTTATACGTGGATATGCAGTAGGACCAGCACCATCTGTGGAAAAGACGACACTCTCCCCCACCTCAAATCTTCTTAGTACCCTTCTTGAAAAATGACCTTTTCAAGACGGATCTGCGTTGATTTATTCATTTGACGACCGTATAGGATTCCAGGAAATGAGTAGATCTTCATGGGTTCCTTCTCTTGCTGATTGAGATTTAGGTTGTTGCTTGCCCATATTTTTTTTTCTTTCTCTCTTCATTTCTTACCCTCTCCCCCTCTCTCTGTACACATGCTAGTAACTGTCTCTTTGCCTTGCTGCAAGAGCTACCCCCATAAGTCGGATTTCTGGGTAGGGGCACTCAGAGGAAGCCAACACACAAGAACAGATTACAACAAACACTCGGGTTAGCTGCACTTCTAAGGAGCTTGGGGAGGGAAAACAAGCAACACAGAATACACACATAGCAGAAAATTATAAAATAAATGATGTCCTTACTAAGCATTAACACCAGAAAAAAAAAATAAAAACCACAGCTATTAAGATATATCAGTCATTTCTCTCAGATGATGTTTCCTTTCTCACCAGAAGGTGGCAGAGAGGATACAGCTGAAACTCATCTTCCCCCATTTTTAAAAGAAAAAAAATTTTTTTAAAGAGCAAGGCAAAAATCTCTTGCAACTTAAAGCTTCTAACTTTTAAACATACACATTTGCAGCTTCCATTAGGCAATACAGTTATGAGAAATATCACTTAAGAGAGACCAGAGACAATCACTTTTGCTATCTAGACCCGCACATTAAATAAAGCATATTTGGCCATACCAAGAAACTATGAATCTGTCTAAAAGGTATGAATAGATGAGCTCATTATAGTTACTGGAAAATATTTTAAGGGCAACTGAAAAATAAAAGACAAATTTACACACACCGCCGATTCACAGAAATAAGCTCTGTGTGCAATACGAAAATACAATTTTGCGACGCAGTGTTTAAGTCTACAAGGGATCGGACATCCTCGTCCACAAGTGGGGGGCTGGATTAGCTGAAACCCAAAGTCTCTCCTTCCCCTGACGTTAGTGGTACATTTCCCATTGCTGAGATGAGGGCAGGAAGGTCCCAGCAGAGACCACGTGACAGAACTGTGTCTAAAACTCAAGTTCGCTGACCCTTCCCCAACTTCTCCACCTGCCTTTAAAAAGACAGATCTCCAGAAAAAGCTACGTCTGTATGGATTCCACCCATAAGAAAACACAGTAAATTCATGCCAGGCTTATTTAAAATGGCATATAACTCAAAATAAGATGGGTTTATTTT
Organism: Nasua narica; assembly: GCA_028533885.1. NCBI lineage: Eukaryota > Metazoa > Chordata > Mammalia > Carnivora > Procyonidae > Nasua > Nasua narica. The sequence continues at coordinate 2,294,412 of CM052797.1, forward strand.
TGAGAAGAAAGGGTCCTGATGAGTCCCTCCCTAGGGGCTCACCTACAGGGGATGGAGGCCAGGTAAGGAGGCAGAAGAGCCAATGGGGCAGCATCTAGTAGGAGGAAGGAGGGATGAGGAGGAGGAGAAATGCCTCCAACACTGAGCTCCCTTCAGGCCCCAGGGGAGCAGGGGCACAGGGGGCTGCTGGAGTCAGGCCCGGGTCAGAGATTATCCATGTGCCAATGGGGCCGGGCCTAGAGAATAAAACCTAGACGCATTTAACGGCCTTTGCTGGAGGCTTCCCTCACTAAACCGGTTGCTGTCGAATCCAGCTGCTGACTTATGATAGCAAATAATATACCACGAGCCTTTCAAGGGCTCATCCCCACCCCCCCCGGATGCTGATTTTAAACTCTTTTTAAATAAAACTGATTTAAAACTCTTGTAGGAAGGAAGAAACGCAGTACTAACGTTCAACGCTGAGGTTTGTCTTCACAGAAGTCAGATCTATTCTGCAGGATCGTCTGCAGGTGTAGGGCTCTAGAAACTCCAGCCGCTTGTGGCTTGGGGGCTGCCAAGTTCCATTCTGCTTTTCTGCTCGGCTCGGCCAGGGAATGCGGGCCCCACTCTGCAAGGGTGGGTAGCGCTTTGCCAGAAAACTCACATACTTGTGGGTGGAGTCATTTGGGAGGCTGGAGGGATTTTGCAAGTCTGTGTAGGCCAAACACTGCAGGGACTTCCAAGGGGTGAAAAATAATACCTTGGGGGTTAGCAAGTTTCCACGGCTTGGAGAGCCAAAGGTACAGCTCTGGAAACATGGCAAGGAAAGGACCATTACAGGGAGGGAGTGCCTGGAAGGTGGACGGCGCAGTCCCGGGTTCCCTGAGCCACACGTGCAGTCACTGTGTTGCCGGGAGCAAAGCGGGACTCCCCAGGTCGTCCTGCTCCTCCGGGCGAGGCCTTGGTAAGCGGCTGCCGCTTACAGGGGCCCCATTAAGTGGAAACGAGGGAGACACAGCCGTCCCTGCAGTGAATCAATGCACGGTAAATCACCGGCACACACGAAGTCCCCTTAAAATAGATCTGAACCGGGAAGAGGTCCCAAGGCTCCCTGAGAAACTGATCAAAGTCATTCACGTGGCCCCCCTGACCCCATACCATGGACACATGTGCCGACTCTAGCATTGAACTCAGTGGACGGATGCGTGGGCCCTGGTTAAGATGGAAAAATCTGTGATTTCGAGAGCAAGACTGGCCTGACATTAAGGTGAGGTCGGACTGAAAGTGTCATTCCTACTAAAGGAAGGAGGAATTCGTTAGAAAGAAGGCTTCGCTCTCAGGGCGAACAAAGCAGAAGGAGCCCCTGAGGTGCAGACTGGTTATGACTGGCTCGGGACGGTCCAGGATGGAGATGGCGAGGGCCGGGGGACCTCGAGATTCCCGCCCCCGGACCTGGCCTTGCCCGGCTGGAGGACGCCTCCAACAGTTTCCAACGAACCCCCTCCTGGACGCTCTGCTCAGCAGCAAACACAGCTCTGCCCACAGCGACACAGTATCCTGGTCACGCCCGAGCACGCGAGTGTGGGAGGCAGTCCCGGGCCTCACGGGAAACGAGACTCGGGCATTTTGTTTTAAACCCTGGTCCCATGAGTTGGTCTCAGCCTTGAGAGGGAAAACCGCTGTCAGAGGGCTGGAAACTCGGGCTGTTAGGCCAGGCAGGCTGAGGTCTGGGAGCCTCCTGGCAACACCGGGCGCGCCACGCTCCCCAGCCCCGACCCCGACCCCAGAGACGCCCAGACTTGCCTGTTACAGGACATCGGATCGTCACGTGGGCTTGCGAGGCTGCCTCCACGACGCCTCCCACGACGACGGATAAGTGGCTGTGTCCCAGTCGGCTGACATTTCTTTCAGTAGACAAGATGGCAGGCGCCTCTTCATGGAAAGGGAGCAGGAAACGAGGTTAGGTTCAGGCCAAACCAGCCGCGTTTGGTAAACTTGGTGCAGCAAGTGGCTCTCCCTGCCTTCCCTCCTGGTGTCGCATTAGGGCGGGCACATACTCAGCCTGGGGGTGCTTAGTGCCCGGACGGACAGGTGGACGGATGGATGAACGCGTTCAGAGATACCCACAGGGTGGTGCAACAACCATAGCCAGGCTCTGAGGTTATTTCAGTTTTATAACCAAAATTGAGGCTCAATCCCTCTTTGATAAATCGATAAAAAAGGAATTCTGAAGCTCACGAGAAGCCAAGAAGGCAGGGCCGGGCATCCCCTTGGATGAACTAAAGGGGAATCCAACATACGGGGGGCTTGGGACCCACTGACTCTTTCCCTGGAAGAAACCCTTGAAACAAACCTGCCTAAAACTCGCACGGAAAAATAACAATAACAACAACGTCAAGGATAATGGAGAACCTAATCAAGGACTTTTCTTTCCCTGGATTTTGACAAACGTGGACTTTCAACAGATTCATTCATTCCCTCCCTCAGGAAATACACTCTGTGTCTGAGCTGAACTACAGGAATACAACATTGGGATACAGCCATCGTTGCCCTCAAGCCACTCCAACTGGTGGGGGTCACCGTCTCCCAGGGGCTGCTGGTTGCCCAGGGGTCTCTCAGTAGCCTGTGAGGGTCAGGGGAGGCAACTTCCTGTTAAGGGTGTCGACAGGGTGTCCCTCTGTGGAGGACGACCGCCATGATGGCATTCTCGACTCCGCCATTAGCACGTGAGCGGCTGGAGGGCGAGGCCCGTTTTATCCGCACATAGTGCACGCAGAACAAATGCATGTCAGTGCACTGTTCGGCATCCACGTACTCAGGGACCAGGGGACATGCCGTACCAGCCCTTCCAGGAATCTGGATCATCCTCGGTGAGCCCCATTCCTCCCAGGAATTCCCAAACCTTGGGACTAAAATTTTCTGGGAAGAGGCTGATGCTCACAGGAGGGTCAAAGCACAGGAAATCAAGGACTGAAGGCCCTACCTCGGGAATGCAATTAGGGGAGAAGCGCAAGGAGCTTCTAAAATCCACTGGTCCAACCTTCTCAAAAGTGTGTAGATAGGAGGTCCCCGCTGCCAAGCTCAGTGCTCAGTTGTCCGAATGCTGGATTCTAATCCCTGGTTTTACTCCTCTCCTCCTCTTAGTCCCCGAGAGCCACAGATACCAGAAACCACAGAGCGGAGAGCTGGAGGAGGGAGCTCATGGTTTATTTTTAATCCCAGAGCAGGAGCTTGCCATGAGGAAGCACTGCTTACGACTCACCACTTAAAAGTGTTCCTTCGTAATTAAGCACATTTTCATTATGAAAATAACACCATCTGCCTCCTGGGAAGATAAACACTAATTTACAGTTACAACTTCAGGAAAGTGTTTTTAAGGACTAGCAGGTAAGCCTTTGGAGGCAGAGAGCCCCCATGTAGAAGATAATTATTCTCTTGCATTGGCTGGAGGCCCTAAAAAAAAAATGAGAAGTCTATACCGTCCATGCTGCCGGCGCAACTCTGTCTCATGAATTCCCGGTTCTCGGGAGGCGAGCCCTGAAGCAGACATTTCCAAGATCGGGTCCACAGGCCAGCAGCATCGGTATGACTTGGGACCGTGTTAAAAGTGCAAACTCTTGGACCCCATCCCAGACCTACTGAGTCAGAAACTCCAGGAATGGGGTCTAGAAATCTGTGTTCTGACCACCCCCTTCCCCTCGGGTGTTTCTGCTGCTTCACTCTGACCTGTGGGAACCGCTGCTCTAGAGAACCCCAGACCAGGCAATGCGGGTTTCAGCAGCGGGCATTACCTGCATAGAGCACCGGAGAACTCTCCGCGTCTGAACCGAGATGGTTAGCTACTGAGCATCCGTACGTTCCTTGCTCCTTCTTCGTAGGGTTCCGTATCTGCATTTTCCCCGTTCCAGCCAAGATTATCCTGCAAAACAGTTAGGAAGGGGTGCATTCCCGTAACTGTACTTCAGTGCTCTGGGCCCACAGCACGTCCCAGGCAAAGAAGACTGCAAAATCACACCCTGGGTTGGCAAGGATCCCGCCCGTAAGACTGGAGGGTGGAAAAGACTTCCTCCTGGGCTTGAGCTCAGAGACCTGGTAGCTGGATGAGCGGACTTCCTGCCTCACTTTGCATGAGAAGAGACTTTTCTGGATGCACTGATGCTTAACCCACCACATTTTCAAAAAGACAAACTAGGAAGCGTCAGCTGGCAGGATGTTAACCCCTCATTTTCCAAATCCTTCCTCACGGACAGCAGGTAGGGATTTTTGGGTTTGGGTTTTCACACCAGAAGTGAGGCGCCGTCAGTTAATGAGTCTTGGTGCTAGCTGTCACCTCACTGTGACCGAAAGAAGTCAGAGGAGACAGTGGTGTCACACTGCATCGTGCCGGCCGCAGAGCAGGCTGCCGAGAGTCAGGGCTGACCTGACCTGTATGAGCTCCGCAGGCTTTCCCGACTACGGCCAGCCGTCCCCGCCGGCAGGTACATGACCCCGAGAACCACAGCAGGTCACGCGTATCCTGGCAGATGAGGCCATGACTCAGGGAAGAGAAAAGGGTGTTTGTCCGGCTTTTATTTTAATTTTTTCTTACTGATTTGAAGCTGCTGCTCTATCACCTGGATCAGTGGTCCTTACACCGTTGTTTTCCCTCTGCCGACTCCCACTTTCCTGATCTTAGCCACACGGACCATTCTGACCACTCCAGGCTGTGTGTTTCTCCATGAACTGAGCTGGGGCCACTTCTGCATTTCCAGTCACTTCATGGGGCTCACCCTGTGCTCCAGCCATAATGAGACTGTAACAGTTTCCAGAATATTCCACGCTCTTTCATCACCCTGAGCGTTTGCATATGTCGTTCACTGCATTTGGAATGCCCTTCTCCACCCCCCACCTCCCATGCTGGCAATCTCTGACTTACCCACTGAACCCTGGATCAAATATAATTTTCCCTGTAAAGCTTTCCCCAATCCTCCTAGAGTTATCTTCTCCCCCTCTGGGCTCCTTCTGCTCTAGTTCATGTATTTATTTGCTGGAACATCTATTTCTTCCGACCAGATTGTGCTCTTCTCAAAACCAGGGACAAAATCCTATTCACGGCTGTGCATCGTCAGTGCCTAACACGGTGCCTTTTGTATAGAAAGTTCTCAGAACCCTCCGAGGACTAAATGGACGAATGGTCAGAATACAACAGAATCACGAAGCAGAGTGTGCGAACCAGCAGGACTAAGGACCTCTCCAACACACATATGAAATCCACAAAAGCGGGCAGAAATACGACTGCAGAATTGCCCGGACCAAAAACAGAAGCACGACAGACCTCGCTACTAGTAGGGCCAGCCTTCACGCTAACATCTGGCATCTAAAATCTAACATCCCTATTAAGGAATAGTCCGTCAAGAACAAGAATAGCACGAGTAACTACATTTGAAAAATAAATACACTAAAATGTTTTCTTTGGTTCCTTCATATACATGTTTATAGGATTTGGGGATCTTCACACCATCCCTTTGTTCTGTAGGTCTCAGCAGCACAGTGAGAAATCATGGTATCTGGCCTGGGTCAGTCCCTGGGCTAGAGAACAGCAGGTAGGGATCCATAATGGATGTGACCTTGATCTCTGCTCGGCAACGTTATTCTTGACAAAGCTGATCTCTCTACAGGCATCAGCCCCAGCGAATCTACCCACAGTCTGCCCTTCCTGGCTGAGATTTCTCACTCAGCTAGCATCCAAATGCCTACACCCCTCCATGCTTTCCTCTCCTTGGATAGAAGCTCTCAGAAACGCGATTCCATTTCGGAGTTACCTGGATTGAAAAGACATGTGAGATTCAGAGAAATATATCTAAAGGGGTGAACCTTTGTTGCATCAAGGAAATGAAACGTAAGGGGAGCAAATTCATCAGGTAAGTTTGAGGAAGAATACAGAAATAAGAATGGATCTTATTTTTTATTTTTTTATTCTCTTAACCACTTAGAAGTGGAAACTTTTAATAACCATATGGAACCGTTTCAGTATCAAACGGCTGATCCTTAAAGTATGAGGAAACACATTTGAGCCAGATGTACTGTGTCAAAACCTGTCTTCAGAGGACCTCCAAGGATCTCAGGCTCAGAAGCTCATGTTAATTCCATGCGATCAAGTCAAGCTATTTGAAATCAACTCAACAAACATTTATGTAAACGGGCCACGCTCTACCGCACCCCTGCCCTACGGATATGGCCACAGGTGAATTGATCACTTCAGTTCGCTCAGCCTCTGTTTCTTAAAAGATGAAAATTGCTGAACCGTCCTCAAAGGGCAGTCCAGAGACCCTGGAGGTTCCTGAGGTCAAAACGATTTTCATAATAATGCTAAGCCATTATTTGCCTTTCTTGCTGTGTCAACATTTGTATGGACAGCCCTTGTGTACCAGGAGTCCCTGTGCTCTTGGCCATCATGCATTTGCCAAGAAAGCAAAAATGCCAGTTTCCCTTATAAATGTCCTTAATGTGGCTGTGAGACTTAACTGGTTTTACCAAATCCGAACCCTCAAGCATGTATATTAATATTCTGTATACAGAATGGGAAATACACACAAAGCTCCACATGGCTGATTTGGGAGCTGAATGAGCCTCTTTTTTTTTTTTTTTCATGGAACATCATTTTTACTCGAAAGAATGGCTAACAGATCATAATTATTCTGCCTGGGGTATGTATGTGGCAGCTATTTTTAAAAAATTAACTGAAAGAAGTCGGCCCATTCAAGGGGAACAACTGATGGTGTTGAATTTTCACGGACTTTCACGTAAAAATTAAAATTTTAGGAAAATTAGTATCCTCCATTGTGAGCTTGACAGCTTTCCAAAACTCGCAGGCTTTCCTGATGAGTTGGGCAGTGACGCTCAGAATATGTGTATCTTTACGTTAACTAAGGAAATGGGCCAACGGTGGGGAGATTGGTGCAACTTGGGGAGCTAGTATTTTGTAAATGACCAATGTGTGATGTTATAAAATCACGTGTAGGTAAAAAATCCATTGCAAAGGCAAGATAAGGCAATACTTCGCTGTATGGGAAGACAAAAATTTCATCAATATGGCTTTAGAGTCCACAGCCCAGCTGACTGGAATTTCAGAAGCTACTATAGTCGTAAAGAACAGCCACGGTTATCTGAAAAGGCTACGAAAATGGCCTTCTTTTTCCAACTCACATATCTCCAAATCTTCTCTATGAATTTTACTTACAACAACGTATCACAACATATTTAACGGAGAAGCATTTATGAGAATCCAGCTGTATTTTATTAAGCCAGACATTAAAGAGATTTGCAAAGATAGAAAACAGTGCCGTTGTTATCGGTAATTTTCTTTACAGATGGCTTTTTCAAAAAGTGTTATTTATGCAAACATGTGATGGGCTTCTTCTTGTTATTTCTAAACGGATTAATAAAGAGACATGTTAAATGTTTTATGTTTCAATTTCTAATATAAATGCCGATAGCTATAACTCACATTAACGAAAGCTCTTTAGGCTTCTCGGAGAAGCTTTTAAAGGCTTTTTTTTAGGCTCAAAAGGGTCCTAAGGCCAAAAGATTTGTGAACTGCTAAGCTAGTTGATCTGGAAGGTTTATTCCATTGGGAAAACTTCTTTAGACTCTTGTGTTCAGAGTTCCAGGGCAAAAAAATGAAGAAGTTAGAGTACCTTCTCACTCTAAGGTACAGCCTAATAATTTGTCATAAAAAACTGAGTTTTAACTAGATCTCTTCTGCTGTTTCACACATTAGGCTCAAATGCACTAAGAGACATGGTAAAAATAAGATTTGCATTTTTAACGTGCAATGAGGTCTGCAAAGCAATTTAACGTCTGCTATTTCATTCCTCTTAACAATCTCTAGAGGCAGCTTGGGCTCTCTGAATGCAAGCAAAAAGAAAGCAAAGCATCTCCAGGCTTGTGTGTACAAACAGCAAGACTTAGAGACACTGAAGGATGCAAAATTGAATTACTACTCGTTATTCCCTGCTCTTTTATGCGAAATGAACGAAAAGCATCATCTTTGTACTGACAGGGAGATCATGATAAAACTATGACTAAATATTGTGTTGTGAACATCTCCGAAACTTTGATCCTTATTCTTGGATCTTATGACATAACACATTGCATGATACAGAAAAGTGCTTTAGATACTCGGTCTTTCTACTAAGGCTGTCCTTTGTGTGATATCCACACATCCGTGGCGGTGTTCAGGAGATAGGGTCCCTGGTTCTGGACAGCGGGGAATTAGTCTTGGGATTCTGTCTCTCGGTGACCTCATCAGAAAACTATGAACTCTCGGGGCCAACGTGAACTCCAAGGAGATACCACATCTCCCAGGTATAGAAGGAAACCATAAATAAATCCTGATTTGCAGATCCCACCTGGTGGGGGACTACTGCAAGGGTAATTACTTTTTTGAGGCCTTATATGGATTTTATTTTTAAATGTTAAGTGCTGTGCAAAGAGAGAGGCTATACATGCTTAAACTCAGTCTGACTGTATCCAGTCTTGGTAATGATGGGGATGGGAGGGTTTAATTTTTAAAATTCCAGGGCATATGTGAAAAACACATCCTAGCCTTTTTTTTCTCTTTTTAGTCTCTTTCCTAAAGAATCCTGTTGGAAACACATTCTCAGGAGAAGGAATTTGAAAGCCTTTTCAAGAAACCTGGAATGCCCATTAAGAAGGTATGACACAGGGAATCCTGTACCCTTCTTTTACTTACTTTTCTGAGGGTTGTAAGGACGCCCCATCTTTAGTCCACGTGTAGGTGGCCTGACTGGGGGTAACGAGCTCACACAGTATGTTGATGACCTCCGTCTTTTTCGTGATGTACACTGTATTTCCAATCCTTGAATTTATTGTTTTATTGAATGAAATCGAGGTGGGTTCGCTTTGCCTCCTGAGAACAGGTCCCTTGGGCTTGAAGGTCAGCTTGCCTGAGTTCCCCACGTCCGAGCTTTGAGGCCGCCTTCTGGTTTCCGCCCCCAGCTGTGCAGCGGAAGGCACCCCACCAGGGGCACCGCTCCAGGGGGCGTGCTCTGGCTGCACCTTGGCTAACTCGGCCACCAGCTGGTAGATCACCTGGGACGCGAGGTCATCACTGACCTCTCCGGTTTCCATGAGCTGACTCATGTTCCTGATCAGCTCATCGAACTGGGCCGTCTCCATGCTGTACGCTCCGTGCTTGACTGCTGCTTCAAACTGCTTATTCTTAAACTCCCAGGAATTGGGGTTTCCTGCAGAATTCCTGCAGGGACCCAACAGAGCCCTCCAGAAAGGCTGCTTAGCCATTTGGCCGTCCTCTGCGTAAAGTTCATTTTGGTTACCCCACAGCTGCCTCATTTTCTGCCACGTGGCTCCCAAGCCATTGGCTTCCTTGTGGTCGGTCCCCGGATAGTCCCGCGCGCGCCCCCCGAGCGCCGGGGGCGCGATGAGCCGGTTGTCGGTGCCGATGAGTTTGAGAACCGCGGTCTCGTGCGCGGGGCCGGCCACGCAGCGGTACGTGCCGATGTCCGGGGCTGCCAGGCTGTGGATTTTGAGGGAGCCCGACTTGGTGACGCCAAGCCGCTTGGAGTTCTGCAGACAACGGCCATCCTTCTCCCACTGGATCAGGGATTTCTGGAATCGGCGGACCGGGCATTTAATAATCACCGATGTGTTGGGCAGCAAATAGGCTCTGCTCCCCACGGTCAGGTTAATGCGCTTCTCTTCCCTCGTCTGAATGTAGACTCTCTGGACACCAAGGATCTGGGGCCCCTGCTCCCCAGGTTTTGTCTTTGTCTCTGGTTTCGTTTCTGCAGGGGGAAAAAAGACAATGTGAACAAATATCTGCATAATATAAGGTTGCGTCCAAGGCCGATGCAAGTCACAAATATATCTTTGTTCCTCTTAAAACAGCTGACCATATATGTACCATGGAGTATCACTCAGCCACCAGAAAGGATGAATACCTACCATTTACATCAATGTGGATGGAACTGGAGGGTGTTATGCTGAGCGAAATAAATCAGAAAAAGACAATCATATGGTTTCACTCATACGTGGAACATAAGGAATAGTATGGAGGAACACGGGAAGGGAGGGAAAGCCGAATGGGAAGAAATCAGAGAGGGAGCCAACCCATGAGAGACTCTGGACTCCAGGAAACAAATGGAGGGTCGTGGAAAGGGAGGGGGGACAGGGTAACCGGGTGATGGGCATTAAGGAGGGCACATGAAGTGAGGAGCACTGGGTGTAATAGGCCACTAACGAGTCACTGAACACTACATCGAAATTATTGATGTACTATATGCTGGCTAATTGAATTTAAATTTTAAAAAAGGGAAAAAAAGTTGACAATGACAAGATAAATAACAGTATGCCGTATATCCACGGATTGAGGCAAATGTCACAACCATCTACTACATTAGCAGTGAAGAATGGAAATCTGAATGAATGGCATAAAATGTATAAATTATTTTGCAAAGCCCTGGTTTAGGGAAAGGTGAGGTGAAGTGTTTACATCAGAAGGGGTGTCTGATATTGGCAGAGGCCCCCAATATCGACACTCCTTTGCTGATATGACTCGGCCAGCGGCACATCAGCTCTGGGGGAGAAGGCAAGAGCGGGGACGCGAGCGAGTGCATTCAAAGGATCTGGAGGTGAGGACGAGGTGGCTAAGGGCAGCTGATAACCACAGCAAGTCAGTCAAAGCAGCAGGGCCTGAAGGAGCGCGTGATCCCAGAGGAAAAGGGAGAACGGGCCCTCTGAAGCCAGACAGCCCTGGATCTTAGCTCCGCCCCTCGGACGAGGCACCCGATCTCTCTGAGCCTCCTTTTTCCTGCCTAGGGAATGCGGGTAATGCTAGTGTCTTCGTCCGGGGAGTGTGAAAGTTCGGTTGGACCTTTATACCAAATGCTCAGCCCAGTAGTGAGCTGAGGTCGTGACTCAATACGCACTACCTCCATGAGCCCGAGAGCTAACAAAGGGTGGTCCAAGAGGAACCCCCCACCCCAGAGGGACGCGGCTGGCTCGAGCTTGTTCCTGGACGGGGGCTCCAGGAAATGGCCTCGGCCCAAAGAGGATGTGCCTTAGGTCGTCTCCCCTTTGGAAGAGGAACCTGCAGGAAGGCCTCGCTGAGTTCCGGGGTGATTCTGAAGGAGGGGAGGCATGGAGTGGGTGGAAACCTGGTCACTCTTTGATGATACACTTAGGTCCATAGGGACCTGGAGGACCTAGAAGCAGCATGGGGTGACAGAAGGGAGACTGGACTCCTAGCGAAGCTATTGCCAGATTCAGAAGGTCATGGGATCGGGGGTCTCATTACCTTCGAGGATCCTGGTTATAGGTCCTCAGGCCTGGGGCATTTGCAGGGATACACCAGGAGAAGAATCAGACTGAGTCTCCACCTAGACGGCCCTCTCCGGCCCACGGCAGGAGCAATGGTGGGTCTACTGAGACCATTTTTCCAGAACTCCTGGAGTCCTCTTGGGTGGCTTATGAGCCCCATGGGGTCGAGATGCTTGTTGGAGTGGGGCGGTACCAGTACATTCAGGAAAACCACAGGGGTGAACCCATAATTTCTATGGTAGAAGATGTTCTTGGTGAAGGACACGCATGAGTCTGTGTGCAGAGCCCGCAGAGACGCGATTGGTAGGCCAGACTCCTCTCTGGGGTTCTGCCCGCGATGTTCCTCGGCCCATCTCTAAGAGGAGCTGGGTGACCGGTCACACACAAATGCGCTTCCCTGTCGGGTACGGTCTCCACGGAGGAGGTCAAGTTCGCCCTCGCCAGCTCAGGCATACAGATGTTCTTTGGCTCGGCAGCATGGGACGTTGAATATACTGTTGAACGTTCAGAAGCAGGAAGAAAACGTAGGGATTCTCTGGCCCATGGACACTTTATCCATTATTATAGGCAGAGATGCTGTCCAAAATCCTTGGCAACGTGCATGGCACGGGTATGCAGACAGAGGCTTAGTTACCTACCCTTTGGGAAATATGTCCATATTTTTTTTCTTTTTGAGAGACAGAGAGAGAGAGAATCTTAGGCAGGCTCCACACTGATACAGGGCTCCATCTCACGACCCTGAGATCATGACCTGAGCTGTAGTCAAGAGTCAGATGCTTAACCGAGGAGGCACCCAGTGCCCCAATATGTCCAGATATTAACAACTAGTATGTGGGGGTTCAATATCAAGGAAAGCGGCAGATCTTGAACTTTGATGCCCGTTAAAAGCAACTGTATTACTATTTGTTCATCGCAATGCCCTGGGTCCCATCCCAGAAATTCTGACTTACGAGGTGCGGCCCGGACACTGGAATTCGGTTAAGCTCTCGGGGTACCTGAAACATGCAGCCAAGTTTGAGAGCCCCGCCCCCGAGTGTGCCAACGGATTAACCCAAGGCAGCAGAGAAAGGCGTTCCTGACCCCGTTTCTTTTACTGAAAGGCAATGTGATGGGAGGTCGCCAGTCGAGAAGGAAGGGAGAATTAGGGATCGGCACCTGTGTTCTCTGAGCGAAGCCAGCCAAAGTCTGTACGGCATGTGGTGCCTTCTGGAAGAAGACCGAAGGAAGATTTCTTTCTGGCCTCGGCCGCAGTGATCATCTTACCCTGAGTAATTAGCTCGTTTCCCAGCCAATGCACGCTGAACTGTGTCACTGACGGGGCTGCCTCTTCAAGGTCACTGTCGTGTTGGCAAGTTTGGGGCCAAATCTGTGCCCGCACATGAGAGGAGTGTACAATTCCATACCGAATCGTGTGTTCGCCTCGTTTGTTTTCCTTTCTCATTCCCTACCTACTTGTAATTTTACTTACCTGCTTGCAGCCTATAAATACTCCTCCGTGGCCTGTCGTTGTCACCAGGTGGGGTGTGTGTGCCATGTGCCCCTGCACACACGTGAGCACAGCATCTATGACAGACGCGTGCCTGTGTCCCTACACAGAGCCCTCCCGGTTACAACGTACAAGGATCTCGGCGAACGCCCTGTCTGCTCATGGGACCCACGTGGGTCTCGGGGTGGCCGACAGTGGAAAGATGTGAATAGCTTCAAAATCACAATACGAACTGGGCCAAACTCAGGTTTTTGAATTTGTGCAACTGAGGCACGTGAGAAGACAGGCTTTCAAGGTTGCCATGCTGCGAAGGATGAGGTCATCGCTGGAACGTTCCTGCAGGTCCTGGGAGGCGGAAGCCCACGTGGGCAATGCAACACACAGGCTTGGCTGAGTGGTCCCGGCCAGGGGTGAGCTGAGGCTGGCAGAGGCCCACGCAGCAGCCCGGTGCCCCAGAAGTGACCAGGGGCGTGGGTTCTAATTACCTTTCAGTCCACTGGCTGGCACTCGTTCCTCAGTTAAGCCTGAGGCTTAAACCAGACGGGGCCCTGACTCCCTCCAAGGCAGCCTGGGGAGTCGGAAGGTGATGGGCAGTGGTGAGCCTTGGCGAGGAAGCTGCCCAGGGGGCTGGGGGAGCCAGTGAGAGGCCATCCGCTCCCTCTGGCCGCGTGCCCATCATTGGAAGGTCAGCCCCGTGACCCTGGCTGGCTCCCTTCCCAGCCCGGCTTTCGCAAGTGCTCGTGCTGGGTACACAGTCGCTGAGTGAGCAGGTGTGGCCGGGGACTGATCCAGGGCTCGGGCTCTGCCAGGCTGCCAGGTTCCACAGCTTGCACCAGTTCTCCTCTGGGGACTCCTGTGGGTTCCTCTGGAGAAGGGCCAGGAGCACGACATCACTGGACACGGCTGTTAGGCAAGACCTGGCCTGGTTTTGGGTGACTGCCTCCTCCTGCCCGTAGACAATGGCCCGGCACTGCAACACTGGCTCAGCCTGACTGGGGAGGGCATCGTGGACTCTGCGGAGAGCGGCCAGGTCTCCTTCCTCCTGGAGGGGCTGCGGGCCCGTGCAGGGTACCGACCCCTCCTCCCCTCTCCCGCTGTGCTGGATGTGAGAAATGCCACATCTTCTGGCTTTTCGAGACAAGCTCTTCCTTCTAGAGGTCTTCCTTCTGGTCCTCTGCCAGCCTGCCCCACCCCACAGAGGCCAGCCCTGGGAACCCGAGGCAGTTTACGGCAACTGTGTCTCAGCTCCTTGCTTGTCCGCGTCCTGCCTTACTTCCAATCCTGTCCCCGCGGGAACTCTAAGCCTTGGTGCCAGGCCAGCTTTCTGCCCCCCGGCCATCTGGGCTGGGTATGGACACTTGGTCTCGCCAGCATATGGCTCCGGCCACGCCCGAATGGGCTTCCGCTGCAACGCGGCCCCTTAGCCTTCCTAGCAGCCCTGCAATCCCAGTGCCATGAGAGCCCGCCCCGAGTGCTGCCGCCGGGCTGGCTCCCGTCCCTCCACGAGCACGGATGGGCAGGCAGGCTCGTCTGGAGCTCAATCAAGAACCAGGGCGCGCTGGACTCTCTCCAGACTCCTCCGAGGGTAGAGGCCGGGGAGCTGAGACACGGCAGCAGGGGCGCTGCGGGCAGAACTTGCTAAATGAGCCAGGACGGCCCAGTGGCCCCAGGGAAGCCGGCTACGGTCAATGGTAACTGCCACATCAGCCTGACAGTGGCTTCTGTTTATTGCTTCTCGGGCCCTTTCCAACCACACACCGTCTGGCTTCGGCTCGGAGCTCCCCACTAAATGCTCTCTGAGAAAGGCCACCTGTGGTCCGTCCCCCAGTGACGAATACAAAGTCTCCCTTCTGCGTTCTTGGTGGCCATTCGAGGACACATGGCTCCCTCAATCACTCGCTTCTCCAAGAAGTCCCCCCGCTCACGTGTTCTCACCCTCACCGGCCTTCCCGGCCGCGGCTCGGCGACACTGCTCAGGGCGCTGCGGCCTCCCCTCTGGTGTCGTGCTCTGACCTTCTCGGATGACCTTGCCGGTGTCCTGAGCAACTCGGAGCTAACTTATCTGATCTACTTGATCTGGTTCAGTCTATCAGTTCTGGTCTATCAGTCTAGTTTATCGAGCCTAGTTTACCGGGTCTGGTTTACCTGGTCTAGTTTATGAAGTCTAATTTATCTGTCTAGTTTATCAAGTGTAGTTTCTCTAGTCTAGTTTACCGGTCTAGTTTATTTGGTCTAGTTTATCTAGTTTATCTGATCTAGTTTATTGGGTTGAATTTATCAGGTTTAGTTTATCAGGTCTAGTTTATCTGTCTTGATTATCTGGTCTAGCTTATCTAGTCTATCTGGTCTGGTTTATTAGGTCTAGTTTATCTGGCCTAGTTTATCTGCCTAGTTTATCTAGTCTGTTTATTTGTCTAGTTTACCTGGTCTAGTTTATCATTCTAGTTTACCTGGTCTAGTTTACCTGGTCCAGTATATCTGGCCTAGTTTATCTGTCTAGCCTGGACATCTCCCTGGGGCTCCAGACCTAATTATCCACTGCTTCTCAGAAATCTCAACACATTATGTTTGCCTCCCATCCCATCCCAGGTACCCTCCTCTTCTTGTCTTCCCTGAGTTAAGGGCATCACTTCCTCCCAATGACCCCAAGCCAGAAAGCAGAAAGTCATCATGACTCCTCCCTGTCCAGTGGTGTTCTGACCCTACCTCTCACCAGCCCTCGGGTCACTGAGGTTGTTAGTACTCGTCCCCAACTCTGCATTCAGCCGTGTCACATCGGTCACCCGAAGCCAGCCATGATGGGAATACTTATACCACAGAAACCAGCAAAAGAAACAAAGGGTAGCTACCCTCCCCCCTCCCCCCTGGGCCCCAGAGCTGGTTGTTAAACACTTATAAGCACCGCTCGTCCCTATCCCTTAGCTCCCGGCTCGAGGGACTTAGGTGGGATATTTGAAACATTCTGAGAATCCACTGCAGTGCTCTCTCACTCAGACACTCCACAGGCCCTTACCCAGACTCCCAGCCTACACCCTTGTATTTACCCACTGCATCCATATAGCTGTCAGAGTAAATAAACCAAAATGAAATCTGACTGTGTCATCCCCTCCTTGGATAAAATCTAAACTCCTTATGAGCCTCTACAACTAAATTCTCAAGCTTTCTCTTTTGTCATAATGTTGAACCTATGTTCTAATCCTGCGGCATTTCTGGCGGTTTCTCCGGACATAGGACTCCATTTGGCACCCTCTATCTTTGTCCACACTGCTCTCATCCCCCGGATTCTACGGGGTCCTCCTCTACATGAGCCTGGAGAATGGACACTTAGCTTCCAGAGCTCTGCCCAAGGGAACCTCCCTTGTGAAACTTTTCCGGACCTCCCTCTCCCCCAAGAGCATCGACCACGGCCTTCTGCATCCTCTCGTGGGGTGCCCTTACAGTTCTCGTTTGTTTGTAGATATTTCTTTCCCATTGGACTCTGGGATCTTAGAGACAAGGGAATGCACCTTTTCTGTTTCATATCGTGACACCTAAAACCCAGTAGCACTTGGTGAATGACCGCAGAAAGAATTAAGGAAATCGTATCATCTGACACTGAAAACTATGGATGTCTAGGAAGAGAGATCATCTCTATCCTTAGGGCACTGCATTGTGCTGGGTACAGAGTAAGGTCTTACTCTTTAATGAATGAATAAATGAATGAATGACTGAGTGTATGCCCTTGGATGTTGCAGGGCAGATGATCCAATCCCGAGAGGGGTACTGCCAAGTTGGGCCTGTGCCCCCCAAGGTCTCGATGGGCTGCAGCTACGTCAGGCAGGGGGGGTGTCACTGGAATTGAGAAGCTACAGGGACAGTGGAGGCAGAGGGGCTGTATTCTCTTCTAAAGGACAAGGTGTGTGTAGGAGGTAGGAGAGCTAACGAGGCAGATACTGGGTTGGAACCAAGCGGGAGACCAAGAGCTGCAGAGAAGTGAGTGTGTTCAAGATAACCCCTGGCAAGGCATATCTTTTCTTAACATTTCAATCGCCTAATGCATACCTGGGTGCCTCCCCTCCCTCTACCATCTTGATCTCAGTACTTTGACAAAAAATAAGAGTTCTTTACCAAGTCTCAGGAAACCTAAAAGCCTAGAGCTATAATTAAAAAAAAAATCTAAAATCAAACACTACATTCCTGTTACTATTTTTCTTCAGATCCTTAGAAAACCAAGACAGGGAGGGGCACCTGGGAGGCAGAGTCGGTTGAGTGTCCTACTCTCGGTTTAGGCTGAGGTCTGATCTCAGGGTCATGAGACCAAGCCCTGTATCGGACTCTGTACTCAGCATGGAGTCTGCTTGTGTTTCTCTCCCTCTCCCTCTGCCCCTCCCACTGTGCGCTCGCTTGCTCTCTCTCAAATAAATCTTAAAAACAAAAAAAAGAAACCAAGACAGGCAGACTTCTAGCAGCAATATAAGGACAATCCAAGTCAGACATATTGGAAAAGCATTTCTATGGGTATAAGTCATTGTGATAAGCACTTCCAGGGGCCTATGTGGAGAAAAGTCCAGGGCTACTGGGAACCTACCCCATACAGGCTCCCGCCCTCACGGGACCCAAGACACAGCACAAGTTACTCTGTGACATTTTATTCTATCTTAAAGCTATAATAGAAATTAAAAGGATGGCATTAAAAATAACCAATATTGGGGCGCCTGGGTGGCTCAATGGGTTAAAGCCTCTGCCTTCGGCTCAGGTCATGATCTCAGGGTCCTGGGATCGAGCCCCGCATCGGGCTCTCTGCTCAGCAGGGAGCCTGCTTCCTCCTCCTCTCTCTCTCTGCCTGCCTCTCTGTCTACTTGTCATCTCTCTCTCTGTGTCAAATAAATAAATAACATCTTAAAAAAAATAACCAATATTTTTGAGGCTTTAACTCATGCCTTTAACACGTTGTTTCTAAGCGCTTTATAGGTGTTATTTCTCAGAACAATCCTACGAGGTAGATATGACTATGACTCCTCTTCACAGAGGAGAAAATCGAGGCTGGCAGGGATTAGGTGACTTGCCCAATGTCACAGGACGAGGGATCGGAACAACTGGGATAGTACCTCAAGTGAGTTAGCTTAACCACAATGTCGTATTACCTTCCAGAGATTCATACAACTAAGAAAGGTTACTGGGGAAGGCAGGGTTAGTAATGGTCTTTCAGGAATAAGAAGAATGTCAGTCTCTAGATAGGGCGGGAGAAAGAACTCAAGCGAGGGTCAACGTCTGCCGTGAGGGAAGGCGGGGAATGGAGGGGGGAGGGGAGACGCAGGCAGGGGCAGAAGTGGACCAAGGGGTGCTCAAGACGTCTCCCCCACCCTCCCTCCACCCCGCTGCACATCAGAGTGTCAAAACGAAGACTGGCAAAATGCACTCCTCCAAATGGGTCTTACTTAAACCCGAGGCACCAGTTAGAAGACTTATCTAAAAGTGGAGGCTTGAGAGGGACTAGGATCACAGCACAAGTGGGCTCGGTCTTTCTTGCACTCAGACTCCCTTCAATAATGCAAGGGTCAGGCCTACAATGAAGACCGTGCATTTCCAGTCTGGGGAGCAGACGGGGCACGCAGGAGTGAGGTGAAGGGGAGAGGAAAGTCAGAGGGCATTATGGGCCCTGACAGTCCCAGGGGAATCAAAGACAAAGGCACCAGCAGAGCAAGGGAATCGGAGCTCCCGCGGGGCAGACAGCAACTATGGTGAATTTTTAGGGGATTCTTAGGAAATAGGGAAAAACACACGACGCCCAGGTAAATCAGAAAGCATGACTACGAAGCCCGGTGATATTATTTCCTTCAGTGGATCCCAGTAGCTCAGGGCAGGGAACGAAAACCCAAACAAATACCACCTGGAAGGTAATACCAGCGTTGAAGTGAGCAGGTGCTCAAGGTTGAAGGAAGGGCAAGACTATCTCCAGGGGAGGCTTTCACCGCATAAGCAGGAGCAGGATGGGGGTGGGGGAGGGAGAGCAGGAAGCTACTTCTGAGGGCCACGTCTGAGCCAGTGTGACCATGCCAGGGTGACGGGGCAGGAGGTCAGCGACGGTAGGAGATAGGGACATCACGGTGTTAGAAAGGTCACGGACACGGATGTTGGTTGTCGGCGAGGAAGAATGGGCCTGATGCTGGCGTGTGCTGGAAGAAGGCAGCCGGGGTCTGTGCGATGCACTGGAAGGTGTGCGGAGGGCGGTGTTAGTGCTGAGCGCACGATGGCGGTGGGGAAACGGTGCGGGACAGCAGGGGTCGGGAGGACGGGTGAACGCCAAGTGCATCACTCGGCTCTGAGAGATGGCGGTGGGGAGAAGAGGATGCCACCACACAGTGCAAAGGGAGAAGCCACATTTCAGCAACCCAGGGCCGCCGAGTAAAGGTGATGGCATGAGCCAGGCTACACCGGGAATGGAGGCCCAGCTCGGGGTGATCTGGCAGGGCTGGGAGCAGGCGTTCCCCTCTCTTCTCTGTTTCTGTGACCCACATGTTTGGCACGCTAGGGAATGGGGTGGGGAAAGCAGAAATATTACTGGCTTTTTTCTTGTTCTTTGGCCCTCCCTAACGCTTATAATTTTGCTCCATTCCCCGCGGCATGCTATAATAGTTTATAATTTTATCGGCACCGTGCTGCATACCCTAACAACCAAGATACATTTCCGCATGCTATTCTGTGCTCATCTTAGAGGACGTTCCGGTACCCCTTTAATCTCACTCTCCTCGAAGTCAGTTTACAGTCTAATTGCATTGCTATGCAGCCATCCGCAATTAATAAAAGTCAGACAGATAAGCATTTGAAGCAGGACACGGTGCCATATGCCACAGGCATTCTTGAATTCCGGGACATGAGGAAACTTGGAATCTCAAATTTTTGGACTGTCAAGATTTTGGAAAAGTGTCCTCGAAGAATTCCCAGGGAAATAAGTTGACGTTGTCCATGAATCAGCATAAAGAGGTGGCTGAAGCGCGGACTCAAGAATCAGACAGATCTGTGGTCAAACGGGCCAAGGCGTCCAACTGGCTGCTATGGATCGTTGGCCAAGTCTCATACATTCTCGAAGTCTTGGGTTTCTTGTCTCTAAATGGGGATAATATCTGTCTCACAATTGCTGGGGACTAAAGGACTCCATACAATAAATGGAATAAATAGTCAAAAAAAATTCTACTTTTTTTTTTTAAATTTATAACTGTTTGTTTGTTTTACTTTGTTTTATGAGTTTCTCCAAGAAAGTTGTTGGTATATTTGGATTTTATATCTCAGGGTTTTTTTTTTTTTTCCTTAAGCAGCATTAACATAATAGTTAATTTCTGATTTTTGTTTTCTTACCATAAGCTCAGGAGGGTACCTGAGGTACTTAGTAGGTGAATTCACTTTACAGGTGAATAATAAAAGACTGTGAACAAGAAAGCAGGGGACAGAACTAGAAGCTGTGCAGTCCTAGTATGCCTTTCCTCTTGCTCTGAACCCCACCTCCCCCCACTACTTTGCCACCTTTTTTTTGTTTGTTTGTTTTTATGTATTTATTTGAGAGACAGAGAGAGAGCATGAGCAGGGTAGGGGGAGAGGGAGACGTAAACTCCCCACTGAGCGGGGAGCCCATGGAGGGCTCCCAGGACCCCAGGTTCATGACCTGATCCAAAGGCAGGTGCTTAACTGACTGAGCCACCCAGGTGGCCCTCTGCTGCCTTATTTTCATGTGTTGTCATCCACCGTCCTACATGAAACACACATGCATATGTGCAAACATATATTCTCTTAATGTACACGGAAAGTACGCAGGAGTCTGACACACATATTAGCTTTTGGATATAATGAAGTCATACTTTTAACTCTTTATACTAAGCTTGTTATTTAGAATTAATTGAAGTGCCCAAGCTCCCATTAAAAAAATGATAATTTATGTTTTCATCCTTGCTGGTTTTAGATTGTACACAAGAACAGATACCTGAAAACTTAAAAATACTTAGTTCTTCTGCTCTTCCTGGAATGGACCCAAACGCTTCATTGGCGAAGTAAACCGGAAGGCAGTCCGGCTTAACTTCTACAAGGAAGACTCCCGAATTGTTAGGGGAAGAAATCATGGCCACGCGAAGGACAGAAGGAAGTACAAATGCAAGTGAGGAAGCCTAACCGACGCATTTGCACAGATTAGAAACGTGCTGCTTTAGGGGAAGTGAAGCCATCGGGACAAGAGGAACAGAACAAGCATATCCGCTGGAGCGCGGCCTGGACATACTCACTGGGGCACGCAGGCATCTGGCAAGGTCTTACGAGAGGGGGCCCTGGCAGGTCTCGGCACATCGTCTCACCGAGCGGGACACGCCGGCCTTTGGCTGTCAGCTTCTGACACACCTGCTTTCTTCGCTGGGTTCCAACACCACAACTGACGGAACACTGCAAAGAGAACCGTGCACCCGTCACGGAGCGTCCGCAGACAACACAGCCGACAGCCGAATCCCCGACGGCCCAACGAGAGGGGCCCCGCGTGTGGCTGCGCCCGTGCAGAAGCCATTTCCTAGGCTCAAACCCCTCTTATTTCTCATTGTTAATTTATGTCTTTAATTCAAGTATACATGACACACAATGTTACATTAGCTTCAGGTGTACGACACCGTGATTGGCCAAGTCTATACGGTACTCAGTGCTCACCGCGGTCAGTGTCACCGCCTGTCACCACCCACCATCATTACGGTATCACTGACTGTATTCCCCACACCATACTTTTCATTCTCGTGACTGGTCTTCGTTTTCTTTTTTTTTTTGACTTATCTTTTATGATACAGGGAGTTCCCGCCTTCCCTCCCTTCCTTCCTCCTCTCTGAGACAGTAATTTATTTCCAGTAATTTACTGTCATGGGTTTTTTTTTTTTTTTTTGGCAGTGTAATCGATATCTGATTTTTTAGTTGTTTATTTATATAGTAAAATGATTGCATTAAAAAAAAAAAGACACACACCCACGACCAAGACTTCAAGAAGCAGAAAAGTCTTAAAGGAAATTTTTTTAAAAACCACTCAAACTACATAAAATAACACTAATATTTGATCAACGTGTGCATAACATTGATATTTGATAATCATTTTGTGTACATGCAGTTTTAATTTAAAAACGTCATGTAGTTTTATTAGGTGTATTAGAAAAAAGGGAACTAAAGAAGAATTAAACGAGTTGTCGAACATCTTTTTTTTCCTTGCCCTAACAATTAATCCCCTAAAGAACCCTGCAATGTTAATGAAGAAAATTGGAGAAACCAACAGGAGAGTTAGATGACGGTTTTTAATGACATGTTTTGACTTCGGAGAGTAGCTACTGGCCCCCTGCAGAGAAGGACGAGGACATGAGACCATCCGGTCCTCCCATCCACTCCCCCAAAACTCCAGTTAGCCTCCGTGATACCATTTAGGTGATGTCAGGATTTCTGTTATTTACGGTCTGTTCTGAGATGCGACTGCTGATTAGTCCTCACCCTGTGCATAAATGAATTCATTACTCATTTCCCATCGTTTTCATCAGCGTCTGTGCATTTCTGCTGAGTCATCTTGGCCCTGCAGGATTTTGGCACTGGGCTTATGGACATGTATTCTCTGAGCGCCTCTCTGTTGCCCTTTTTTTCACTTTATTTATTTATTTATTTATTTATTTATTTTGAATTTTCTATTTAAATTCAACTCAATTAACACATAATGTATTGTTGATTTCAGAGGCAGAGGTCAGTGATTCATTAGTTGCATAGAACACCCGGTGCTCATTCCCTCGTGTGCCCTCCTCAATGCCCAACACCGTTACTCTATTCTTCCACCTCCCACCCCCCAGCAACCCTCAGTGTGTTTCCTGTTATTAAGAGTCGCCCTCTCTGATTTCCTCTTGTTTTATTTTCCTCTCTTCCCCTATGATCCTCTGTTTTGTTTCTTAAATTCCACCTTTGACTGAGATCATCCAATTGTCTTTCTCTGATTGACTTAGTTTGCTTAGCACAATACCCTCTAGTTCCATCCCCACCTGTGTAAATGGTAAGTATGCATCCCTTCTGATGGCTGAGTAATATTCCATTGTATATATACACCATTTCTTCTTTATGGAATCGTCTGTCCATGGACGTCTGGGCTCTTTCTACAGTTTGGCTATTGTGGACACTGCTGCTGTGAACGTTGAGGTGCAGGTGCCCCTTCGGATCACAATGTTTGTACCCTTCGAGTAAATACTCGGTAGTGCAATTGCTGGATCGTAGGGTAATTCTATTTTTGATGTTTTGAGGGGCCTCCATACTGTTTTCCACAGTGGCTGCACCAGCTTCCATTCCCCCAGCACCAGAAAGGGGAAGAGCCTTCCCCTTTCTCCACATCCTTGCCATCATCTGTTATTTCTTGTGTCGTTGATTTTTAGCCATTCTGACTGGTGTGAGTTGGGATCCCTTTGTGGTTTTGATTTGTATTTCCCTGATGCCTTTCTACATGAAGAACACTGAGATACTTGGGTCAGACTTTCTCTCCCTTTGAACCGTGCAGACCCTCTTCCACTGTCTTCGTGCCCTGGATGCTGCTGTGAGGATATGCACAGCAAGACGGGGAATTTCTGCTGTGTATCTATTTGTCCTTTCTGCTCAGAGGCCTATGGGCTCTTCCTTTATCCATGAAGCTCTGCCCCGTAGGCCGGCTACATCACAGGGGGTCATATTTTCTTGGCACGTGGTACGTCCTTCTGACATACAGACCAAAGCATTTACCAAAGAAAGTTTTTATTATTATTTGTCGTTAACAAATTACCCTTTACTATCTCTGAATATTTTTCTCTTCATTTTCTGTGCCATTTGCTCTTTTCTTTTAACAAAGACCGATGCACTCGGGTTGATCTCCTGTCTTCCGCACCCCTCGCAGTAGGTGCGGCATTCCAGCCTCTACACATCTCCGTCTTCTGTCATGTTCTTTAATTTTGTTGTTGTTTGTAATCTGTGGGGTTTTTTGGTTTTTTTTTTGCCCACGACTATTCCAGCTGTCTTCTCCTTTTGTTGACTTACAATCTCTTTTCGAGCTCAAACCTCATTTTCAAGCTACTTTTCCGCCACACACCAGGACCACGCTTTCCTCGGGAATACAGAGCCCATTTGTTGGAACTGTTCCCCGGGTAATAGCTTTGTGGTATAACTGCTATTCCTGCGACTCTTGCTTGCTTTTCTTTCCCTGCAACCCGACTTCCTCCTCCTCCTCCTCCTCCACGCCCCGGCCTCCCGCCCCGGCGTGCTGCCTAGGCTTCTGCTGGAGCCCTGAGTGCGGCTGTGTGCGAGCAAACGGGCAGGGGGTGAGCGAGGGGGGCTTGCATCTGTCGTGTACAACACCCTGGTTGGTTCCACACTTTCACTTTTGTTGTCCAGATGTCTGTTCAGCTCTTGGCATTCGCGTGGCCACAGTGACGCAGAGAAGAGCCTTTCCGCAGCGGGCTCACTGTGGACTCATGCAGCAACTGCTGACCCTTCCTCCCCCCCAGCTTCATCCCTGGCAGCCTTCCTCAGCTAGGAGGCTCGCGAATGTCAGGTCTCCTTGGGCGCCCCCTGCCCCACGGCTCCACGGGGACGTTCTCCGGGCAGCTCGTGGTCTAGCCCTCATCTGCCCTCTGTAATCAGAGGGCCGTTGATGAGCCTTGGAGGACCGTTGCACACTGCCCTAGGGAGAGCTACCCCGCACTTGGCGCCCGAAGGATACTTGCCAGCTCCCAGCCTTCCCTTTCGTTCTGGCCCAGATTTTACGGTCTTTGGCAGGTGTGTTCCATGATTTATAGCTTGGGATTCTGGCCATTTCATTGTTCACTGAAGACGGAGTGTTCCCGCTCTTCCGTGCTCCTTGTGGGTTTTTTGTTGGGTTTCAAAGGAGAGGAATGGAATTTTTTAAAAAATCCTTTATTGTCGTCTTTAACAGAAAGCCCTAAACTGTTCATATTTTTCAGTATAGAGAAAAGCTTTTTGTAAGCTTTTGAACAAGTAACTTAAAATTACCATTTACCAAATTATGATTTATTTGTTTAACCAAGTCAAATCATCCTCTAGGGGTTTCCCATGTAATAAAAATTAACATCAACCTCCTTTTTCTTTTTAAAGGTGTATTAATTTATTTATTTGAGAGAGAGAGAGAGAGAGCGCAAGGGGAGGGGCAGAGGGAGGGAGAGAGAGAGAGAATCTCAAGCAGACTCTCCACTGAGCGCAGAGCCCAACATGGGGCTCTATCCCGGGGCCTGGAGATCACAACCTGAGCCAAATTCAAGAGTCAGCCACCCAACCAACTGAGCCACCCACGCACCTAAAAAATTAACATCAACTTTTTAATTTTGCTTCATATAGCAGTGACTTACATAATTGCCAGTCTCCACTCATAAGCCATTTCTAATGATAAATATATAATTTTTCCCCCATGATGAATGGGAGCATCATTTATAAACCCCTTCTCTCAGTGGAGGTCTTACATGACCTTGTGTCACCTACGTTCAAAGTCAGGGTGCCATTAGAGAATGTCCCCACCTCGGAAAGAAAGAAAGTGACCAAATCAGTGCCGTTAATTACAATTCACAAAGCAGCAAACTTATCCAAAACTTCTACTATTTATTCTACAGAAATCTGGTAGATTCCTTTGGAAGAGCTCAGGGGAACAAGATACCCTGAGTTTTTGTAACTTTGCAATAGTTTGTCTGTGACCTTTACACTTGAAGGTCACCTTGCCAGGCTGTAACATCCTTGGCTCTCATTTTCCTTCTTGTAATATATTAGATATGTTGCTCCATTGCTTTCTAGTAGGAAGTGGTCTTGCTGAGAAGTCTGATGCTAGTCTGATTTTCTTGCCTTAGTAAGTGACTGGGTCTTTTTGCCTGGATATACAAACACATTTTCCCTTATCTTTAAAATCCGGTACTTTAGCAGAAGCTGTCTTGATATTGGCCGTGGTGGGTCCACTTTCCCGGGGCTTGGTGTGCGCTTTCAATACTGTGATTTGTGTTACATGGTGATTTGATTTATAGTTTCATACTGTTGTCTTGGTTTTCTTTTCTTGGGACTCTAATAATACTTACATTCTGGATTTTTTTCTCTCTTTCATATCTACTATTTTTACTTGAATTCTTTCTATTTCTCTTTGATTATTTTCAATTCCCTCCTCTCTTTCCTTTCTCTTATTACACTTCTTTCTAGTTTACTCTCCACTTGCGACGTTTTCCCATAAGTTGTCTGGTTCTCTCCTGAACCACGTCAGCTGCTTCTCTTCACATCCCCGTTACCTCTTCAACTCATTTCTGGGCTTTTCTGTTTCTGATTTGTCCCTATGTATTTCTAAATTCCTTTTAACTCATTTCAAAAGAGCAAGTTATATTTTCATCTGCCAAATTTTCATGATGTGGCTATGCTATTGATACTTTTTATCTCACACTATCTTTGTATGAGGCCTGCTGATGCTATTTAAATAAATTTTTTTTTTCTGAACTTTTAGGAGAGTGTAAGGAGGTGGCAGTGTTTCAAGGTCATTGTCTTCAGTGTTCCTTCTTCTGGTGTTGAAGAGAAGGAGTCAACAGTTTGGCCACAGCTCTAAGATGCATACCGTCTGGACTCTTCTGCTCCCAGGGGTCCGAGCATCCCCTCCCTTCCCCTGTGTGTCCTTTCTCAGCTTGGGCTACAGTTGTGGCAGGTTTGCTGGATGTTTCTTCATCCCTTAGGGATACATGATCCCCTTGTGCTTTCCAGTCTTCTTACGGCCCCAGGGGGCTTGTAGGATCTTCCTCATACTCAACCACAGCCTGGGACCTGGCGTCCTCTCTCAGGGTCACTGATGGGTCTCAGACTCCAAGGTGGCAACGTATCCTTGACTTCTGTGTTCCCTGGCTCTTGGCCTGGTCTTAAACCCTCTCTCTACGGGCCTACCTGTTAAACCTACAGCTTCTGCCCAGTTTCCCCTATGATGCGTGGTTTGGCCTTACCCACATGTTATCACTCGTGTTAAAGTGGCTATCTGTGTTTTTCTTTCCTTTGGCGATTCTAATTGCTCCGTTTTTTTTTTTAATTGAAGTACAGCTGGCATACAATATTATATTTGTTTCAGGTGTACAACAGAGTAATTAGACAACTCTACGTACATCACGAAATGCTCACTGCGATAGCACCCCGCCATCATGACTTCGCTTCACTGGAAGCCTCCTACTTTCAAAGGAACTGACAACATACGCTCCTATATCCCAGCATTCACTTTCTTGTGGCTTCAACTATTGCTTAAATGCTGATGCTTCCCAAAGTTAACTTTGCACGGATCTCTCCTGAGCTGCCATTCCTTACTGATGCCTTGAGTGGCCCCCAAACTACACGCACTTTAAAATAGACTCATTTTTTTCTCCCTTTCAAGTCACATCCCAAATGTGTTTTTCCTACCTCAATTCATTTTAAAATGAATGCCAGCTCTAGCATTGACCACGCGCCTCCTTTTTGCTCCTTTCTTACGCATTCGGTCACCCAATCTGCCCACCACATCTGCTCACCGTTGCCCACCACTATCTACTATTCTCTACCCAACCGCTTCCTTTCTCTCCTTGGTTTTATTCCAATCTCCTCTAAAAAGCCCTCCTCTGGTTCTTCCCCCCCACCCCACAATGTGCAGTTCACACCACAGCCAGAACCGTGTGTCTAAAAACGCTGCGTTTCACCTCCCTATTCAGAAACCTTCCTCGGTGTCCTCGGCCACTGCAGGGACAAGCACGAAGACCCGAGGTCCTTCCTGGTCTGACTGCATCCTCTCCTCTCCGTCTCATCTTCCACTTCTCTACGGCTTCCTCGTCTCCAGCCACGGAAGATTGACAAGCTGCCACCCGTGCCTCTGTGTGCACTCTTGTCCCTGCCTGGACACTCTCGGTCTCCTTTCCGCCCAGGCTGCACTCAACCTCGAAGATCAACTCTGTGGCTGCACCTTCTGCAGCACTTCCCTGAGACCCACGCAGGCGAGGAGGTCTCCCCTCAATTTCCACAGCAGTTCTGTACACGGGAGCCTTTTATCGGGCTTGTTACATAATTTTCTGTGTCTGCCTCCTTAAACAGTGAGCTTTTACCGAGCATCAAGTAGGATACATAGATGCAGAGATGGTCCTTCCCCTCTGGCAGCTATGATCTAGGCAAGAAAATATGGCCTATCTGTGTGTGTGTGTGTGTGTGTTATTTAAAATAAGTGGAAACAGATAGAAGTGCATGGACTTGGATACACTGGGTATATTTCAGGTGGGTCAAAATATAAGAGTAAACTGTCATCTGGAGTCTAAAAATACATTATTATTCACATAGAAGAGTGTTATCTACAAAAGTATTAATATTAAGAAACTCATAATTAATACTACATAATAAGAAATTAAAAGGAAGATTTTAGAATAAGCCTGGAAAGCTGGGATATGCTTTTATTCATGGAAGGAATACCCAATCACCTTTGATTAAGACCAAACTAACCTTGCAGGATGATGATTGATACAATGGATTTTCAGCTAGGGATCAGATATTTCCTAGCTTTACCAACCACCAACTATGAAGATAAAAATAAGAAACACCTTAGAGGAGCCCAACCAAGGTTCTTAGACTTTGTGAAAAGGAGTCCAGACATCATTGGAACTTCTTGAGATCATTTCCATTGTAAGTAACCATCAATAAGCTGAAACTGTCTTAGCAATAGGATTGTGTGTGTGTGTGTGTGTGTGTGTGTGTGTGTGTGTGTGTGTAACCCTTTCATGCAGTGGTGTGCTGGTAAACATTTCACAAGTTCTTGGGAAGAGAGCACTAACGATAATATTTGCCAACGTCTGTGGTGTGAATGCTCCGACCACGGCTGTTTTCAAGCTATCACCCTGATGTCACTGAGCACAAGGTAGAAGACCACAGTTGGTTCTAGCAAGTTCTTATGACTCACTGTTATTTTCATGCATCATAATTAGTAAGCCTATTGAAAATTAGAATGCCAGATCTATAAATCCATGTGTCCGGGATGTACCTTGAGCTGCTCTTCGTAAAAATGTCTCGTTAAAGAGATCTTCTCCTTTTTACTTAGCATATGGATCAATTTCAAGAATTGAAGAGTTAGCAGGTGTCAGAAATGAACACAGGAGCTGAAGAAATCAGAGATGAGCCTAAGTGTTGGAGAGACGGTGGTGTATGGACAGAGACAGGGAGTGAGGGCGGAGCTGGTTGGGAATGAAGAGGTTGTCTCTTGGCTTTCCCGGGTGGAAGACACACCCTATTTGGAGAGAAGGTTAGAGACGACTAAACAGAAGGTTAGAGACTGTTCCTGGAGATGGAGAATTTCTTATAGAAGTCAGAGAAGAGGTCAGGACACAGAATCAGCTGTGGAGGAAAAAAACGCAGTGATACACATCAAATATCTGTCCGGTCAAATATTGTGCTTTCTGGAGATCTGGAGGAAGACAAACCCGTCGACAAGATGTAGTTAAGTAAACAGGAAAAATAAAAAACACCAAGAAACATCATGAAGGAAGATGATGGAGGTAGACAAAATGGTCAAATCCTGCATCAAAGCACAGATTTCCGTCAAGGAATGTGGCCCCAAAACAGGCTGCAAGGGACCCATAGACCACACAAGTCCGCCATTTGGGAAGACCGCCTTGTAGAGGAGTCAATGCTCCCTTCTTAGAAGTTGAAATGCAGTGTTAAGAATCGAAGGCTTCTTCTTGCCTAAAACTGAGTTCAGATCTAAAAACTAACAAGCCAATGAATGAACAAAGCCCGAACATGCCATGAATAGAGCAAGTGTTGGGAAAGGGGACTCTCCCAGCTGCAGGCTGAGAGGTCTGGCTCGGTGAAAAATGGGAATTCTGGCCCAGCTCCAT
Source organism: Nasua narica (assembly GCA_028533885.1). NCBI lineage: Eukaryota > Metazoa > Chordata > Mammalia > Carnivora > Procyonidae > Nasua > Nasua narica. Next base: position 2,324,067 of record CM052797.1, read on the forward strand.
AGCCTCTCTCTGTCCAGGGTTAGTGGCCAGTTCCAACGTCGAGAGGCCTTATCCGGAACCACGAGATGGACGGCTGCCCCCGGAGTGAGCCAGCCCATGGCAAGAAGACTCGTCTGGCAGAAACCTTTGGAGAGGGTGGCAGCTTGGCATCAGGGCCTCTGCCAAAACAAAGCAACTCTGCAAGGAAAGGAAATTTCAACGAACAGGAGAAAAGCTGAAACCCAGCGTGTGCATCTGACTGGACCCGAGTCTGGATACTGGCTTTTGCTTTCAAAGGCTGAGGCCGGCTCTGCCTTCCTGAGTGTGCGTGCGTGCGTGCCCACCCTGCCTCCCGGACAGAGGATTTCTGGAGATGCAGCTTTGGCTGGGAGGGGGGACGATGTCTCGCCTGTGCTCCAGCTAATCTCTGGGGGTGACCGCTAAGTCGCTCTTGGGCTGCCCAGTGGTTGCCTAGGAAACCGACTCACCCAAGGTCCAACCCAGCTCACATGGGCAACCTTCTCTTCTGTCTCCTCTTATTTCTCCTTGCAAAAAGCCTTCTTCTTCTTCTTTTATTTTTTTTAAGATTTATTTATTTATTTTAGGGAGAGGGAGAGAGCACAAGTGGAAGGAAGGGGCAGAGGGAGAAAGAGCATCTCAAGAAGACTCCCCACTGAGCAAGGAGCCCCACATGGGCTTGATCTCACAACTCTGAGCTCATGACCTGAGCTGAAACTGAGAGTTGGATGCTTAACCAACTGAGCCACCCAGGCTCCCCACCCCTGCAAACATGCTCCGAATGAATGATTTGCTTCTCCTTATTAGCAGGCTTGAGCTTTTCTAAAGATCATCACTTCAACAACACTTTGCATTTCCTCTGACTTTGCAAAGACTCTTGGGGAAGAATATTTAGCTGTCCAGAGCTTGGGAGAGCTCTAGGACCTGTCAGCGATCTCACGGTCACTGGCCGCAAGGACACTCTAAGCCAGACAGGAAAACCATACACATACTCAGGAAGTAGCTCCCCATGGAAACGCAATAAAAAATTGGGTCATTGTGAGTTAAAGCTGGGAAATGCCACATGATTTTAGGGATGAAAGATTTCACAGAAGAGGAAGCTCAGACCTGGATCCAGGATTTGAGAGCAAGGCCAAGAGCAAAGACACAAAAGCAAGCATGGGCGGACATGCTACTTGGATGAGACACAGTCGGCAACTGCAAATTCCCTGGTCACAGAAAGAACGAGCAGGGGAGCGAAGCATCACCAGTCTCCACGCTAAAAGGCCGTTGAGAAGACAGGGACAGGATGTCTGCTTCTGGCGCCCCCCGTAGGACTGTAGGATTAAGTGAGCGTAAGGGGGCCTCACTGTGCCCCACACTGAATACAGGGCTCGGGAAGTTCAGCGATGTCAGCAACTGTCCTTTCCTACTAGTCAAGATGACTTCTGATGTCAGCTTGCCTCTCTACCCCCACTGGAGGCCCCGGTTACGCACCCCAATCCCGTGCTTCCGGATCACGTTGGGGCGGACATATTGAGAGTCTGAAGCAAAGACGGGACAGAAAAGAGGAGAGACCGTGAGGTGGGGAACGGCCCTTACCTTCGACCAGTCTCCCACAGTGATCTGTGGTGGGCAGTCTATCCTGGCACAGGACTTATGGGAAGAGGCCTTGGGTCCTTGGCACAACTCATCAGAGAGATTCAGAAAGCTGCCATCGGTTAACAGCTGCCGGCAGGTGACTCTTCGATTGTGAGTTCCCCCGCCACACGTCCTGGAACACTGAGAAGGTGGAAGGAAGGGGTCAGGGCTCTGCCGTCACAGGGGCGGCGGGCGAGGGGGGGCCCCAGGCCGCCATATTACCTGTTGCCATTCTTCAATGTGCCAGCTAGGCGGGCAGTCAAACTGATTGCACGCTTGGAGGGCATGCGGCTTTTCGTCTCCACATTCCTCGGCGGGGGCCGGGGACTCCCCGGGGTGCAGGCAGTACACCTCTCGGGTCTGGATTCCCACACCGCAGGTAGCCGAGCAGGGGCCCCAAGAGCCCGTGTGCCACCTGCACCAAAACACAACGGGGGAAGTCAGAGTGTCCCGTGAGACCACGTGCCACGGTCAGAGTGTACACGATTTCCCGTTCCCGGGACGCCCAGACTTCATGCTCCACGTGCAGACCTGAGCACGGCACCAGCCCCACCACTAGATGTGATGAAAGTACAGAAACGTGACATTGAAAGGCCGGAAATGTCCGGAGACTGTTTAAAGGGTCTACCCATTTGGGAAAGCCCAGAGTACAAAAGAAGCAACCTTCTCCCCATTCTAGCCGTCCCACCCTCGATCCACAATAAAAGCTTGGGTTTTGTTTTGAGAAGAGCCCCAAGGCAAGGATGATTTATATGGGTGTCAAAAGAAATTTTAAATGCTTAAAAGCACATTTCAGGAAATTTTCAGGGCACTTGGATTCATTATTTGGAATACCCCTAAGAAAATTCCTCTCTGTTAGGATTGGATTTATAACACGTATATATAATGTGATTCCTTTCCAATAAGATCTTGGAAAAATCAGGTTTTCTCATGAAACATCTGCAAAAATGAAAAACCAGGGCAGCTGCTCTTGATACATATTTCCAAATTGCATTCAAGGAAGAGTCTCAATTCACACTCCCCAGTGGAAGCATGTGAGAGTGCCTGGCTTCCTACCCCTATACCAGCACTGGACCATATCTCTGCCCATCTGATGGGTGGAAAGTTGTACATTATAGTTATCTTAATTTGCAGGTATGTAATTATTAGTGAACACGGATTTCTAACTAGTTACTGTAGAACTATATCCTGAGGAAACAATTTTAAAATGCTTAAAATTGACATAAAAGGATATTTGCTACAAGATAGTTTGTAATAGCAAAAAAAAAAATTAAATTTTACAAAACAGAAGGAAACAAAGTGTTCTACAATAAAGGGTAAAATAAATTGTATATTCATACGGCACAATGCTAGCAGCCATTAAGAAACAAAGTAGAAATATGTAGTTATTGACATAGAAATAAATTTGATATATTTTTATTAGAAAACAGATAAAAAATACCTTATAATATTATTTTCTGCATTTATAAATGCAGAAAAAACCTCTGCATAATTATACATCCAGATGTTAGCAGTGATGATCTGTAAGTGATAGGATTTTTATTTTCTTCTTGCCAGCATTAAATTCTTGCTAGTATTTTCCCCTAACTTTTCTTAAAATAAACACTCATTAGAAAAAGTTAGTCCTTTGAAAAAAAAAAGGGCTAATCTAAAGGTGACTTTCAGATTTTCTGATTTCTAATCTTCCGTAATTTCTAACTTTCCATGTTTTACTTGTAGAAATAAGAGGAAAAATAAAAAATGAAAAATATTTGAGACAAATATAATGGGACAAAAATTTTAAAATTTTTACTTATGAAGACAAAAGTTCATGATGAAGCTATAATAATCATTCAAGTATGAAGACTGAATAAAAAGCATAAATAGCTCCTAGATATAAGAAAAATAGAAGGATAATAAAAATTTTTAAGGGTTATAAAATATTTCTCTAAGCTCCTGATATATTAAGAAGGCAAACCTTAGTAAGAATATAGAAAATTGGGGTGCCTGGGTGGCTTGATTTCAGTTCAGGTCATGATCCAGGGTCATGGGGTGAAGCCCCACGTCGGGCTCTGCAGTCAGTGGGGATTCTCTCTCTCTCCCTGTCTCTCCCAGCTCCTGTGTTTTCCCTCTCTCTCTCAAATAAATAAATCTTTGAAAAAAGAATATAGAAAACTAACACACTTAAAAACCTTGATTAAATAAATAACCTTTCAGGAAACTACAAAAAGTTCTATTCCAGAAAGAGACTAGATTCTGTTCAATTTGTGGTTGAGTTCCCACAAATTTTCAAGAAACAGGTGAATTCCCATGTCATTTTAAAAGCTCCAAAGTGAAAAAGATTAAAATATTTTAATGCATCATGAAGCTAGGAAAAACCTTGAACCCAAAATCTGACAAATATCTATGTAATTTTTATATGTAATTATATAGTTTAAATCTTAAATAAAAGTATAAATCCTAAGTAAAACAGAAGCAAGTTAATCAAAGGATTAAAAGACTACACAGTATGTGCTTGGGACTGGATGGTTGTATCCCTCCCCAACTTATTATATTGAAGTCCTAATCTATTTGGAGACTGGGACGTTAGCAGGTAGTTAGGGTGAGATAAGCTCATGAAGGTGGTGCCCTGATGATGGGATTAGTGCCTTTACCAGAACAGAAACCAGAGAGCTTGCTCTCTCTTTCTGCCAATAAGAGGACACAGAGGCAGCTGTCTGCAAGCCAGGAAGAGAGCTCTCCTCAGAAACTATGCCCAGCTGGCACCTTGATCTTGGACTTTTCAGTCTTCTCAGTGAGAAAATAAATTTTGTTGCTTAATCTACCCTATCTATGATATTTTGCTATTACAACTTGAGCTGATTAATACAGTATGTATTCTGACCATGGTGGAACTATATTCGACAATCCCTAAATATTTAGAAGTTATGCAATAATCATCTAAATTACTCATGGGCCAAAGGAGAAACCACAGTGGAAATAAATAACTTTTTTAAAATGCAGGTTAATAAAAATATGAAGTGCTAAAATCTGTGGAATGCAGCTAAAGCCATAATTTTAAGAAAATCAATGATAGCCTTAAATGAACAGTGTAAAAGAAATGCTAAAAATCAAAATTGAAGTATCCATTTCAAGAAGTTAAAAAAATACAGTAAATTAAACCAAAAAAAGTAGAAAAGAACAAAATATATGAGAACAGATATGAATGAACCAGAAAATAAAACAAAAGTTGCCTCTTCAAAAGACTAATAAAATTGATGAATTCATGGTGATTTATGAAGAACAAAAAAGATGAACCAAAAATTACCAAGATCAAGAATTAAAAAGAGAATCTCAAAGGCATTAAAAATAAAGAGGGACGCCTGGGTGGCTCAGTTGGTTGAGCGGTTGCCTTCGGCTCGGGTCATGGTCCCAGTGTCCTGGGATCAAGTCCTGCACTGGGCTCCTTGTTCAGCAGGGAGCCTGCTCCTCTCTCTGCCTCTGCCTGCCTCTCTGCCTGCTTGTGTTCTCTCTCTGTTAAGTGAATAAATAAAGATCTTTTAAAAAAATAAATAAATAAAAAATAAAGAATATACATGTGTAATGAAAATCACTATATGTAAATAAATTTAAAAATTTACATAGACTGAAAATATTACTACAAAAACCAAATTATCAAAACTAACACATAAATATAGAGAAATCTGACTAGTCTCTATAGCTATTAAATTAAATTTGTAATTTAAAATATTTAAAAAATAAACTCAAGTGTTAGATTCCTTCCTTGGTGAATTATTTAGGGCACAAATAATTCCAACCTTACATAAACTCTCCAGAAAATATAAAAAGAGAGAAAGCTTTCCCAACTCATTTAGGTCAATGTCACTTATAAACACAGATGTAAAAATCCTAAACAAAATATTAGCAATGAAGTGATCTATATAAAGAATATTACATCACGACCAACTTAGGTTCATTCCAGGAAGGCAAAGTTGTTTCAACCCTGGAAAATCCATCAGTGTTTATGATATTAACAAAACATAAGAGAGAAATCATGTGATGATTTCAATAGAGGGAGAAAGACATTTGATAAATTTCAATAGCTATTCATGATTGAGAACTTTCTTAATCTGAATGAACACATCCAAAAAAAGTAAATGGTGGTGGTGGGGTGGGGCAGGAGAATAGAGCAAGATATTTACATTCCTCTCTGTTTCAAAGAAAATAGCAATGACAGTTAAGGAAAGAGATAAGAGTAAAGCTATTTTCCCATACAAAACAAACATCTCAGTAAAACAGAAATCAACTGGAAGCACAGGGCTAAAATGGACTAAAGTTGTTCAGGTTTAGTGGATATCAGGATTGGAAACTTGCAATGGCAGCTGGGAGTTCAATTTGTATGGGGAAATTAAACAAAATAGCACCACAGTGAGGGGCGACTGAAACACACAGTGAGGGGGTCACTTCTAGAAACATAGTAAGGCAAGACTCCCTGACTCATAATTGAAGGCTAGAAGAAAGTAGCCTGTATGTGTGGTTGGAATTGACCAACTGCCTGGGATAACAAAAAAGGATGGAGATAACCTGGAGACTGCTTAATTGTTTTTAAGGATCTTTTTATTTATTTTAGAGAGAGAGTAGGGGGAGGGGCAAAAGGAGAAGGAAAGATAATCTCAAGCAGATTCTGCACTGAGCACGGAGTCCAAGGCAGGGCTCAATCTCATGACCCTGAAATCATGACACAAGAGGAAACCAAATGAGAGACATTTAACTGACTGAGCCACCCAGGCACCCCTTGAGCCTCCTTATTGAGCCAAACTATCATATCACATTCTGGGAGGAGTTCTTCAATATTTCACCTGGAATGAGAGCCTAAAGGAAGTAATATGAAACCTGGTTCTGATCTGAGGATCTTGGGGAGAGGTATTCATTCAATATATGTCCTCAGATAGGAACAGATAACTCCCATCAATATGAGCTTGCAAACCAAAAGGTCCAAGGAGAGGAGAAAAAAAAAAAATTAATGACATGAAGATAGCAAACACACTCACAACAGATGAGAGAATTCTCCCCTAAAGAAATAGAAATAATAACAGCACTATTTTTTTAACATTTTTAAAAAGATTTTGTTTATTTATTTGAGAGAGAGAGACAGTGAGAGAGAGCATGAGAGGGGAGAAAGTCAGAGGGAGAAGGAGACTCCCCGTGGAGCAGGGAGCCCGATGTGGGACTTGATCCCAGGACTCCAGGATCATGCCCTGAGCCAAAGGCAGTTGCTTAACCAACTGAGCCACCCAGGCGCCCCCCAACAGCACTATTTGTATAGCATGTTCTATTTCCCACATTAGGTTTTAGTATAACACTCACATTATCTTCAGAGTATCTGAAAAAAACTTTAAAATGACTATGTGGGATTTTTATTCTTAGGGGCTAATAATGACCCAGGAAATAGCAGATTGATTGCATATGCTTAACTTCTGTTTCCTTCCATTCACACCCCCCCAAAAAATTCCCAATAAAAAGACAGTAAAGGAATAGTGGTATTAAACATAGGCATATAACCACAAAGACAAAGAGACTGTGAGAGATGCAGTTGACTTTATAAACTGGAGACAAGATGGAAAGTGATGTTTAACTTAGCGGCCTGGAGAAATCTGAAAACTAAGAGGGAGTTGGGAAACTCCAAAAGCAAGAAGCCATGAAAGGATCAGACACATATTTCGAAAAGTGGGTTGTAGCTAAAGCAAAAATAGATTCACTGAAAGTCCATATAAATGTGAAATTCTTTTGCATTTCTTAGGCATGCAGGAAATTTATTCTCCCACACCCAGCTGAAGATAGAGGTGTTACTTAAGGACTTAGGGAATAGCAAAAAGTGGGAGATTTATATGAAGAATGGGGATTAAGTGAGAGTCTAGTATTGTCAGGTGAGATCGCCAGACTTCTTCGTTGACTTGGCTCAGAGAAAACACTTCCAATCAGACTTGTATCTCTTTCCCACTCTCAGACAAAAGGTTGGAGAAATTTTCACTAGAAATATTAACTAGCTTGAGAGCAAAAAACAAATTCAGGAGGTCTCCTTGTGAAACAGCCCATCTAGATCATTCTAGAGTGAAGCCTACTACTCAACAAATTCTGTCTGTACACACAGGGCTTCCAATCTGCTTTTTGGTGCATTATTCTTAAATGAGTAGATAGTCAAGAAACATGCAATATTTAATGAAAACATCTAAGAAAAAAAAGAAACAAAAACAGGCATACAGGAGAAAACAGTCACAATGCAAGGTACCAAGAGAATAAAATAAAAGTAATATAAAATAAAATAAAACTTCATATTCTCAAGAAACAGAAGATTTATATTCATGAAATGAAAACAGGATGTTATTAAGAAAGGTACTAGGAACCTACAGAGAATCAGAAAAGACTCTTGTAAATGAAAAATGACTAAATAAAAATGTAACGGATCAGTTGAAAAATAGAAGAAAATTCAAAAAGTAGGAATAAAAGAAATGCCAAATAGGGTCAGTTCAGAATATCGAATATTATACAATGGGAGATTTCTTTAAAAATCAGAAGAATAACTCAAGAAAACTTCCCAAAATGGAAAGAAGTGTTGGGATTTGAAAGCCCTTCCCAATTTCCCAACACAAAAGATAAAAATGAACTAAACCAAAGCATATAACATTGTTCCGTTGTCTTCCAGAGGGAATAAAACAGCTCTGTACAGAGGATGAGGGATTTAGGTGGCAAAGAAATTCTCAACAGCAATACTGAAAATTGGAATTCAGTGAATAGAGCAATACTTTAAAAATACTTGAGAGAAAACGATATGCAAACTTGAAATCTATACAAGACAAAATATTAAAGTGGAATAAAACATTTCCAGATATTCAAGAGCAAAAAATTTAATTCCCAGTCTTCTTGGAAAGCTCCTGGACTTATGTCCTCCAACAAAAAATAGTGAACAACCTAAGAAAGAGGAAGGCATGGAACATGAAATGTGGAAAACAAAGAATCCAATATAAGAGAGATGCAAGGAACCCTCAAGACAAGAGTGAAAGCAGAAAAAAAGCTGTTCAGGAAGGAGCAACCAGTCCAGTTTGGAGCAGGAAAAAGGATATTCCAATAGGGAAAGCCCCAGAAAAATGGTGAAACAGAATATGCATTGTATTTGAATGTACTGAGAGGATATTTAAACTCCGGTAGATATTTTGAGAATAAATTGGTGATGAGATCATAGGAACTAAGCAAACAAAAAAAATTAAAGAAATTATCAACTCCAGAGAAAACAAAAATGAAAATGCAACCATAGTAAAGTAATAAATGTCTCACGCTCCTTTTTTTTTCTGAGAATAGCTTAAGATATGTAAGCTTATGTAACTTAAAATTTACCTTTTTAAAATGTAGCAAAATTCCTTTTAAGAAACAGATCCTGCATATATATGTATACATATATATATATATATGTTCTGCCTATATATAATTATATAAATAATAATATAATATATAATATATGTTATATTTAAAATATATTATATATAATTATAATATATTATATCAATATTATAATATATAATAATAATATAAAAATTCCTTTTAAGAAACAGATCCTGCCTATATATATGTATATCCCTATATACAACATATATATATATACATATCTCATATATAGGTATAAAACTATATACTACTGCAATATGAAAATAGCCTGTTTCACTAAGTATGTACTACTAGGCTGACAGTTATTTTCTTCAAACGATTTGAAGATAATATTCCATATTGTCAGAAGAAAATTTTTAATTTTGCAGCTACTGTTCCTCTTGTAGATCTTTTCTCTCTGGTTGCTTTTGAGATATTTTCTTTGCCTTTGGAGTTCTCAGACTCACCTATCATGTGTTTAAGTGTTTATTTCTTTTTATTTTTCCTGCTTGGGATTTGTTGTGGTTCCAGGCTCTTAGGATTCATATATTTCATTAATTTTGAAATATTCTCAGTCATCTCTTTGAATATTACCTGTTTTTTTCTTCTTCAGTTCCATTTATATTTTACACCTGCTCAATATTTCTTCTCTCTTACCTCTAGTGTGTACTTTACATACTTGGTTTGCTCTCTGTGCTTCATTCTGGATAATTTTTTCAGCTCTCTCTTCCAGTTCACCTGTTTACCCCAGTCCATAACTTTGAAGTTTTGATTGTTATGCTTTTAACTTATAGATATTCCATTAGTTTAAACCAGATGAACCTGCCAATAGGGGACCTCTTTGGTTGATAAAGTTGGAAATTTCATATAAAACAACCTAATATTTAGTTCTTTAAAAAAATCCTCCAGGTATTTTTGATAGTTTGTTATCCCTAGGTTAGGTTTTCAATTTCCTGTCATATCTTTAAATATTTTAAATAAACTTACTTTATATTCGTGCCTGATAATTCCAATATCTGAGGCCCTGTATATCTGATTCAGGTTTTCTCTCCCACTGAATCTCACACGTTGTTTCTTCATGAATTTTTTTTTTTTTTTTTTTTGTGAGCTCACTAATGAGGTCTTTGTGGGAATTTTACGTTTGGGGGAGAAGACATGTTCTTCCACAAAGGATGTGCATTAACTCTTGTCAAGAGCAATGTGAATTAAGTTTTCAGATCAGACGGTCAGAGGGAATATGAACCTCATTCCTGTATAAAAGGCTATTTGTGGTTTTTCAATTCTCAGAGGAGTCCTTTTTTAACCCACTTTTTGAGGTATGACTGATATGTAAACAGTTGTATATATTAAATGTATATGACTCAATGAGTTTGGGAATACGTACACCTATAAAACCATCAGCACCATCAAGGCCATAAACACATCCATTCTCTCCCAAAGTCTCCCTCCATCGCTATTCTTTTTCTAATTCTTTAGCATCATCATTGTTATCATTATTATTATTCTGGTGTGGTAAGAACACCTAACATAAGATCTACCCTCTTACCAAGTTTGAGGTACTCAATGACACAGTATTGCTAGCTATAAGCATTATGCTATAGAGTAGATTCCCAGAACTTTCTCATCTTGCATAACTGTAACTTTGCACCCTTTGACCATCACCTCACATTTCCCCTCCTCCCAGCCCCTAGAAGCCATCATTCTACTCTCTGCTCTTGTAAATTTGACTACTTTAGAGCCCACATATAAGTGAGATCACACAGCATTTTTGTGTGTCTGGCTTCTTTCACTTAGCATTAGGCAGGGAAGGGTTTTTAATTCCTTCCACTCAGAGGCAAAGCCAGGACAGATAATTTTCCTTGAGATCTGCCTTTCCACGGTGGATTGTTTTCCAATTTGTCTTTTCACTGAGGTAGATCCTGGCTTCGTATGGGAATCTCCATTCCATTCCTTATTTCCTGGAGATCCAATGACTTGTCTGTTTCCAGAAAGAAACTGTTAAAGCCAAAGGTCTAGATTAGCGGGATTGGCAACCGTCCCCTATGGAAACACTAACTTTAATACAAGGTTACCATACCAGATTCATGCTATAGATCTATTCTATCTTCCTTCCTTCCTTCCTTCCTTCCTTCCTTCCTTCCTTCCTTCCTTCCTTCCTTCTTCCTTCCTTCCCTTTCCTTCCTTCCTCCTTCCTTCCCTTTCCTTCATTCTTCTTTCTTTTCTTTCTTTCTTCCTTCCCTCCTTCCTTCCTCCCTCCCTCCCTCCTTCCCTTCCTTTCTTCCTTCCTTCCTTCTTTCACTTCTGAGGATTTATCTTACTTTCTTACAAGTGTAGTTTTACATTTCAAGTTGTTTTATACATATTTTACTCAGTATTTTAGAATCTTTTAGTAGAAAGGCCTTCAGTATATCTAGTTCATCACTTGGCTAAAAATCGACATTCATATACTTAAAATAATATTTTAGCAAAGTTAGCTCTAGTTTGACCAGGAGTTCCCCATAGTACTCTAAAGATATTATTTCTTTGCTTTTGGAGACCATCGGTTGTTAATAAGGTGCTAGTAGTTGATATGTCTTTTAGGTCTTATAGCTCTTAAGGTTTTCTTATCATCTTTGACTTTCTGCAGCTTTGCTATTATGTATCTAAGTGGGATTCATTTTCACTTATTTCTCTTGATACTAGGAACAGACATTTTTTTCTTAAGCTTTAGTAAACAGTTTATTCAATATCTTGTTTCTCTGCCACTACCTCTACATTTCTTACTTTTCTTCTTTTTTTCTCCAAATCTTCAACTTTCCGTGCTTTAATTCTTTTGACTTCCTCAGCACTATGTTCAAGGCAACAATTCTTCCTTCAATTGTCTGTAGTTTGCTTATTTTTCACTCGCTTTTAAAATTTCTGAGTTGTGTAATTGGTTCTTTTTAAGACTCACCTACCGTGACTATATTTCTGCCTATGTCTATTTCATAGTTTCCAGTTCTTTACATGGATATTAGTTACAAATTTATATCACCAAAGATCTCAGTAACAGTCTTTTTCAGACTGTTCTTGTATTTTGATTTCATCTGGAGAGAATTCAACTTTCAACTGCTGACTGTTGATTATCTTCATTAGTATTAGGTTTCTTCATGTGCTTTTGGATTTTCATTTTGCAGGCTGTTTGGTTTCTCTCTCCCCACCTCCCTTTGTCCTTTTCTCTGACTCCTGACCCTCATGTCTACAGTGTTGTTTACTTCCATCTAGCCCTCCAGCATCTCCAGTCTCAAATGTCATATGGACAACGTGGCACAAAAGCACTGGATGGACCCTGATGAGCCCATCACTGAGCCAATGTGTAATCTGTGGCTATATGGTTGTGTCTGTCCTCCATCTCCCCAGGCAAGTAGCCTCATATATGTAACGGCTTCAGTCTGTGATCAGCAGCATTTTCCTGCTTCCATTCCCAAAGAAGCAGTGAATGTGGGTCCTTTCTAATCAGTAAAAAGGAAGATATTTAGACCCTATTCTCTATGGAACTGAACTCTCATGTGTCTTGACTATTTGGTTTGCCTCAAGTCCACAAGAACCACAGGCCTGTTTCACTCAGCACTTCACACTTCCTTTCCTTTCCTGGCCCAGATAGTTCTTTTCATGATATTGTCCCAGGTATGTTGTTTTAATTTCCTCGCACTTATACTGCATCTACCCTTGATCTGTGTTTGGAACAGAATGTAAAATTAAAACACCAGCTTAATTGGAAACCTACCATTTAGTTGGATAGTAACAGTTAGATTATATCTAAATTTCCAGTAGCTTTTGAGATGAGGGAACTCACCAGCAATAGAAATATATATATTTTGGTGATAATTGAGCTATAAGGATAAATAATTAAAAGCATGAGGTTTCACTATCAATTCAGCTTAAATATATAACTTATTTGGAGTGACTGCTGGATAAGCATCTTTCAAAAAAGTGTATAGCTAAAAACAAACAAAAAAAAGTGTATAGCTAGAAGAATCCATTAGAGTCACAAGGGACTGGAAACGAAACCACCGTGAGGCAAGAAACAGGGACTGTTTCTTCTTAACAGACCAAAGACTAAACACAGAACTTTTTTAAAATTCGAGAAGTAGGTAGAGAAACACATCACTCTTGCCTCTTGCTTTCTGACTTCCCTCCCTAGCAGTACTGACTGCTGTCAGAGAAGAAAGCTCTCCTCAGACGAGTGCGACCATTATGTAACCTCTGCATGTTTCTACAAGCTGCCGGCACTCTCCTGGAAAAACCAAACTCCATAAATAGCAGACACTCAGCAGTTATGGCATAGACCAGGGGGGAGGAACCCCATAAGAGCAAATAAACATACAACACTCCACCTCGGAGAGGCCAGGCTAATACATCAAATGCATTTGCCTTTGGGTAAATAAAGATCCCTTGACTGTCCAGCCCAATCTCAGTGGTAAGTTTCACCCTGGGGTGATATTTTACTGCTATTGCCCTTGGAGTCAGTAAATATTTGTGTGGAAAATATTATGCAACACCCTGTTCCTGTTATTCCTACACCACTGGTTTCTAGAACCTAAAACATTTTTGTAAACTTACCTTTACTTTGGCACTAACCCTTTGCCTCTGCTGGGTTTTTTCCAATATAACTCTCAAGCTTCGAAAAGTTTATTAAATTTGCAATTTTTGAAACGAGGAAGAGTATTTCCCTTCACATAAAAACAGACTCTTAATTTTGCAAAGTGGCCAAGACATGTTGCATGCTCTATGATTCCCAGCTTGGAAGGAAGCTCCATGTGCAAGACGGTGCTGGAGAAGACAATGTGCGATCGTTCCTGCTGAGGCCCAGTGATGGGGGCACGGGGTTGCTGCCACACACGGGACCAGTCGGCACGCTTCCCTCAGCAGCCCTAAGCAACGGGGTCCAGACTCGCTACTAAATCTTGCTCGGGTTTGGGGAGCCATGGAAGGGCAGCACTGCAGACTGAATTCAACCCTACCATGGCCACCTGGGTGGGTCAAGGGAAGGCTGTTGTTCTTAGAACTGAAATGCCTCAGAGCATTTGCAACGACTCATGAATAGACAGGAGGATCCCTGCAGAAAGACTGGGTATAGCTCTGAAGACGTGAGTAAAAAAATGCAACTTGAAAGCACCCTCAACAGTGAAAGGCTGGAGTTGAAAGGAACTTACTGGCCACAGAGTCCAGCATTTTCCATCATTATTCAGATGAAGAGGCCCAGAGGGCTAAGGCACCTGCCTGAAATTCCTGGAGGGGGCAAAACTGGGGCACCACCCCCTGCCCCTGACTCATTCCCAGCCCTCTCTCAACTACAAAGAGCTCCCCTCTCTCAAGGGTCTCAGTGTCCTATGTCACGTTCTGCTGGACTTCATTGTACTCGTGAGAAATGACAGCTTTCCTGGGAGAGATTTAACTTGTTTTACGGTAGAAAAGGGATCCATGTAGTGGGCACAGTATGTGCAAAGGCCTGAAGGCAGGAATGAACACGAGCATGGGTCACGGTGAAAATTTACCGTGGCTGCTGAGCACGGTCCTCAGGGCACATGTGTGCGTGCGTGTGTGTGTGTGTGCGTGGGCGCGTGTGCCAAAGGTGGTAATGACAGGAGATGAGGTCAGAACCTAAAAGCAGGGGCACAAAGGCCTTTATAGGATGTTATGGACTGAATTACTTCCCCATAAAGGTTGTTGAAGCCCTGACTCTTAGTACCTGTAAATGCGATCTTAATTGGAAATCAGGTCTTTGCAGACGATTGATTTAGATGAGGTCATTAGAAAGGGCCCCAACTGAACATAAGTGGTATCCTCATAAAAAGCAGACGTTTGGATAAAGGGACAAGCAGAAGGAAGACAATATGGAAACCTGGGGAGCACAGCATCCACAAGCCAAGGAACGCCTACCAACAGCTGGGAGAGAGACCTGGACCAGGTTCTCCCTCCCAGTCCCAGGAAGAGCCAACCCTGCTCGCCCCTTGATCTCAGATTCCCCAGCCTCCAGAAGGGAGACCATAAACTTCTGTTGTTTAAGCCACCTTGTCCATGGTACTGTGTGACAGCAACCCCAGGAAAGACACACACGGGCCAAAGTAAAGAACATGGACTGTGGTCCTCAGGTAAGGAAATTTCCTTAGAGTTTTATGTGGGAGCTTCTGATGGTCACCGCAATTAAGGTCGTCCCTGTGCATATGGGTCAGAGCAGGAAACACAAGAGGCCGGGATTTATTCAACAACTATGGAAACAGTTTGTGCAAAATCTCTCTGCATGAAGGCAGGAGCGGTTAGGAATGGCTGGGACAGATTGCTAAGAGGTTGAGAAAGAAAGCATCACGAATCGTGTCCACGTCCTAGCGGAGAAATGAAACCAAAAAAGCCACCTAACGCAAAGCCACTTGAAGGAAGCACTCCAATTCTATGATAAATAGAATAAATAGTAGAAATGTGTGATTTGGACTTCGTCTTTAAAAATCAAACTAAAAATTATGAAATCGAGTTATTTACGCCTTACACTGAACATAATGTCGGTGGTGATGGCAACTGGGTGTGCTCATTCTTAGAACAAAGAAAGAATCAATAGTTTTGCACTTTCTCGCTCGCTCGCTTTCTTTTTTCTGAAAAAATTATATGACGATCCACTACGGCTGTGTTCACTTTCAGAGGTAGATCAGAACAGGCTTGTTTTTGCAAAAGCAAAACCACGTTTCGCCATTGTCCTCAGCCCCCTCAGTGCCCTGCTGGGCAAATCCCTCTCACTTGAAACCTGCTTTGTTTTTGTTTTTTTAAAGATTTTACTTATTTATTTAATTGATGGAGAGAGAGACAGCGAGAGAGGGAACAGAAGCAGGGCGAGTGGGAGAGGGGGCAGCAGGCTGTCCACTGAGCAGAGAGTCTGATGTGGGGCTCGATCCCAGGACCCTGGGATCATGACCTGAGCTGAAGGCAGATGCGTCACCAACTGAACCCCCCAGGCGCCCCTGAAGTGTGCTTTGTGTTGGCACTTGTGTCCATTTTCTGTTTAATTGGTCACTTGTGCCCAAGTCCCCATTTGTCAATGACTTGGGCTACAAAGACACAACTGGGGGAAGACTAGCTTTCCGTTGATAGGGAATAGGATCTGAAGCTAGAAGTAAAAGCACACTCCAAATTTAGGGGTGACACTTTCTTTTTTTCACTCCTCTTTGTTTATGACTACAGAACTGTACACTAAGCTAAACTGTAGTCACCATTTGGAGTTTGTATAAATTCCAAATCGTTTCGTTTACAGTCCCCTTTCCAGAAAGAGAGTGCCAGCGGGTGTCGAGAAAGGGGAGGTGGTGCAGGATTCCAGCCTCGTGGGAAAACGTGTTGGGGGAGGAAACGATGTGTCTTCCCCTTGTCCCTCACCCCAGTTCAGACAGGTGGCCATCTGCTCCCATCTACAAAGCCTCAGGGGCGGGGATGTGTCAGCAAAGGAAAACAGAAACCCTGGCTTTTCCAAAAATATCTAAGCCAGTGCTTCCAGTATTAGCATAAGAAACAACTGAGAAACACAGATAAGGAATTTGGATTATGAGGGCTTGCTTGTACACTTAATAGAAATGCCATTTCTCCAAAGATAAAAGGGACACATCAAGTAGCTACGTACTCAGCCCTTACCCCCATACGACCGATATTCTTGGAAAGTTCTAGACACACCTGACAAAGCGGGCATCCTAACCCCAGCTTAGATCAAACCTCCCTAAAACCCCTCCTGTGTGTCTCTTCGGCAATCTTGGATCATTCTGGAATGCTGTAGCGTTGGGGGGAGGAGGCAGGAAGGGAAGCAGGTTTCCCTGTGCTGTTCCTATGCCTCGGTCCTAACTGCTTTTCAGCTGAGCACAGCAAGAAGGCTCTAATGTGAGTCAGGAAGTCCCTGAGATTCTGTGTGCCTACAACTAAAGTCGGCAATATGGTCACGGGCATAAAACCCTGTGCCTGCCCCACGGGAGGGGGTGCCCTCACTGAAGATGAAGCACACATGGGAGCCGGTGTCCCCTGGAGACCGCCGGTTGGAGAAGCAGAGTCAGGAGAGAAGGACCCGTCTGCAGGATGGAGGGGGGTGGAGCTGGATTCCCAGGGTGGATGCGCTTTTCCCGTCCTCACCCCCATCTCCCTCAGACCACCGAGGCAGGAATTTTTGTATCATAGCCGACACATCTCAGGGAATCAAAATCAGAAGGGTCGAGAGAATTCCAGAACCGAACTTATTTCCTGAATAAACATAAAATACACCTGTCCTCGCTCCAGGAGGGCCGGAGAGACACAAGGATCTGCCTCAGGGACTTAGAGTCCTAGACGTCACAAACTTGACTTTAGGGAACAAAGCTACCTCGTCGGAGGGGCAATATGATTTCCAAGAGGCCGTTAAGATTCTGGCAAAGAGGGGCGCCTGGGTGGCTCGGTGGGTTAAAGCCTCTGCCTTCGGCTCAGGTCATGGTCTCAGGGTCCTGGGATCGAGCCCCGCATTGGGCTCTCTGCTCAGTGAGCCTGCTTCCCCCTCTCTCTCTCTGCCTGCCTCTCTACCTACTTGTGATCTCTCTCTCTCTCTCTGTCAGGTAAATAGATAAAGTCTTTAAAAAAAAAAGATTCTGGCAAAGGGGATGGACGGGAATGAGCGCTACATTTTTGGCAACGGATTCGTGATCCAAGTGTGATCAAGACAACAAAGGTAAAGGAGTAAAGAAGGAACGAATGGGTGGCTGGATTCTGGAAGCTCTCATGTGAGAGACCAGAGAGGCTAAGCCACAGTCCTCCGCAGCCAGCAGCGCCCAGGGACAGAAAAGAAGAACATGGGCGAAACCTACCCTCCCTTCTGAAAAAATTCCCCAGGATCTCATAAGGACTTAAGTGAGGAAGCGGATTAACTTTTAGGGTCAACCTTTCAGACCAAGGAGACCAAAAAGAAGTCGACCTCATCTATTCATGGGGGCCTGTAACCCTGCTCCCCTCAGTCTGGGATCTAAGGCAAGTCAGGGGGAGAGGTGATGATATGCGGTGTGTAGGTAACAGGTAGGAGGTCTGCTCAATCACTCAATAAATACGGCCTGAGCACCGACTGTATACAGGCGCTGGCTCTACCCTGGATCCTTTGCTCTTTGATGTGGCCGGAGGCCACGTTGCCCTTTAGGAGACAGACGGAAGAGAACAGTCCTGCGGATTGCTGCAGACCAGCTGATGTTCATTCACAAGCGCCAGGCCAAAGGCGATTCCTGCTCAACTCGGAGGTGCCCGTGAACCCAGCAGGGATCTGGCCGGAGCACAAGGTGAAGGGGGAAGAGAGAACGCCTACCCAAGCTGACGGATCTACCCCAGGGGGAGGCGCCAGCCTCTGCGCACACGTGGGTGTCTCTGCGGGAGAGGGCGTTCCCACCCAACGCAGCGACGCAGCGTCCCGGGAGCACCGGACAGCACGTACCTGGGGGGGCAGGGCTCGGTGTTGCAGGCCTGGCTCATTGCTGGCGGACGGTGGAGCGCATCACACAAGCTGTCACTGACTGACTGCTGGGTCTGGGTGTGCAAGCACACTGCTATGGCCTCTTGGTGGCCTGCAGGTGGGAGACAGCAAAATGCAAATGACTTAGAATAACTTATCGTGGGGGGAAAACAGAGTCCTGGGACTTCTTAAGCCACTGCCCCTTGATTACACTGCTTGGCTCCAGTCTACATTACAGGGGGCACAAGGGAGCAAACAGCTGTGCGTTTCCCAGAGTCTTCCTGTCCTCCCCACACTGTCTTTCCCGCCCAAATACACTCATCTTGAAACCCAAAGAAGCACCCCCACTTCCTATCTACCTTCAGACGTCCGTGCATTCCAAATGCACTCAAAGTCCCCCCAGCTGAACCACCAAAGTGTTCCTCCCCAACATATACCAGTTTCCAGAGAGGAATTTTCCTATCAGCTGCTAACCAGTACCATTTTTTCTACATCTCCGCTTATATGCTGACTTTGACCTAGAACCCTTATTAAAACTTTTCAGTATGGTGTGCGTTGCTGCTCACTATTACTATAATTAGTAATATTTCCATTGCTGGCAAAAACCGCAGCAATGCCTCCGAGTGGGGAGAGTGCCTGGGAGTGTAAAAGTGCTTTCAACTGTACCACTTAGGCCCACCATGACCTTGGGAGGTCCAAAGAATGGTACCATCATCTCCGTTCTATTAATTGAATAATAAGGACACTGAGGTTTAGAGGGAAATTAGGACAGCAAGAAAGGGGTAGATGAAAAACCAAAAATTAGATTTCCTATCTCCTAAGCCAGTGCTCTGTCTTAGTCCTGCAAGGACATCAATAGCCTTCCTGAAGCAGCGACTGCTCTCTGGGCAAATAGGAACCCTTTCACAGGCTGATATTTCCTTTCAGACCAGTCTGGCCCCACGTCTCAACCACTATTCTTCGTCTATCGAAACAAAAAGAATTATTGGAAAATCAGAACTGCACAAAATATAAATCAAACCCTGGATGAAAAAAAAATCCCATAAAAACTGTAGCAGCAACTTGACTCTGCTATGTGAAATATGCAAATGTATTCAGTTTCATGCAAGAATGTGTGTTCCATTAGGTTAGAAGACTGTGGTTCTCTTTCCAAATGCCATGTTTCAATCCATCCGTTTTATGATGTTTTACAGAATGCCGAATAGGCCAAAAGGATATATAAAATATACATTGGTGATGTTCGGTTCTTTCCGCTACATTTTCTCCTGCTTTCTTCAGTTGGATTCTTCTGTTCCCAGCCATGGTGGGATGCAGTTTTCAATCTCCATGGATCTCCCATGGAACTTTTTTTTTTAAAAGATTTTATTTATCCATTTGACAGAAGAGAGAGACAGTGAGAAGGGAACACAAGCAGGGGGAGTGGGAGAGGGAGAAACAGGCTTCCCATGGAGCAGAAAGCCCGAAACAGGCCTTGATCCGAGGACTCTGGGATCATGACCTGAGCCGAAGGCAGATGCTTAACGACTGAGCCACCCAGGTGCCCTGAAACTTTTTTTTCCTAAATAAATACCTGCTATCTTGAGACACCAAGGGGACACCGCTACAACCAAATAAGCAGTTTCCATTTGCAAACGTCAGGCTTCCTACTGACTTCATAGGGGCACAGATGCTCATTTTCTAGCAGGACCGCATTTCTTTTTTGTCAAAAAAAAGTCCAATTATCTTGCACATGTATTTTAATTTGTAATCAAAATTCTTTAGAAAATGTATACAGACACAACTCTGGAATGTTTTCCGGAGATACAGTGGGTGGGCCTTAAAGGTCTATTTCATTTCATCAAGAAATGAATTAATAGGAGCCCCTGGGTGGCTCAGTCATTAAGCGTCTGCCTTCGGCTCAGGTCATGATCCCAGAGTCCTCGGATCAAGGCCTGTATTGGGCTTTCTGCTCCACGAGAAGCCTGTTTCTCCCTCTCCCACTCCCTCCCACTTGTGTTCCCTCTCTCGCTGTGTCTGTCTCTGTCAAATAAATATATTAAATCTTAAAAAAAAATGAATTAACATGGGGGGAGGGACCCAAAAAAGGAAAGCAGAGCCAATTAACACATTTCCTTTTGTTGGCTTAAGGTTAGCGTGAGTTGGGTTTCTTGCATGCAAATCTTGAGTAATTCAACATTCCAAATAACATCACACACACACGCACACACACACACACACACACATTCTCAGTAAGAAATACCTGGAACAACGAAGAACATCAAGTCAGAGCCTTTTAGGTCCTCACCCAGTATTTTTACATCGTTATAAGATAAATATGAAAAAATAAATCAAATAAGTAAAGTATGTTGATTTAATGACCGAAGAGCCTCAGGCCCTAGAAAGAGACGTCAATATGCTCTTGAAGCACCACTGGAACACTAACAAAAACTGATCCTCTATTGGTCTCTGAACTGCAATAAGTTCCAAAAGCCAGAAATCATGCAGGTCACATTGTTTGACCACAATAGAGTCCAACTGTAAATAAATAATAAACAATTAAACCCCAAGTCCAACCATTGGAATCTTCCAAAAGTCATTCCCTGTATAACTGCTTGGTCAGAAAGAGTGAGTGGATCCCACACTATCTGTGGCCAGAGAAAAAGAGAAGAGAGAGGCTTAAGGCAACCCGAGACCAGATGAAAAACCCCTAATATCAATATTGTCATGAAATGGATAACTTTTTTCCCAAGAAAACCTAAATTAGGGAAATTACTTGAAAATTAAGATCTTGAATACAACAATAAGCAGGAGTGGGGGGGGGGGTGTCTTGAAAATGATGTCAAAGATCCAGCCACAATGCTCTCCCCTCAATCCCGCCCTCAAGAGGGGAAAACAAGAATGGGTAGGACCAATGCTTTCCAACTTCTTAAACAGATAATGTCATTGATGATGACAGAGCTCTTCGAGTCATGATGATGATGATGATGACATCTACCCGAGAGAAAACAACCGTCTACTTCATATAGTGTTGCCTTGTACACTGCGACGTCACCGATTCAAGCCCAGGGCCATACTGAAAAGAACAGTGAGTCCAATTTTCTTTCCCTCAGCTGGTAAGGCCCTGTGAATGAGAGGACACTACTCTAAACTTCCAGGTCACGAAAAAGAGGGGAAGCCTGATATGCTCTGGGTCGGGAGATGCCCAAGAACAGCCTCGCTCTTGGTGTTCAAGTACAAAGTGTTACAACGCTGCAAAGAGGTGAGTTCTTTTGAGCAAAGAGTTGAGGACACAGCTGGTAAAGATGAAGGGCTGTTGAAACCATTTGGCCACGTGAAGGGCATCACAAACATCGCTGGAGCCTGAGAGGAAGCGACCGATTATATCCAGAGTGGCTTGGGAGAAACCACAGCTCGAGGCCTGTCATGACTTGAAGAGATCTGAAGAGAACAAAACAGTGATTGCTAACCTTCCGTGTCGGGAACACATGTCCGTGGGGAGTAAGCGAACAGGAGCCCGCAGGGGACCGATTCAGTTTTCAGTCCCTCTCTCCCCCTTAGTGGGGAGGCATGCTTGGACTCCGCCATGTGAAATGGAGGCTACCTACCTGAGCAAGGTCATTCAGAGGTCACTAGATCCAATCCTAGCCCACTGTAGTCAGCTGTATAAGAAGAGAATAGTACAGCATGACCTCAGACATCACTGCATTCACTCCCCAAATCACTCACACACACGTTCATGCATGCGCACGTGCATGCACGCACACACACACACACACACACACACACACACACAGACAAAGGCACCAGGAACTTCCCACCATCAGGCATAGAGACCCACTGTTCCCACACTGCTTCTCACAGGCATCCTGGCCTTTTCCTGGCCTGTGTCAATTAAGAGCTCCCTCTTCCACCTCTGAAGGCCCATCTCTACCTCTGTGTGTCAGCTTCCTCTTCTTTCCGCCTTCCCAGGAAATCTGTCGATTACTTTGACTTTTGGTGTCACTCCAGAGCTTTCTCACTTCCTTGAAACTGTAGCCAAGCCGCTCAGTCATCGAATAGCATGGCATACACAACCCATAACGCCTTCTGGCCTCTTCCCTCGCTCTGTCTTCTTTATCACACGCAAATTTTGCCACAAAAGTATCTATTCTTTTCATCTCTTTGCTGTCACCTGTCACTCCTCCCTCTGTCCTTTCAAATTTGACCTCGGGTCACCGGTGGCCGCCCATTCTCTTCCTGGGGATTCGCATTCATGCCCCAGCTCCGATTCTCTCCATACGCAGACGACTCGTCAATGTGCATTTCCAGCCCAGATCTTTGCACTTCACCTGAGATTCCCTCGTGCAATGGCCTACGTAGCAGCTCTGCTTGGAAGTCCGAAGGCATGTCAAAGTCATTCCATCCAGTTCAGAAATGAACTCGAGATTTCCTTGTGCCGAACGGGTCCTCCGGTGAGCACTCATTATCTCAGAGAAGAACCCAGGACTCAGAGTGGCCACTTTACTCCTGCTCTCCCCCTGCACCCCCAGACTTTATCCTTCTACAAAATTCTCCCATGTCACCTGCTGTGCTCCATCTCTAGCATCCTTAAAGGCCAAGCCCTCACCTGGATGAGACAACAGCTTAAGACGGCCTCCCTCACATCTGTTCTTAGCCCTTCCAACCCCCCCCCTTCTTTTTTTTAACAGTACAGCTGGGCTCACCTTTTTTTTTTTTTTAAGATTTTATTTATTTATTTAACGGAGAGAGAACACAAGCAGGCAGAGAGGCAGGCAGAGACAGAGAGAGGAGCAGGCTCCCTGCTGAGCAAGGAGCCCTATGTGGGACTCGATCCCAGGACCCTGGGATCATGACCTGAGCCGAAGGCAGCTGCTTAACCAACTGAGCCACCCAGGCGTCCCTGGGCTCACCTTTTTGAAATAAATAGAAGTTTGATCGTGTAACTCCCACTTTGATTCTTTGAATGGCTTCCTTTGATCTTGGGATAAAGAACCAAGTCAGCTTTGCATAAGACATTAACCGGCCCCTGCCTTCCTCTCTAGCATCAGCCCACTGTGTTCCTGAGTATTCTGGCCGCACCTGCCTTCTTCATTCCCAGGATAGACTACGCACCTGCCACCCAAGGACTTTGTACCTGCTCTTCTTTCTGCTGGGAATTCTCTCTGTGCCACCCCCTCCAGCCCCTCTTTTGCTGAATCAATTTCTCATCTTTCAGATTTAAGTTCAAGTGTAATTGTTTTTAGGGAAGCTTCCCCTGACTTCCCTAATTAGGCCAAGTCCCCCCTATTCCATGCCTTCTTAGCACCATGTATCTCTTTTACTGTAACCAGCTGTGATTTACATATATGTGTGTGATTATGTGATCAGTGCATCTCCCCCACCGGATGTGAGTCCCAAAGGTAGGGATGACTGAGTCACTATCACCTAGCCCAGTCCCTACCACAAAGAAACATGCAACAGGTATTTGTAGAATGAATCTTGGAACACTGAGAAAAGAAAATAAAATTGAAAAAATATTTGTAGAATGTTATTTTTGAAAAAAACAACAGAGATTTCCTGTCCCTGTTGGGACAAAGGAAAGGTTGGCATTGCCCACATTCCTCATTATTGTTTTTGTGATCCTAGATGATGCAATGAGATATAAGACTTACATAAGATAAATAACTATTTGAAAGGGAAAAATGAAACCATCATTAATTACAGATTATTATTTTACTTAGAGAATTAATAAGAATGGACTGGAAAATGAGTAGATGCTTTAAGATGAGCTCAGAAATGAGAGGGGGAGATGAAGCATGAGAGATTGTGGACAAAACCCTAAATGAGGGTTTTGAAGGGGAGAAGGTGAGGGGTTGGGTGATCCTGGTGGTGGGTATTGAGGAAGGCACGTATTGCATGGAGCACTGGGTGTGGTGCTGGATGAACAATGAATTTTGGAACATGAAAAAATTAAATTAAACTAAAAAATAAAATCATATTTTTTAAAAGAGAAAAAAAATGGAAGCATTATAAGAAGAATGCCCTTGGGCACCTGGGTGGCTCAATAGGTTAAAGCCTCTGCCTTCGGCTCAGGTCATGATCTCAGGGTCCTGGGATTGAGCCCTGCATTGGGCTCTCTGCTCAGCAGAGAGCTGTCTCTCTCTCTGCCTGCCTTTCTGCCTACTTGTCATCTCTCGCTCTCTCTCTGTCAAATAAATAAATAAATAATTTAAAAAAGAAGAAGAATGCCCATTATTCTATGATCAAATAATCATCCCTCCAACACTTACCACAGACCACGTGGCAAGCACTGTGATTAAGCACTTCTCCTACATCATCTTGTTAAATAACCACATTCAGTCCTCTCATTGACCCTCATGAAGTAGGCATGGCTCTTCTCATTTTACAAAAATGAGCCTTTACAAATTTAAATAAGGGGCCGGAAGAGAGTGGCAGAGCTAGGGTTCAGAGTGGGGTCAGGCTTCAAAGTCCATGCAACCTGCTACTAGCTTGTGCCCTTAGAAAATAGGAAGGTAAAAATCAAAGATTGTAAGTGCAACAAATAACAAAAATACAAAGAAACATTCTGGTTAGGAATGTTTAGGATGTTGTAAGTTATAAAACCTTAGCAGGGGGTTTCAGAAAGGTAAGCCTATCTTCCAGGATGTCTGTGTGTATGGGCACGCACACGCACGTGCACACACAAGGCTGCACGAATACACACGTGCCCCCTGGAAGCTGGAAATTCAATGTCTGCATTCTTCATGTTTTCGGGAATGAAAAAGAATTCTCTGTTGCCACTCCAGTGTGAAAGCAGATTTAGGAAAGCTTCTCAAGTATCAGCCATTACGACGAATAGATTTATGGATTTCCTGTATCATGTGAAGATAAGTCAGAGGAAAGAAGTACACAGATTATCAGGATATGACCAAAGGTTTATCTCTTCAGTCATCTGTAATTTGCATATATTACTTTTCTATCAGAAACAGGAATGTTGGGGAAATAGCCAGGTGCCTGGGGAAATTCTATTTCCCCATGGTATTCAGCTACGGGAGACCAGGGTGAGGGTTAAAACTGATGCTCGTAACCACGCAAAAGGGGACTCGTAGAGGCTGAGCCTCCAAAAACACGTTGAAGTGGATCAGAGAGAGGCGAGTATCACTGTGTGTAAGTAGTACCATCAAGACAGTAGAGGAAAATAACTGAAAGCTGTGGTCCACCAAGTCAAGGATGCTGTCCCAGGCATTTTCTATCCCGAGGCTGAGCCTAGAACCCCAAGCCTTGGAGTCTAGCACAGTGCAGTCACACGGCTCCCTGCCTTTATAGAGGACTTTGCTATCGAGTGTTAGGCCTTCAGTTTTATAGAATTTAGTGATCTATTTAAAAGGAAAATTTAACCTCGAGCCCACAAAGTTAAAAACATTACTTTTCACCAGGTTAAAAAGCTTATTGTATGCACTTACCATTCAACCAACCCTCTCTAAAGGGTGAGAATTAATTTGTGTTTTGGACTATGTGATGGGCTCTGAGCCTCAGTTTCCCTAACTATAAAATTTGGGTTATTGGACATCCAAGGTTCATTTAAAGAATATTATTCTAGGACTAAACAATATAATACAGCTTCACAAGGCTAAACTGCTGTTTAACTATTGAAAGATTTCCAAGTTGACCTCTGTTACAGTTTGTAAAATGGGTTCCAGATTCACAAGAGGATGTCAGAAAACAAACGGGCACCTTCACATCAACCATCTGAATGCTGAACTGTATTCCTGACATGTTTAAGGAAGTTTCCCTTCCCACTGTGGTCCCAAAGGACCACAATACCAATAAGGATAAACTTGATGAGCCAAGTTTCACAAAACTTGGATGTGTTAAATGGATTCGAAGCTCATTCTACTACTCTGAGGTATATACCCAAGAGAAATGAAAAAAAAATATGTCCATATAAAAATATGGACCTGAATGATCATAGCACTATTATCCACAACACCCAACACGTGCAAATAATCCAAATTTAGTTATAAAAAGGAATGAAGTACTGATTCATGCTACACCATGGATGAACTTCAACTGGAAATATTATATCAAGTGAAAGAAGACAAAGGACCCCTATTATGTGATTCTACTTATACAAAATGTCCAGAAGAGACAGAAAGTAGATTAGTGGTTTCCGGGGACCACCACTGGTGGGGAAAATGGGGATCTGAGGAAAAATAGGGAATGACTGCTTAAGGTACAGGATTCTTTGGGGGTTAAAGTGTCCTAACATTGATTGTGATGATGGTTGCCCCACTTTGTGAATATACTAAAATCCAACAAATTGTGTAGTTCAAATGCATAAATTGTATGGTATGCGAATTACATTTCAACAGACCTAGTACCAAAAATTTAAAAAAAAAGAAAAAAGAAAGTCACTCCCATGAGTTCAGCCCTCCTGGAGGAGGACCCTAGGGCCACCTCGGTACAGAACACAATAGCAGATTCTAACATCTTGGCATCAAGCTTCAAAGATGAAGTCTAACAAAAGACTCCACCAACTGAATCAGAATTAACCTGGTCATCTTTCCTTGGTCAACTCCAACTGCTCTGTTGGTTCCAAGGACCCAACATGTATGCTTTCCCAAATCGGGGGGGAACTTTCCAGTTAGGGAAAGAACTGGAATCAAGCATGATAGAGTAATAGACAAAAAAGTAATTCTTCCAAAGTCAACATTTAAAACCTTGAGGGACACCTGGGTGGCTCAGTTGGTTAAGTATCTGACTCTTGATTTTGGCCCAGGTTGTGATCTCGATCACAATCAAGTTGTGGGTTGTGGGATCGAGCTCTGCTTCAGGCTCTACGTTCAGTTCAGAGTCTGCTTGAAATTCTCTCCCTCTGCCCCTCCCCCTCTAAAATAAGTCAAAAAATCTTTTTTTTTTTTTTTTAAAAAAGCTTGAGATTGAGGCTATAAAAGCAATAGTAGGATTTGTTTCTGCTCTTATAATAAAAGACAAAGCTCCAGGCTTCTGGTGAAACTTCAGGAATGTGGTAATTCAGATGTGGTATAAAGAGCTGACATTTCACAGTAATGTAGAAGAAAGTTCCAGACGTCTATAATCGCAGTTGAATAGGGGACCATTCTTGCATCATAGCGACTGGCTCTAGAGGGATTCTCCAGACTCATCAAAAAAGTACAAGTTCCTATTATCACCAAGGGCATGTCAAAAGGGGAAGAAAGGGAAAAATAAAATAAGATGAAATCAGAGAGGGAGATTAACTTAACTCTAGGGAACAAACTGAGGGTTGCTGGAGGGGAGGGGTGGGGGAGGGGGTAACTGGATGATGGGCATTAGGAGGGCACTTAGAGTAATGAGCACTGGGTGTTATATGTGACTGATCAAACACTAAAGTGTACCTTTGAAACTAATAACACAATACATGTTAATTAATTGAATTTTAATTAAAAAAAAAACGTTAAGGTTTCCAAGCTACAGCAAGGGTGGTGTCCAGGGTCCTGAACTCAGAGGGAACAGGAGTTAAGGTCTGGGCACCAGCACAGGTGCAGCTATTACGTGACCTGGCAGCAAATTAGGGTCCAGGTGAATATGAAAATCTAAATTCCTAGCTAGTTGGGTAGGCTTCTAAAAACCAGGGAGAAGCAAGTAGGAGAGCAGAGAGAATGCAGGGGCAGCTAAGGGTTCTTTTCTTAAATTCTGTGTGCATAATATGTGCATAAGTCCTTATCAAAGGCAGTAGTAGCTTCACTGGAGCCTGGGTAAAACACATGCCACCCCATCTGGGTCCACTGCAGGCCGGCAATGTCAGAGAACAGGTGTCTGTGTCAGGACAGGTGGGTTTAGAGGTTGAATTAGGACAGGAGAAAGACAAGTACCATCAGGTCTTGGAGACCAGATGGGAAGCACTGGGAATTTACTTAAGAGCCCGGAAAACAAAGAGTGAGGGGCTCAGGTACAGTGATGGGACCACAAGCTTCAAGACCTGATAGGGAGTTCCAAGGAACGAGCTCAGTACTACCAGGAGGAGTGCAGCACACACTTGACCCAACTGCCTTCTAAGGCAGCAGCTCCTTGTACTCTTCCCATCGTTGGAACCACCAGAGTCCATGAGGGGGGGGGCGGTGTCAGGAGTCCTGGATTCCTGGTTGGATGAGCCCCCTTCACCTCAGTAGAAGATCTAACTTTCCAATTATTTCTATTTCCTTCCAAAAAAGAGAACTCTGGAGAATGACTTTCTGGACTCCTGCTCTCTACTCATCCATTCCCTTTTGGATCCTGGAATGTTTAATAATCCGGGGGCCAACTTCCACACTACTGAGCCCTCCCAACGATAGCAGCACTTCCTACTCCTAACGGGTCCACTGGCTATGCACATGACTCCACACGTACACACGTAAGCCATAGTCACAGTGTGGTCCTCACTGGCTTCCGGCCTAATACACAGTATGAGCCTAACTGCATTCTGAGTCCTGACAGACAAAATCCCAGGCCACCTCACTCTGTAACACTGATCTACAGGCAAGATTGCCTCGACTTACCCGTTCTGCATTTTCCTATTTATCTTACATTAATCTGCAGCCTCTTTCCCCATCTCACTGATGCAAATGCTAAGGCCAAAGGAACGCACCATTTTTTTGGCCAGGATAATAATCCTACTACCCTTTATCCTACTAGAAAATAATCGTGATGGAAAAGAAAGAAAGAACGGCAAGGTTTTCAGTTATTCAGATGATCTCCCCACCTTCCAACTTTTCTAACTTGCGTCTTTGACCTGAGCGATTTTGGGATTTCTCAAACCGTCCGCGATGCAAGACGGGACTGTCCCCCGAGGGAGAGTCCAGTACCTCCCAGGCATGTCGCGGTGCAGGGGGTGAACCCAGCGTACTCCCAGTGGTAAGTCATCCTGCCGTCCTCCTGAAGAGACACGTCCAGCTCGCGGGAGGCAGGGCCCTCGTCGCACGGCATGAGGAGGCAAGGCCGCTCGGTGGGCAGCTCGGGGCCATCACACTCCTCCTCAGGCAGCTCGGTCTCCGTCTGCGTGAACGTGAGGAGCACGCGGCACTTGATCTCTCGGACCTGGACGCCCGGCCCACACGTGGTGCTGCAGGCCGACCAGGGCTCTGGGATGAACCTATGGAAAACCGGGAGTGGTGGGGGGGGGGGAGAGGACACACGACCATTATATTTGGGCCACGGAGGAGTGAGAAGCATTCTCTGAGATGAAAAGTAATTTCATTCGGAGGGAAGTCAGAACATGTGAAATGTCATACTTGTACTGATGCTCAATTATGGCATCAACAAAATTTTGAATTTTACTTTTTTTAAAGATTTTATTTATTTATTTGACAGAGAGAGAGAGAGATCACAAGTAGGCAGAGGCAGGCAGTGGGAGAGAGGGAAGTAGGCTCCCTGCTAAGCAGAGGGCCCAATGCGGGGCTTGATCCCAGGACCCTGGGATCATGACCCGAGCCGAAGGCAGATGCCCAACTGACTGAGCCACCCCGGCGCCCCTTGAATCTTATTAAAAACAGAATTATCCCTAGAGATACACTGAACATTCGCATCCATTTTATAATTCAAGCTCTGTGCTGTGCCCTTCACATACTATCCTTAAAATTAGGGGGCGCCTGTGGGGCTCAGTTGGTTAAGCTTCCGACTCTTGATTTCGTCTCAGGTCATGATCTTGGGATCGTGAGACTGAGTCCCATGTCTGGCTCCGCACTTAGCTTAGTCTGCTTCTGTCTCTCTCCCTCTCCCTCTGCCCCTCCTCACGCGCTGTCTCTCTTTCTCTCAAATAAATAAATAAATCTTTAAAATTGCATGGAGCACTGGGTGTTATCTGCAAACAATGAATCATGGAACTCTACATCCAAAACTAATGATGTACTGTATGGTGACTAACATAACACAATAAAAAAATTAAAAAATGAATAAAAATAAAAATATATATCATCAGTTTTTTAAAAAATTTGGTAATAAAGAACCCATTCCACAGTGACAATTTCTAATCTGATTTCTTTTGTAATATGGAGATTTTTCAACAATATTTATTCATCTAACCTTTATCAGGCTTATCCTTTAACTGGCAGGGTTTTATTAAACCCACAATATTTAGGAGCTAAGCTACAGGACAGCGAATGTTTTCAGAAGAGAAGATGAAGCTTTCATATTCTCTTCTGTTTGTGAAAATACATGAACTTCATTTTCTTGAAAGTATCTTAGGTATTCCACAATCTTGGTGAATAAAATATTTATTTCTGATCCTGAGTTATTATCCACTGAATCTGAGGTTGTCCACCTATGGCCTACAGGTCAATTCTAGCCTTTCTGTTTCTCTATAGCCTACTAGCTAAGAATGATTTTGATGGTTTTAACTGGATGGGGTGGGGTGGGAAAGAAGGATAACATTTTTGGGAACGGCATAAATTCTCCCGGTTTCGGTGCTACATGGCAGAGCTGAGAATCTGCAACAGACGCTCGTTAGCCGGCAAATCCTCGAATATTTACTGTCCGGGCCTTTGTAGAACAAGTTTTCTGATTCCTGCACTGAACTGAAAAGGAGGGACATAGGTATTTAAGGGAGGGACATAGGTATTTTAGATACCCTCCAGCAACACTTACATCATGAGGCACTCCCACATGCTACACAAGGAAGAGCTCAGTAATAGAATAAGTCTGGGGACCTGTGGGTGCAGTCCTGTTAAATGGGTTACTTTACTACAAAGTTCTCCCGAAGACTATGATGTATGAATGCATACCATAAACGCTATGACGGGAATGTGACGTGTGTCGTTTCCTACATTTAAGTGAATACAGAGCTCTACACACAGGACAGTGTACGAAGTCACTTCAGAAAAAGATTAGGATGTAGTCCCAAGGCTTAATGTTCAAAATCTCAGAAAGATAAGGTAATAAGGGTCTCTCTGTGTCCTTTAGCCACCTCTCCCCAGCCAAGACATCGTCACAGCTGTCCACAAGGACATATTCCTAGCAGCAGACTGAAACACCTGTGCTATGCACGAGACCAGGAAAGAGCTACCAGTAAACCCCTCAAATTCTGTTTATCATGTTGAAAACCGTTAGTGGAGAACTCCCTCCTCCAACCCTTCTAGACCAGGAAAGGGCTTGCCCAACTTCCCAGGATGGAGGAGTTATGGAATATTTGCACAATGTTCTTTTCTTTCCTTGATGTGTTCCCCACGGAACTGGAAAGAAAAAGCCTCATTAAATCTAAGATGGGGAAGCAGCACCTGAGAGGCTCAGTCGGTTAAGCATCTGACTCCTGATTTCGGCTCAGGTCACCATCTCAGGGATGTGGGATCAAGCCCCAAGTCGGGCTCTGCACTGGGCGTGGGGCCTGCTTAAGATTCTCCCTCTCCCTCTGCCCCTCCCCACTTCCTCTAAAATAAATAAATAAATAAATCTTTTTTTTTTTTTAATTAAGACAAGGAATCCATACAATGTAATAATATGAGGTCAATTAAAAGAAGGAGGTCAGTATGGGGCACCGGGATGGCTTAGTTGGTTGAGCGTCCAATTCTTGGACGCTCAGGTCATGATCTAGGGTGGTGAGATCAAGCCCCGCATCAGACTCCACACTCAGCATGGAGTCTGCTTGAGATTCTCTCTCTCTCTGCCCCACCCCTGCTCATGTGCTCTCTCTCTCTAAGATAAAGTCTTTCAGTTTTAAGGGCCTGGATCTGTGTTAATTGAGCAGGACTAGCCTCCTCTTAGTTAAATGAAGTAAGTATACGGTAGTTCATATGTTATGATCTTTTGTCTAAATACACACAGAAAGGTATACATACACATATGTAGTGTATATACTCTATAATTGTATATTTATGGCATATATGTCTACCAATGCTGATTCCTGTATAATCTCTCTTTTCTGGAAGCAATTGGACATGTCAGGGTCTAGAGTGTAAAGGGGGGGCTTCCCTTCTTGTCCGTAGCTTGAAAAGGTTTAAATTTTCTCACTGTGTGCAGATTGTACATTTATGGTCACTATTTGTTCCCTCCTTTTTCCTTTGTAATAAGAACTTAAAATTGGGGATTTTGCTTTAATGGGAAGTAGATTTCTTTCCATTCAGGCTGGACTCCTGGGTCCCCTGGGATCCAGAACCCTCACAGAACGCGGGCCAGACGGGAGGGCTCACATCTCCCTTCCCAACAGGGCAAATGATAGTTACATCTGGTACTTTCCTAAGGCACATGGGATGTGTCAGGTCGGTTTTCAGAGGTCCTTTTAAAGGTCCTCTTAAACACAGATGCAAGAGCTATCCAGATTACCCATGAGTGATTCCAGAAAACAAAAAAAAAAAACCAAAAAAACAAACAAACAAAAACCTTGGCAACTCAAACTTTATGCATTAACTACTATGATTTTCTTCTGTGGGTTTAAATTTTTTATTATTATTTATTTAAATATTTATTTATTTTCTTAAAGATTCAATTTATTTATTTGATAAAGAGAGAGCATGAGCAGGGGGAGTTGGCCAAGTTTATCATGGTCGTTTTTTTAAAGATTTTATTTATTTACTTGACAGAGAGAGAGAGCACAAGTAGGGGAAGCAGCAGGCAGAGGGAGAGGGAGAAGCAGGTTCCCCGCTGAACAGGGAGCCCGATGCGGGACTTGATCCCAGAACCGTGGGATCATGACCTGAGCTGAAGGCAGACGCTTCACCGACTGAGACCTCCAGGGGCTCCTATTATTGTTTATTTAAATAAAAGATATTACAGTGTTCATACAGTTCTGAAACTTGTTTTGTTTTTCCCTCACAGAAAAAAAAAAAAAGTTAAGGAAGAAAAAAGGAACAGAGCTGCATGAAAACATCCAAAGTGTCATGTCTGCACAAAACACACCCAGAGAAGCAGAGCGTGTTCCCTACGTCTGCGCCCGACAGATCTTAGAATAGCACTCTCCACCGGGAGAGTTCAGACACAAGGTGATAAAACAATAAAATGGGAAACTATGAAGCTAAAGAAATAAACTGTGAAGCCTAAGGACACGGTTCCAAATCTCGTCAGGAATTCGGAACCTGGAAAACACAGAAGAATCAGGGCTGACGGTCAGATTGATGATAGAGGCAGGAATTAGCAGTGTTGACGCAGAGGAGCTTCCGGAGCAATCAGAGGGTGGACGGAAAGGACAGGCTGCGGGGGGGGGGAGGGGCTGTCTGGGGTGATGGGAGTGCTCTGTGTAACCCCCACGGCTGCGGCTGTGGGGCTGTTTCCACCTGTTAAAGCTCATCCTTTAGACAGACGCGGTTACTGTAGGTAAATCACTCCTCTCCAAAACGGACATTTTAATTTTTTAATTTTAATTTTTTTTTATTTTTTAAAAGATGTATTTATTTATTTGAGAGTGAGATAGAGCACAAGCGTGGGGAGGGGCAGAGGGGGAGGGAGAGAATCTCAAGCAGACTCTGCCCTGAGTGTGGAGCCCAATGCAGGACTCGATCTCACAATCCTGAGATCGTAACCTGAGCCAAAATACAAGTCAGACACTTAACTGACTGAGCTGCCCAGACACTGCCGAAATGGACTTCTTAAAGTGGCAGTTTTTAAATTTTTTTTATTTTAAGATTTTATTTATTTATTTGACAGAGAAGAGAGAGATCACAAGTAGGCAGAGGCAGGCAGAGGGTGGGGGGAAAAGCAGGCTCCCCGCCGAGCAGAGAGCCCGATGTGGGGCTCGATCCCAGGACCCTGAGATCATGACCTGAGCTGAAGGCAGAGGCTTTAACCCACTGAGCCACCCAGCTGCACTGTAAAGTGGCAGTTTTTAGAGACAAAGTGAGAGAGAACCTAAATAATCCGATATTGAAAATACCTGGATTCTTCAAGTAGAGGTTCCAACCCATGACAAACAGAAAAAGTGTTCAGAAATAAAATGCGTAAAAAAAAAATTTTAAAGTGTCTAAACTATAGCTCGGAAAGGCACGCTGTCTTCCAGGAAAAAAGTGATAAAAAAAATGACAAACATAAAAACCTAGAGTTTTCAGCAGAGTAACGGTCACCTCAAAGATGCTCACACGCTAGTCCCTAGAATTTATGAATATGTTGTATTGTATGGCAAAAGGAATTCTGCAGATGTGGTTCAGGTTAATGGACCTCAAGATAAGATCGTCCTAGCAGGATAATCTAATCACATAAGTCCTTAAAAACAGAGCCACCTCTCTGGCTGGAGTCCAAGAGATGCAGTTAAAGAGCAAGAGAGATTCAGAGCATGAAGGGCACTCAACCTGCCATTGCTGACCCAGAGACAGAAGGGACCAGGAGCCAAGGAATGCAGGCAGCCTCTGGAAGGTGCAAACAACTCTCAGAGCCAGCAAGGAAGTGGAGGTTTCAGTTCGACAACTGCATGGAACTGAACTCTTCCAACAACACAAATGAGCCTGGAAGCACCTTCTCCCCAGAGCCCCCAGAGAGCTGCTCAGGCTCCTGGTTTTGGTTTGGTGGGACCCAGTGCAGGGGAACCGGCGGAGTAGGGGAACCTCACCTACAGAACCGAGCTGGCAAATGTGTATTAAACCACTCTGTTTGTGGCCAAAGCAATTAAAGTTTGCATTTTCTAACCTGGCTAAATTTTTTTTTAAAATCAGGAATTTTGAAATAGGTTGGTAATAAAGCAACTATGTCAACCCACTCATTTTAAAGATGGAGATAGCAATAGAAATGGGATGTTTAGGGATGCCTGGGTGGCTCAGTTGGTTAAGCATCTGCCTCTGGCTCAGGTCATGATCCCGGGGTCCTGAGATCGAGCTCCACTGAGCAGGGAGCCTGCTTCTCCCTCTCCCTCTGCTGTTCCCCCTGCTTGTACTCACAGTCTCTCTCTCTCTCTCTCTCTCTCTCTCTCTCTTTTATATATCTTTTATATATTATAAATAAATAAAATCTTCAAAAAAAGAAGTAAAAAGCATAAGGAATAACGAAACGGGATAAGAAAAGGTAAAAAAAAAGTACAAATTTTAGGAAAGAAGAGATGAAGTTATTCTTTGATGATGACTTGAGAACTTGGGGACACAGTAAAGTTAATTGAAGATTTTTAGAAAAAGAAATCAGAGTTCATTAAAATAGTCCTATCTATCCATCTATCCTAAAATTACCAGGTTTCCCAGAATTCAGCCAACACTTGCTGTTAGTGTGGGCTGCCAGGAACCGTGCTAAGAACAGTACATGTATTATCTGAATATAACTTTCAGAACAACTTTTTGAACAAGTACTATTTTTTCCTGACTTTACAGATGAAAAAAAAACCAAAGCTTCACACATGTAAGAAAACAGAGCTGGTGAATAAAAACTCTGCAAGAAAGTGCAGGCCACTTGATTAAAACCACAAAATACTGAGGGGGTTCTAACCCCAGAGACCAGAATAACCAGACAGAACAGCAATATGCCTCCAAACGGAAAGACTCCAAATTGTAAAATGTTCGTCTCCCCTCCCTTAATTATTTTAGCAAACGAATGCGGTTCTGATCCGTGTTTTTGGGGGGGAGGCTGGAAACAGACAAGTTGTTAAGGGAGGTTAGGTGAGGACAGTCAGGAGCATGTTAAAAAAGAATAACAATTACACAGCCCATGCACAGCCTGAGAGGAAAAAGGACTAAAGAGTGGCAGTAATTCCAATACTATGGGACTGGCAATGGGGTGCCCCATTACACAGAGAAGGCACTTTGAAATCAGCATGGGAAGGATGAATTATTTGCTAGATAGCACTGGGCAATTCGTTAATTATTTGGGAGGACACCACATATCCTTGTGGATCAAAGTTACATGTAAACTATGAAAACATGAAAAGTACCGTTGACTTTGAACCACTTGGGGCTTGGGGGCACCGAGCCCCTGCTCACCCCTGCCCACAGTCAAAAATCCAAGCGTAACTTCCGACTCCCCAAACCCGTAACCAGCAGCCTACCGTTGCCTCACCCATAATACACGGTCGGTCGCCTCTCATCTGTGTGTTATATGTATTACATACCGTCTTTTTACAATAAAGTAAGCTGGAGGGAAGGAATGTTGTCAAGAAAATCATAAGAAAGGGGCAATACATTTACAGTGCCACACTGCAAAAATCCACCGGCAAGCGGACCCATTGCAGTTCGAACCCGTGTTGCTCAAGAGTCAACTGTACTAGAAAAAAGCATTTAAAAAAAAAAAAAAGGTCATTTCCCCATGTGGATGAAGGTGGGGTAAAGAGGATGGGCTCCAGGACTGCCGCGGACAGGCAAACCCGTACTGGCATTCTGGAACGAAATCTGACCATAGAAACTCAAGGTCTTTGGGGTGCCCATCTTCTGTCCTGGAAGTTCCAGCCGAGCAGGTGTGTCCCTGTCTAGACAATCAGGGATGGGCAATTTGAGATTGATGTGGTCTTTTTGGTTTTTTGTTTTGGTTTGGTTTTTTCCAAGCTCCTCAGTGAACCCTGAAGACCTCCAAGGTGTGCTTGTTTCCAACTACCTCTTTGCTGCCTTGCGCTCTAGGCTCCGGGCCCCTCTCCACACTCAGTAGTCAGCAGCCAGGCACGGCCCCCGCAGACCAGCTGGCCGGCATGCAACCCCAAATACTGGACGTGCTGCTCATCTGACACCGTGTACCTCTCAGGACCTTAGTTCTTGCACCATCTCTCTCAGGAAGCTATCCCTGATCCTCGAAAACTCACAGGACAGTCATATAACCATTAAATTCTCTGCTACCTTATTAGACCAACCTACGGATGGGCAAAGCTTGAATTCAGGTCACCTAACTTTACGCTGGAGCTCTTCCTAGAACCACATGCTGGAGAATCAGGGTCCACCACTCAACAGTTCTGAAATGCAGGACGAAGCCCTAAATTCTCTGTGCCTTGGTGTCTTCACCCCTAAAGTGAGGGTAAGGATAATTCCTCCTCATGGGGTATTGCAAAATGTTGGAACTAAACGCGTCAATCCACACAGACCCCAGGCACGAATGAAATCCTCAATAGCTCTTAGTATCCTTGTGAGAAAAACAGATGTGGAAGAAGACATAATTTGGTTTTCGCAAATACTTCTTCCACAAAGGGAGAAGCTAAAAAAGCAGGGAAGAAGACATCCAAAGTGCTCCAACCCTGTCCTGTTTTCTTGGTTTTCATATATGAAAAATGGGACAGGGGGCTATACGGCCACAGAAGCCTCTCGAATCCCAAAGAAACAAGGACGTCTCCAGGGGAGGTCTTTTAAAACAACGATGAACCGTATCAACCATCAACATTCCACAGCTGGAAGCTACGAAAGGTCAAAATTGCAGTTCTGGCATAGCTTTATAAGCTATAATTTTTATTTTCCTAATTAAAAAAAAAAAAGCTTTTGAACATCCACTCCCTGAGTAAACTCAGAGCTCAGGCCATGGTAAGCCACAGAGGCAGAAATATTTATCTTCTCCAGGCAGGTTTGGCAGGCTTTCCTCGAGGCTCTGAAATAGAGCTACGTTCCCCTTCTCCTTCATTGTCAACAAGCAAGCATCCCCAAACCACAAAAGACAGTGGTTATAGGAGGATGAACTGGAAGCTGAGGTATGTTGCGGTTTTGTTTGGAAATTGAGGGAATGAACAGAGCCCGAAGGGGTGGGAGGAAACTATAAACTTCACACTAGCCAGGATCAGGCCAGAATCTGCCAGCAGAGTGAATTATAAAGGAAAATTGCATAGAGACCACAGAGGGAGAGAGGTTAGAGGAAGTGGGGAGGAGGCAGCCTCCTGGGCCGGGGACAGGTGCTGGGGGCTCAGTCTTCCATGCTGGAGAGAAAGGGGTGCTGTCTTTCAGGAGGAAAGGGCGTGTCGGCTTTGCTCGGGGTTCGAGGGGAGGAGGAGACCAGCAGCAAAGGCAGGTGGGCTGATAGCAAAAGCAGGTGTGGAATGAATACAGGGCCTGAACCCACGGTAGCTGGCATGCTATTGTGCCTTCTGATTCAATACAAAGAACAGGATTTTCAGACTGTGAACCAGACCCTACAGACGACCCAATCCAGTGGTGCTGAAACTCGGATGCACCTTCCCAAGTCACCTGCGGGACTTGCTAAAAATGCTGGTGACAGATTCCTAAAGAGGGAAAGCAGAAGAGGGGGGCTGGGGGGCACTGGGGAGCCAGTGCTTCCTGGGGACAGAGTCTCTCCTGGGGAAGATGAAGCAGCTCTGGGATGGGTGCTGGGTGCACAACCAGGTCAGTGTACTTAATGCCATGGAACTGTGCCCTTAGAAATGGTTAAAAGGGTCATTTTTCAAACGGAAACCCAGCGGACACACGAGAGTCTGTCACGTTCAGGGGCATGCCGACCAGAGCGGGTCAGTAGTTGGAGACATGGCGAGGCCATCCTCACAACAGGGCTCCGTCGCCATCTTCACCATGCAAAGTGACAAAATAGTGGCAGTATTCCCTATGCTGCACTTCCCATTCCCGGGATTTATTTATTTTATAACTGGAAGTCTGTACCTCTTCATCCTCCTTCACCTATTCTGTTATGGATATTTTACCACAACAAACAAAGAAACAAACAAACAAATAAATAAATAAAAGGTATCTGGTAGAGCCAAAAAAAAAAAAATGCTAGTGATGAACCCCCCCCCCCCACCTAGTGGCTGCTCTGTGGGGCCCAGAGATCTGCATTTCAGGAGCGCCATGAGTGATTCTGATGGCAGTGATGTGAGGACCAGACTTTAAAGTGGTATTGTGGTTATTAAAAAAGAAGGAGGAGGAGGAGGAAGAGGAGGGGGAAGAAGGAGGAGGAGGAAATGGAAGGAGGAGGGGGAGGGGGAGAAGAAGAAGGAGGAGGGGGGGTGGGAGGGAGAGGAGAAGAAGATGAAGGAAACAGGGAAGCAGAAGGAGGAGGAGGGGGGAGGAGAAGGGGAAGAAGGAGAAGAAGTAGTCGAAGTCGAAGTCCCTCTTCCTCAGAGACACATCCCGCGATATGACAAGTGATGTGCTTTGCTATCTGGAGTCTGGCTTCCATGTTGCTGGCAGGGATGGCCCGAGAGTGGCCCGACAACTGCTGAAGCCGGATGACGGACACACGGGGGCCATTACACTGTCCTCTCCCCTTTTATACAAACTTGAAATTTTCTTATAATTAAAAAAAAAAAGCTTTAAAAAAAAGAGCCTTCGCCAGGTGGCCCCCATTCCCACCAGAGAAGGGAGCATGACTGAAAGGCTGGTGGGACGAGTGCGTCTCGGGGGCGGAAGGCAGAGCATGAGGAGGACCGTCGGTGGTTATCACAACAGCCTTGGCTGGTGAGAGACGGTAGCTACAGGTGTGCTGAAACCAAAGCAACATTGCGTCAGCTATGCTCCGATATAAACATTATTAATGGGGGGTGGAGGTGAGCGGCAGCTTCCTGCGGGCGAGGCACGACCAGCAGTTCGCTGGGGCTGCAGCGTCCCACTCGCGGCAAAGCAAGGAAGGGCTCAAGGAGGAGGCTGGGAGCCCTGAAGGGAGATGCCCGCCACGGGGTCTGGTTGGCCTTGGGAACGACTGTAAATCTTCGGGTGATGGGGAACCATAGGGATATTCTCAATGTTGGAAAGAAAGAATGAGATTTACGCCTTAGGTAGACTCGTCCAGGAGCTGTGGGGGGGTGGGTCTGAGGGGACGGAGTGGGAACCGAACCAGAAGACTCTTCCAAGTGTCCCAGGAAGTGAGCTTAGGACCTGGACAGGATGGTGGTAGGAGCAGAGAGAAGGGCTGGAATGGAGACAGATTTTAGTGGATATGATTGGCACGGCCAGTAGTTAACTACATATAAGGGAAGAATGAGAGAGAGGCAAGAAGGACCCCAGCACGCTCATGGTTTGGGGAACTGGACAGCAGCCCCACTGACCAAGACAGGATGAACAGGAAGAGTAGCAATTATAATCTAGTTGTGTTCCGGGGACAGGAGATCCCAGTAGGATGCCCTGTTCTAGAGCTGAGAACTCTATAACCTTCCTTGTGTGACAACTACACTCCTTTTTAACTGTCTCCAATCTCCTTCTTTCCACAGGTTCCTTCCCTTACAGAATCACAGGCTATCAGGGTGCACCTGGGTGGCTCAGTGGTTAAGCGCCTGCCTTCAGTTCAGTCATGATCCCAGGGTCCCGGGATCGAGCCTCGCATCAGGCTCCCTGCTCATGGGGAAGCCTGCTTCTCCCTCTCCCACTCCCCCTGCTTGTGTTCCCTCTCTCGCTGCTTCTTTCTCTCTCTGTGTCAAATAAATAAATGAAATCTTAAAAAAAAAAAAAAAAAAAGAATCACCAGAGATCAGAGAGGGGAGAAGTTTCTGGTAATATTGAGCCTAACACCCTTCCTGTACAGTTGGGAGGTTTAGACATGTGAATTGACTTGTCTACAAATCTTATGATTTTTTAATATATTTAAGGCCATCCTAACTTCAAATAAAAAACAGTAACAAAAATCAAACATCCATAGACCCACTTCTTTCTGTCCCCTTCCCTACCAGTCTTAACTCCCTTTCCAGTACTCAAAACACCCACCTCCTTCTACCTGGGAATTCATGTCTTAAATCCCTGCAATGTTTGCTTCTCTACCCTTTGAGTGATACTACTCTAAAATTAACTGGAAAAGACTCTCTTGCCCATCTAGATGGTGTTTTCTCGGTCTGCATCCTTTTTCCTTGGCTTTCTAGGAGCTCTTCACCCCTTCCTTAAACTCTTTACTGACTTGGTCTTTAGAACCATGGTTCTTCCTTGGGTCTCCTCCTCCCTCGGCTCACTACTCCCTGTCCTGCATCCCCCACTTCTTGCAACTCCCCCCTCCAGATCACCAACCCCTGTAGAGCCCAGAACCCCTCTCTTCTTTAGTCAGTTATTCTGGGGTCATTCACCTCACAGCATCTACAGTTTCTTCTGGGTTCACTTCCAGGCCTGATGCTGGTCCGTGTGGAACAGTTCTGCACATGTCCTACGGGGGATGCGCCAATTCTCTTGGCCTGTATCACTAGAGGCATGGTGCCTTCTCACAGAGAAGAAGTAATCCACATTCCCCTAGGGCTCACTGGGCTGGGCCCCAGTTGGAAGGGACATTGACAAATGAGTGAGTTCTGAAACCAGCAATGTGGTTGGGTTTTAGATCCAATAACACATGAAAACCACTGGAAAAGGCTAAGAGTGATGAGCTTGGGAAAGACCATACTCTTGGGATCCAGCTTTCTTCAAATTTGTGAAAACCTGTCACATGGGAGGAAGCATAGAAGTGGGGTTTTGGGGGAGTTTTTTGGGTTTTTTTCTGTTTCAGAAAGCAAAAAATTTTCTCAACCAGAGAAAAATCTTGCGTATAACTCGGGTCATTCAACAGAAGAATGAGCTGTCTCTCAAGGCGGGGGGCTCTGCCAGTCATTGAAGGTGTTGATGAAGAAATGCCTTCTCTGAGAGAGAGACTGGCCATATTACCTTATTACCTTCGAGAACCCTTTCCTTGCAAAACTCTGTGAATGCTCTCTTGGTAAAGAGCCTGTCAGCACCACAGACTTGACGCGTCTGATAGGGAATCGGCCATCCTGCCCAATTACTTGAATCTACCACTGGTGCTGTCATTTTTCTAGACTCCTGAATGAAAAATCTCAGAGCACTTTTGATTCCTTGCTCTCTTCAGGTCCCTATCCCTCTGCGTCCAGAGGTTTCTTTGATTTGCTCTTGATTCTCAATTTCCACTGACACCATTACACTCTGGATTTGCCAAATCACATGTGGATAGAAGTCACTGGATTTTTGAGTCGGAATGGGCCTTGGAGAGATCAAGTCCAACCTGCTCGTTTATAGGATGAGACACAGAAAAATTAAAGACTTGTCTAAGGTCATATAGTTAAAAGTGGTGGTTCTAGGCGCCAAGATACATAGCGCCATCTTCTTTCCACTGTTCCATGCCATAGCAGATCTGGGATTTCTCCTCATAATTACTCAGGCCACCCTGACACATTTGAGCGAAACTGGTTTTATAGAGACTGGCCAGGTCTTAACCATGGAATGATTGATTTATTTGTATAATATTGTCATGGTTCTTGGTCAAATCCTATGTGTTAATCTAGACAGAGGAATTATCCCCAATCTCTTCATTGTAATAGACCACTGGGTCTGCTTTGAGTTAACACTGTTCTTTTATGGGCTTCTCACAAATACTGCCAAAGTGGGACTGCTGAATTGCGAAATAAAGAAGAATTCTAGCCAGCTCAAGCTCTCTAGAGTCTGAAAATTCAGGTCATTTGGATTTGAAATGTATCGTTGTACTCCAATGAGTACAAAAATTACATATATCATGTTAACTGGCTATGCCCTGATTACTCCCATGAAAGGCCCTGGACTCACGTTGGTTCTTCTGTTGCTATTCTTGTCTCTTCTAGTTCTTGTGCTTGTTTCAGCCAAGGCAACTTAGCTTCCACTGGACTTTTTTCTAAGAAAAAAGGAACATAAGCAACAAGCTTAAGGGAGTTGGAGACATGATCATTGTTTGCTGAAGATTTCATCAAGAAAGCAGTCATCCTTTACAAATACAAGCTGAGTCTTGTAGCACATGAAGTGGCTTCTGGGGTGAGGCAGACATTGCTGTCATATATTTTTTTAATTAACATATTGTCCACATGCAACCAGAGGATCCCATAGCACAGTTGAACACGTTCTCCAAGTGACCATAAAAATGCCTTTTATTTAAAAAAATGCCTTTTATAAACCAAGTCTGTTATTTACATATGAAAGCTCTTACTTCAACCATATCACCTTGCTTTCTTTTGCCACAAATTCTTGTTGCCCATGAATAAAGAAATCACTAGAGAAAATCCAATAACATAGATCTTTGGAAAGTTGGGAGGAGGGGAATCTGTGCTCTGGTTTACTTAAATGTTTATTGTTGTAGTTGCTGAGGGAGCTCATTACCAATTACAACCATCATGCAGGAGCAAGATGCATGCCCCTTTCTGTCCTTCTAAGCCTCCTAAGATACGAAGAAGGAAACAGTAGTTACGAAATAAGAAAGGCAATCATTTTACACTGCTGCAGGGAATTTGCAGACATGGAGAACATGGCTATGAGAGCACCATCAGGTGCACCAGGAAGGAGAAAAGACCTCCCTGGTGAAAGTTCTATGACCAGGATTGGTCCCTTCTGTGACAACCAGTGATTTTTCTGGATGGCAGACACAGTAAGTAAATTTTTATTCAGTGCTTCATTGTAAGGTATTTGTATGAACAATGAACCCAGAAATAATGAAGGAGAATGTTACTATCCTATCTAAGATACAAAGGGAGACTTCTTGGTACTAACAGGTGGGAATAATCCCTCTGTCATTTCCAGGTAGGAAATAACTGTCCTAAGGGTTGGAAATACCTCATTAAAATATATGGCAATAATCCTATATAAAGAGGAATGTATATCTGAGAGCTGATGCCAAGATTTCCTGCCCATGGATGCTACCCATTTCTGTTAATTCACGTGGGACAAATAGGAACTGCAAAAGAAACTCTAAAGGCATCTATAGGTCTAGATTGGGAGTTGAAAGTCTTTATTCATTCCATAGTAGGCAACAGGACACATGAAGAATATGTCTAAAATACTGTGGGAACAA
Source organism: Nasua narica (assembly GCA_028533885.1). NCBI lineage: Eukaryota > Metazoa > Chordata > Mammalia > Carnivora > Procyonidae > Nasua > Nasua narica. The sequence continues at coordinate 2,368,027 of CM052797.1, forward strand.
AGAATGAGAACCCTGGGGGAAATTTCCTGCTCCTTTTCCTCTTTATCCTTCTCCTTTTCTACCCTGATGCCGCCTGTTCCCTTCCTGTTCACCCTACTTCTTTTTCTTTAAAACAAGGATTACGTTAAATTATTCTGTGTCCACCAAGAAATGCTAGTATAAGCCCAGACGGATAGGAGCCCCTCTACATGTACTGAGTCAACGGGACCTCAGTTCCCCCCCCCCAGATCACTAATCACATTGGGCCAGCTTCTCTACCCAGGTGGATGGCCCTACTGGCATCTGTGGGTGAAACCATTTTTTTGAGAAAGTAAGTGGAATGGAAATGCTACAATATTTGAAAGAGAGGAGGAAAACACCATTTGATTTCACTTCAACAGGGACCACCAACTTACCCTTTGGTTTATAACATGGGATGGGAATGATACACTCTTCTTTGATGTGTAACTTCAGTTGTGGGTTGCAGCCGCCCACGTGCTGTCCACGGTGGTTGATACACAGAACGACACGGTAACGTAACCCTCGGCCGCAAGTCACCGTGCACTTGGAAGAAGAAATGAGAAGCCAGTGAACTTCTTCCTCATGAACAGATCCACAAAGGTCTTAATGACTCATGCAAGGGAAGCCACTTACTGACATGAATATTAAACACAGAAGACCACCAGACAACCATGTAAAGAAAGGGGTAGAAGCTAATTTCCTGTGATTCTTCTGTGTCAGGGCCCCTCCCTTGTAAGGTCTCCTTCCAATTCTCAATCTGAAAATTATTTCAGATGAGGTCACAGCACGAGAAAACCTGAAATGCTCTGAAATCTTTCTGCTCAAATATGAAAGAAACTTCATATGTTTTCTCAAATTTGATTAAAAAATTTTTATGACATTATCCAAATCACCCTGTGAGAATGAAAAAACTTTTTTAAACCATCAATTAAAAAATCAAATTTTGATCAACCACGTGAGAGGATTATCTTTCTATTCTGTCGATAGAAATCAATCTTACAAAACTGTGATCATGTGAAGAGGTCACCAAAGAGTATTCAGCCAAAATGGTTAGGAAAAAATGTTACAGAAATATCAAGCAGTTAGAATTGATAGAAATAGTTTGCTGTCTTTTTCTGAATTTTCATGTGACGTTTGTATGTATTTTTTTCTTGCATTACTTATTTACGATTTGGAAGGTACTCTTGGCTGATGCATGGAGTATTTTCATGTCATGAAAACATAGGCTACCTTTTCAATTTACCTACATATGTTGGTGAGTACGTATGTGAGTATGTATGTGGGTTCTTCTTATTAACAGACTTTACATTTTAGGGCCATTTTATACTTACAGGAAAATGGAGCAGACAGTATAGAGTTCTAATATGGCCCCACCCTTCCCCACAGTTCCCCCTATTACTGACATCTTGAATTAGTGTGGTACAATTATTACAATTGATGAACCAATATTGATGCATTATTGTTAACTGAAGTCCAGGGTTCACATCAGGGTCATTGTCAGTTTTTAAAAAGGTTGTGATTTCTTGAAATTTATTTTCTTACTCTCAACAAAAATTCACTTGGATACCCAATATTTTGTGTGCTTTCTTCTTCGAGAGTCATCCTCAAAGTGTATAAACTTCTGGCCCCACCAATTCTGGATCCATCATGAGAGGGGCTGAGAGCCCTTGGGGATCCACTAAGGGACAGGCACTGCCCCACAGGTGTTACCTCACTAACTGCCCCACACTCCTGCAGCTCACTAGCTTCACTCCTCTTGGACAGATGAGTGAATAGCCAATAACCAAAGGACCTTGCTCAAGGTCACAGAGTTCTCAAGAAGCAGAGCAGAATTCCATCTTAGAGCCTCCTGTTGCCAGAACTATGACTTCGCTATGATTCGTCAAGCTCAGATATTCTTTCTTAAGTCTGTAAATGTTTTCTACATGGTCACAGACAAATTTCAACAAATGCACATCTCCAAGAAAGGAGTATTAGTAGAGAGCAAAGAGGTGGTTACCAGGGGGGAGATGGAGGGGGGGGAATAAGTGATGGGGATGAAGGAGGGGACTTATGATGGGCAGTGCTGGATCACTATACTCTACTCCTGAAGCCAAGACAGCCCTGTATGTTAACTATACTGAAATTTTAAAAAATAAGGATTAAAAGGAAAAAAAAGAGCATCACGAACCGTCTGATTTCATCTTGTCACTCTTATGACAGATTGAACAGATATCCTAATGCACTGAGAATGGTTTGAGATTAGACCCTATTTCTGGGAAATGGACTCAATGACCCCAAGATTTATCAACTCGAAATAGATATGACACTGAGAGGCTGTTGCATAGCAGTCAAGAAAGAAACAAAACTTCTGCCCAAAGTGAAAGGAATGGTAGGATTATTAGGTCTAACTATACCAGAATTCCTCAGTCCAAATGAGCGCTGTCTCCTCCTACGTAGCCTCCCCAGGAAGCCAAACATTGACCCCAACAATGCTGTCGGTATTTGCATTTCCGGAACTCTACCCTGGAGCTGACTGTATCCTTCATGGTAGGGAATTCTCGTTACTGAGAACGTATTTGATTTTTGAAAAGAAATGGAAAGTACCATGGGCCAAGAGAGGTAAATGAGATGATTTGGGTAACAATCCTCTGTTTGGAAACTGAGAGATGATGAAGTTGTGATACCAGTGAGGGTGTGAGACAGTAGAATACAAGCTCTAAAGCCAACACAAAATATAGGGATGTGGCTTCTAAGAGCTGAAAATGAGCTCTGCAGGTTCTAGAAGTAAAAATGTTGACTTCTGATGACAGATCACGACGTGATTTTTCACACATAACTGAGGAGTAGAAGAACCGAACAACCTTTTTTTTTTTTAAAGATTTTATTTATTTAAGAGAGAGAGCGAGCACAAGCAGGGGGAGCAGCAGGCAGAGGGAGAAGCAGACTCCCGCTGAGCAGGGAGCCCGATGTGGGACTTGATCCTGGGACCCTGAGATCATGACCTGAGCCGAAGGCAGATGCTTAACCAACTGGACCTCTCAAGCACCTCCTGAATAATCTTTCTGTAATAAAACCCTCCCATCTCAGTCTACTTATTTATGTGAACAAGTTTTCCCAGTGTGTACATGCAAAATAAAACAAAGAAATCGGCAGTAAAAAATTAAAAATAAAATTATTGCTGAACCCATGTCATCCTGGCAACAATTTTTTCAAGCTCCTCCTCATTTTCTAGACAGATTGATTTCAACTGAAAATTTACTTTTTATGTGTAAAATTGTTTACCAAAATTTGAAATCTATTTATGTTGTTTTGCTATTACCAACCCAGGGGAACATTTCTAAGACTTACGGCCTTATGGTCTCAGGAAATTAAATTCATTTCAAATAAAATAAAATTAATTAATTTCAGTAACTACACATATTTTCTTGGAGAAAAGTAGAACAGTGTAATCAATAAAAAACTAGAAAGCATAACGCTACATTATATTAGGATAAATTGCTAGGGGGAGAGTAGATTCAAAGTGTGAGTTCAAGGGGAAAAAATGCAAACTATCCAAACTGTTCAAGAAGAGATCCTACGTGTGTTTTTTAAAGGAAAGATGCCCAGGGTAAATCAATGTGGTGTTTACATTCTGCAGGACATATTTTTTTTAAATGCCATAACACTTTTATTTTTAAAATGCCAGCCTTTTTATATGTTAGATGACATTCCGTGATACTTTGTATTTAAACTTACACAAAAATAAACTTATACAAAAATACAACAAAAAAAGCCTTTTAGATGTTGGGGTGCCTGGGTGGCTCAGTCGGTTAAGCGTTCAGCTCCTGGTTTTGGCTCAGGTCATCATCTCAGAGTCGTGAGATCGAGCCCCGTGGCAGGCTCTGCGCTCAGCGAGCTGTCCACTTCCCAATCTCCCTCCGCTCCTCCCCGCTCCTCTCCAATAAATGAATAAATAAAATCTTTAAAAAAAAATTTAGATGTCAACCTAAATATACGTGAAGGGGTCTACAACTTTGAAAGCATCTTTCAAGGAGTCCGTGAAAAAAGGATCGATAACACCCAGCCAGAGTTCATGAGTATCTAGATGTAACAACAGGCGTCCTGTTCTCAGATCTTACCTGGGACCACTCCATGGCGACCCACTTGGGGCAGTCAAACAGGTTGCAGGTTTGCATGACCTTCGGTTTGGGCGCGTACATGCACTTCCACTCCTCCACCTGCAGAATCTCGCCGTGCATGGACTCTTCCACACACACGAAGCTCCGTCTCTGAATCCCGCCACCACAAGACACCGAGCATGCGGTCCAAGGATTATGTTCCCAGCTCAAAAGCAAACAAATAAAAACACGTTATTTTTGTGTCATCTGCTTGTTTGTTTCAAGCTTGCAAAAGGGAGAGAGGCCAGCTGCGGTTCCGCGGAAAGTACGCGGGCCTTGGAGTCATGCGACTTTGGTCGTGAGTGCCACACACAATCTAGAGTCACAGGGCGCTTCACGCCTCCGACCCCGACATCTTCCCTAGTGCCCTGGAACAGGGCCTTGTGCCGTTGTGAGAATCACACTGGTTTACATGCAGAGCGTGAAAGCATTCTTCAAATTGTCTCTCCACTATAAATACTAACGGACAATACAACTAGAGAATCAAAGAAACTGAAGGTCAGAAACCAGTCATCTGGGTGTCGGAGGGGAGTCAGATTTCTGACCAACTTCAAAGCCTGAGCTCCCTGTGTCATGGCCAGTCGTCCACGCTGTGCCTGATACCTCCAGGGAGGGGAGACGTCGCCGTTGGTGAGAGCACATTCTGCCTAATTCCGTGACAGATCTTCCTTACTGTGGAGTTGAAGTCTGCTTTCCCTTAGCTCTCTGTTCAGGATCTAGTATCTATGCCTCTTACAGTTTAGACCATTGCTCCAGACAGGATGCACTTCTTTGCAAACCACTTGGAGGAAACCGCAGAATGGAAAAAGCAAACGCGTGACTCACCGAGGGAGAGGCTGGAAGTGGTCGTAGGGCATGATCTCTTTAAATCCGTCGCTGAAAATGAAAACATTGGGAAAATGTCATTTCTCAATCAATTTATTTATTAATTTGCCCACTATGGATCTGACATCCCGAAAGACAGAGCTCTTTCACATGGAGAACTAAATATGCACAGTGCTGTGAACTCTTCCCCAAAACTCAGCCACCACCGTTTTGAGTTTCACGCCGTCCCCAGTTCTGTGAAAATACAGAAACTAGTGGTATGTATTAGTCAAAGAAAAGAGTGTCTCTGAAACTGGATAAATCTATTTTTTATCATCTAAAATTTTTTTTTATTTATTAATGACATTAACAGGCTATCGTATTAGTGGAATCTTCAGAGAAACACTTGATTTCATAGAATTCGTTTTTTGAAAAGGTCTCTATGAATAATTATGTTCACCTGGGATTACAGGAAATGGGCAGCTCAGTGATAGGAAATGAAATCCACTGAGAACGCTTCCTTTTCCACTCGCGCACTTCTGCCACAGCCAGCTGGCCGAGGTCTGGGGGATTCTGGGACTTGATATTGTGCTGTTATTTTAAGATACTGTAGTAAAGCCAGGAAACTTCCCCAGGCAATCCAAGTCAGCAGGTACTAAATTATGCAACGGGATAGTTTATGCATAGCTTTTCGGCTTTGGCATTAAAACTTTTCACTTCCTCGCACAATGCATTATTTATACCGAATTTAATGTGAATGCTTCAAAAGTCAAAACGTGGTCATGAGTGACCCAGTTTCAAAGGGAAAATGGTGAATTCAAGATATTTATGACTTGCAGATGGACAAGACCTCGTACTTGGACGAAGAGAGCGTCCCTATTGTGTGCACAGGAGATGCTCAAAGAGGGTCATTCCAAAGAGGCAACTCTCCGAGCCCAGGCACATGCAGCCAGCAAGGGAGCCCTGGACTGTGTGAGCTGGCGAGCCTGCCCCCTGTGGAAGGGGTGACAGATGCACGGAAGGGCCACCGTGTGCGGTCAAGGTCACGGATGCTAATGGCACATGGTGCACATGTCAGTCTGCAAAGACCGATTGGTCTCAGCCATACTTGATGTGTCTCTTTTTAGAGGAAAACTACGGGTGATAATGCAAACCTTGATGGGCAAGGGTCCATGCTGCATTCCTTCAGTTTGGGTTTTGGTTTTACGTTTTCGGGGTAGTAATGGCAGTAATGGTCAGGAACCACCCTCTTCAAGCGGATGTCCACACACTCAGCTGAGTTGAGCTGATAACCTAACGGAAGAAGAAAAGGCAAGTCTGACTGTTGCACGGCGGCCTCTTCACATGGCACTGATCCCTTGCCACACCCTTTTTCTTTCCCCTTAAGAAACTTAACTCAGTGGTTCTCATCCGTGGACCTTCAACGGAACCCCTGGGAGCTTCTAGCACACACCAGTGCCTGGATCCCTTCGTGGTCCAGGTAAGCCAGAAATGCTGTGGCTCGATCCAGGAGATCAGCTTTTTTTTTTTCCTTTTTCTTTTTTTTTTTAATGATCTCCAGGTTCTTCTAAGATGACTAAAACATCTTCTAAGATGACCAAGATGGCGAAAATTGGGCATGATTACTTGGACCAACTGTGGAGGTCTTAATGCTTTTAACGAGAAAGTTACAGCAGCCTCCTCTTCCAGAAGGCTTGGGGCAGAACATCACCCACTGGCCCATCCCTGGCACTGAGCCAGACCCCCCCTTCTTTCCTCGTGCTTCCCCTCTTTGTCTGTCACCACCCCATCTCGGTTCCCCCAGAGACACCTGTTCATCATTTATACATTTTTAAATAGGCATCTGCCTCATGTAACATTGTGTGTATCTGTATTAACCAAATAGTTATTTTAAGTCTGGTTCTATTTTCTACTTTTATTTTCTACTCAGCTGACATTTTTGAGAGCTCCCCATGTTCTGGGGGCTTCCTCCCACCGGGTACCATCCCGTGGCTGGTGTATATACCACGTGTTACTCTCTTGCTGTCCTGGGGAACCTGGGGTGCCTCTGAGACCAACAAACGTCTCTACCTGGGGAAGTAAGCACTATCCCTACAGGGAGGAACAAAACCCATCCCCTCTACCACCCCCTGCTGCAAAAGCCTTCAGAGGAGAACAGATGAAGACTCACTTCCAAGTCTATTAAATTCATATTGTCATCGCTGAGAAAAGTGAACATTCCAAACGGGCAAGTGCTGTGAATTTTAAAAAAACTCACAAAATGATGCTTCTATTTCCTGAAAGATCTGATTCCAGGTTTCCTGTCACTATGTAAGTGTCATGTTGAGTTAAAAAAAAAAAAAAGGCAATTTTTCAAAACCAGAATGAGCTCTTCAGGAAAAAAATAAAATAAAGTCCAAAGCTAAGCTCTTGGCCTCAGCCAGTTGGTCTAAAGGTCTAAAAATACATTCAAGGGCCCGATTGTCGAGAGGAATCTGATTTTATAAACCACTAGACAGCCTTCTACCAGCCACAACTCGGATGTAAGCTGAGTGCAGAAGGACAGACTGGTATGCATTATAAAAAGCAAGGTTGAAACCACAAGAACGAAAATCCAAATGGAGTCAATAAAATGTTACTTGGGTGCCAATATCTGCCAGAGAGTCTACAATATCAGATGGCAGTGGCAATTCCGGAACTTTCTCCAGACTGATCTTAAGAATACCACATAAATGACTGCAGACAAGACCAGGAAAGTCCATCCAAGCACCTTAGGGAGCAGGGAACTAACTCGTCTGATTATCCAAAGACTCAGAAATGGCATTTACACCAATCATGTACACTTGATTATTAATATAATTAAATTCTGGTATTGCTTTCCTTGTGGGTTTTTATGTGTGCTTTTATTTCCTCCAACACAAGAAGAGAATGAGATTACAGCTCCTTGAATACAAGAAAAACCTTTGTTCTAAATGGAAACAAACTTCTAGGAGACCAAAAAAAAAAAGCATAGTGTTTATAAGTTGAGGAGCGACAATTAATTTTCCTCTTTAATTTTACGGGGGTATTGAGATAGCTAAAAGCGAAGGAAATAAGGCAGATTGCCTTCCTATATTATCAACAAATGTGCTGAAATTCTGCCAGGGGGCACAAAATGGCAGGCTGCAAGGAGAACCCCACAAGCAGCATGAAGTCTCCCTTCTGTTCTGACAACCACCGCCATCTTGGGCAGGCGATCTCACCGCCATCTTGGGCAGGCGATCTCACAGCCAGGTGCTCCCATTTATGGTTCCAGCGGGGCTGACTGTATCTTTCCTTCGGCACCCAAGTATGAGACACATCTGTGTTCCTCCCAAGAATTTAACCAACCGAACTAAGCCAAATCCCATTACGAATGTCCCTCCCAGAGTGGAAAGTGGGAACGTCCCTCTGAATAACATGGTATGAGAGTTAGCGAATAAATTAAAAAGAGACGTTTGCTTTCCTGCTGAGTAGGATTAAAAAGAGCCCCACTGGCTCTTTGCTTTTATACTGGGGTCCTTGAGAGACTCCGTCTTCCCCAGAGCCATGGCCCAGCTGATGCTAAGGTGGTGGGGTTCTGCTTCTGGATATAAAACGTACATGTAGGGACCTCTAAGTATGTCCCACTCCCACTGAGAGCTTTCTGCGATAAGCACGGAGTCATGTCTATATCTCATAACTCACCCCCAGAGAATGCCAGGAGCGAAGATGGCCAGAACTCTGTAGATTATGCAGAGGCATTTTAACAAAATTCAGATTTGCCTAGACTCTGACATAACAGGTATTTCCTGAGCACCCACTAACTGCCAGGCACCATACTAGGGTCCTTGGCATGTGTCCTGTTGTTTTGTTCCCCAACAATGTCATGGGGGGAGGAGGGATCATCCTGTTTTGCAGAGGAACAGACTAAGGCTCAAGGCCACGTAGTGGCAAAGCCAAGAAGGGTATCCAGGTCCGGAACTTGAGCTCCGCAGCCACACCGCCTCTTGATGTAAACGTCATGACGCAATTTTTAGAGAACACGTTTGGCCAAAGTGAACCTAAGGCCCAGGTTTGGAGAGATTCGTGGAATTGACACAGATCGTGGTCTCAAATCCAAATGCTGTTTGACCTCAATCAGTGTTCGGTGAGATCAAATGTGTTGTAAGAATTGCCTGGCAGTCACTGTTGGAAGGTCAGTGACTCAACCCTTTGAGGAGTTTCTGCCTGGGAACAATGCTGATCATGATCAACAAAACATGTTCTCGCTTTTGGTGGGGTGGGGATCAACAGAGAGAATGTGAAGCCCGGGAGGGACTTAGAGATGATCTCCTGTGTTTTGTTTCCATCGTATTTTTTTTGTGATTGTATTCAATTAATGGCAAGAGACCAGAGTCTGCCACTTCGAGGTGCTCATATTAGATCCTTTTTTGTGAATATGTTTATTTAAATTTTTTAAAGGCCCATTTAAAGAAAAAGTGGGAGTAAATAATAGATTGGGGTAACACAGATATGGAAAAGCAGTGAGGTTAATATAGCTACAGCTGATATCCGAAGACAATGCTTTAGGGAGTAGTGATTGTTAAGGTGGGACATGCATCATAATCTCCTGGAGGGAGGGGCCCTACTCCCCACGTTTCAGATTCAGTAGATCCACAGTGGGGCCCCAGAATCTGCATTTCCAGCAAGTTCTCATGTGATGGCTACTGCTGCTGGTCCAGGGAACCCACTCTGAGAACCACTGCTGTAGGATCATAATCTCGTGGTCTATTGCCCGCACCCAACCCAAGAAGAACTAACCAGGAAGGTTAACTTTTTACCCTGTTTCTAGAGCCCCATTCAACCCCCAGACTGCTTCTCTTCCATTCCCAGCAACACAAACTCCTGGGGGTCTGGCTACTAGGTGCTTCCTACAAAAGCACCTACCTCCTGCCTTCATTGGGAGCCTAAATCGCAGAAGAGAGCGGTCTGACATACATGCGCACAGGAACCTGACCTTGGCTGAGGAGCCCTCCTTGATAAGCCGGTGGTTTAGAGGAGAAGAGACAGAATCTGCACTCGGTTTGTGGCTCTCTGAACAAGCTCATATTCGTTAGCCCTGCAGGGAAGAAATGGTTTGGGGCTGGGCTGACTTGGGCTGGGCTGCAAGAGGATGATTTGTTGTAGTCCCTCAAACACAACCCTACCTGAGCCTGCGTGCCCTGACCTGCTCCCAGGGGTGGTAGACGGTTCTCGGGAGATACAAGGGCGAAGCCCTTTAGAGCACGGGGCTCTGCCATCAGACGGACCCGGAGCCAGATCCTGGCCATGCTGTTTGCTCGCTGAGCACACGGGAGTCCATTCTTGACCTTTCCTATGTTTCCATTGCTCATACATGAAGACAGCTCTTTCATAAGGTCGTTTGGAAGAATAAATGTGAAGGTGAGTGCCCTAGCCCATGGCTGGATATGTGTAAATTCCCAGCGCTGTGGTCTGGTGCTTTTGGGGGAAGTATCAGCATGAAGTCCCTCTAGCAATTCTGGTCACCGTGGGTCTTGGGTTGGCACTAGTCTAGAACCATTCACCTTCAACTGAAAGCTTCAATTAATTAAAAGAGACTTAGCTCCATGGAGGCTCTCATGGCCTCCTCATTTCCTCCAGGCAGATACTTTCTCCATGTTAAACGGACAATGATTCTGCAGTTGAGCCCGCAAATCTGTATGGCACGTGGGCGGAGCCCTGGGTTACACTTGGCCCAGAGCCTTCCTGAGCTGTCTGTGAAATCCCTGAATGAAGCAAGGAATAAGCAGAGTTTCCCCCTCACCACTTAGCAGTGACCCTTCCTCTCTCTGGTAAGTTCTGCTCTGACACCCGAGGGAGGACAGGGGACATTGAAACATTAGAACCAACACATCCATGAACTCGGTCAGACTGGGCAAGTGGCGTGGCCTCCCTGTTTTTCAGGTCTTCTATGGAAAATTAAAAATAAGACCTGCTTTAAAGACAATCAAAACAAGAAAGGCCAGAACTCATGGAAACATGTTTCTAGCTTTTTGCTAGAAGTAAAAGGTGTTTTCCAAATCCCGTTTTCACCTGTCTTCAAGAATAAAGGCAAACACACATTGGGGAACGCCACCGCATCCCAGCCTCTGAGTAGGATGCCGTGTGATTACACATCCCCAATTACCATACCAATGGTCAAGTCAGCCTCAAAAAACACAAGTATGTCATTTCTGACTCTGAGCCCTACGCTCGCACGCGATCCATGCCTCACCTCCTCCACATGTCACAGTGCAGGGAAAGAAGTCGGTTTGTCTCCACTGATGACTGATCGGCTGGTAGAAGAAGAACTGGACCACACTGTCCTTGGCCACCGTGTACCTGGTCTGGACAGAGAGAACTGTGGTCACGGGTCTGTGCACAACGAGCCAGTGCTTCCTGCACCTTTCCACATGCGATGAATCTAGTTCACTGATACTGACAATCACATATCGATCACAACATACTGTGGCACGTGTAAATTCCAAAAACTGTAACGTGTGACAACATTTCATTGAGGTTGGTCAAACACGGGGGCACAGAAGATCTTCAGCCAGTCTCCCTGGAGTCATCTTTCCAGATGATTCCATGCCTGGGAGTGAGTTCTCAAATGTGTCAGGTGGACTGGTTTGTTTGTGTGACTCCTTTTTTCTACCTGATACATCTGATTTTAATTTCCAGGGGAGCCGGGACTGAGCCAGTCCGGGGTTGGCCACACGGCACAGAATTGGGATTCTTACACTTTCAAAAATAACATCTTGAAGCAAATCCTTCCAAAAAGGTCCTCTGAAAGCACAACTGCAGAAGCACAAACATACACAAATATGTGGTGTTTACCACGAGCACTCAGCATCTAACCAAAGAGGAGGAGGGGCCCCCCTGTGTGTGAGCAAGCAGAGGGAAGAGGAAACATACTGCTGAGGGGACCACACTCAAGCAGCAAGTTCTCCCCCCAGTTTTTTCTTTTCTTGCCTACTGACTGAATAAATCAATGAGCTGAGGGAAACTCCTGAAATGAATGCAACAAAAGAGAAAAAGAAAGAGGAAAAGAAATCAAGTTCATGCAGGACTGACCCAGAAATGCCAACACACATATGGAGTTCAAACCGGAGACACAGAGGAAATAATGAAGAGGCAATATTTGATGATATAATTGCTGAGAATTTCCTTGACCTTGAGAAAGACAGGTGTACTCAATTCAAAAATGTTCAGCAAGTTCTGAGCAGACATTTTAAAAAAGTACAACAGCCGGGATAAAGAAAAATCTTAGAAGTTACTGGAAACAAAAAAGTATGATTAGTTACAAAGCAGTGAGAATCAGATTGGTGTCAGATTTCTCACAGGAAACACTGGATGCAAGAAAGCAAAATCATACCTTCAAAGCGATGAGGAACAACCACTTTTTATCTAGAATTCTGTAAGTTATTAACCAACAATCAAAGAGCAATTATCAATCTATGAACCATCTATGATCAAATTATCATCATAGTAAAATAAAGATATTTCAGACACAAGATGACTAAAACTTGACCACTTGAGGCTCCCAGTGGAAAAAAGAGAAAGAGAGAGAGAAAAAAAAAAACTCCTAAAAGGTACCAAACACGAACAAATATAAAAGCAGAAGGTAGGGAATGTAAGAAGGAGTAACGATGAAATCACTTAGAAAAGCTTATTCATAAATGTAAATAAGAGTTGACTGAGAAATAAAGATTTTGACGTATCTGATTATAAAACAATATAAAAACTCCATCCGAGATGTGCTGTCGGAGAGGAGAGGCAGGGACGGGTAGGGGTGGGAGCACCGCTGCCACAGAGGCATGAAACTCTTATAAAGGGTTTTTCTCTGGCTATGGAAGAATGTCTCTGATGAATCCTGCCAGTAAGAGTAAGTGAAAACATTGCCTAAAATATTTTTTAATGTATTTGAAGGCACCAGACAACTACCATACTCGTGAGTATTTGCAGGGCCAAGATCCCAGACACAAAGGAAGCCCAGAGAGGTGAGCATAACATTTGGCACCACCTTTGGCACCACGTTTCTGCTCAAGGCATTTTCCATCATGCAAGTGGTGACTGAGTGGCTGAGAAGCTGAGCAGACCTGTCATCAGACTCATGGGGCTGAGAGCAAACACTGGAGCTCGAGATCCACCAAAGCTGAGGTGGTACCGGTAAGTGCCTCAGGCGCCCAACAAAGACCCCCAAAAGATCTAACCTAAGAAAAAGTGTGAACTGGAAGTGGACCAATTTTCAAAGGGAATAAAAGCCAGGCTCAAATTATTTCAATTCCTTGTTGGCCGAAGGTAAATGGCTGCTAACATGTCTTCCAGAAGCAGAAATTAATCCCACCACAAATTATATCTATAATCTTTCACCTACTATATATAGCAAAACTGAAAAATAACTAGGCCCACAAAAGAGATAAAGTTTAGTAACAACCAAAAACCGTGGAGCAATAGACTGTAAATGGAATTACAGAACATCCAGATATTGGCATTACCTGATAGAAATTTAAACAAGTGGGTATACCGCCACTTGCCCCTGAAACTCTAGCTTTGGCTTCACATGGTGTTTCACAATATTCCATACCAGTCCAAGGGTCTTAAAACATCAATTTTAGCACACAGCTCACTCCTAGGCTTCTGTTTTTTAGAGAGCCTGGGCTAAGGTACAATGGTTAAAATGCTTAAGAAACTAAATGACAAGACAGAGAATTTCACTAGAAACAAAGAAGCTATAATAAAAATAAAATGGCAGGGGGGTGCCTGGGTGGCTCAGTTGGTTGAGCAACTGCCTTCGGCTCAGGTCATGATCCTTGAGTTCCGGGATCGAGTTCCACATCGGGCTCCCAGCTCCACGGGGAGTCTGCTTCTTCCTCTAACTTTCTCTCATGCTCTCTCTCACTTTCTCTGTCTCTCAAATAAATAAATAAAATCTTTAAAAAAATGAAATAAAATGGCAGGGGTGCCTGGGTGGCTTAGTTGGTTTAGCGTCTGCCTTCAGCTCAGGTCGTGACCCCAAGGTCCTGGGATCGAGCCCTGTGTTGATCTCCCTGCCCGTCTCTCTCTACCCTCCCCATGCTCATGTGCATTTGCTCTCTCTCTCAAATAATAAAATAAATAAAATCATAATAAAATGACAATTCTAGAAGTATGAAGCACAATAATTAAAATTGGTATCTCAATGGAGAGACTAGACTGTGGATTAGCCTGGAGTTCAGCAAATATTTTCATAAAGAACCAGAGAGTAAACATTATAGTTTCCAGCCCATAATGTCCCCATGGCAGTTATTCAATGAATCTGAGATAGTGCAAATCAGCCACAATGCGTAAACACATGGTTATGGCTATGTCCCAGTAAAACTCCACTTACAAAAATAGGTCATTAGCTAGCTGGTCAGGATCTCCTGGCCTCTGGATTACACACACTTGAAGAGAGAACCAGTAAATGGGCAGAAAAGAAGGAAGTATAAAGTATACATGAGAGATAAAGGTATAACCATAGTCCCAGACAAAGAACAGAGAGAATGGGACAGAAACTATATCTGCAGAGGCAATAAATGAGAATCTTCCAAAACTGATGGTGGATATCAAGCCAGAGTTGTGAAGCATCACGAACCTCAAGCAGAAGAAAGCCACTAATTACATCACAGTCAGATTGATAACAACCAAAACCAAAGAGAAAACACTTAAAAGTAGACAAAGAAAAAGACACTTCACCATCTAGGGCACTGAAATAAGACTGACGGCTGACTTCTTAACAGAATTAATGGAAGCCAGGAGACAACTGAGAGGGGTCCTCAAAGAGCTGAAAGGAAATAGTTTCATAATAGTAAAACAGTCATGTCACTAGAGGTAAAGACTCTAAATGTTAATGTACCCAAGTTAGCCTCAAAGATAAATAATTTGATATTAACAAGAATAGAAAAAATTAGGCAAAGGTACAGTCACAGTGCCAGTTTTATCATATTTCTTATGGTAACTACAAGAATGAGCAGACAAGGGCGCCTGGGTGGCTCAGTTGGTTGGGCGACTGCCTTCGGCTCGGGTCAGAGATCCCAGAGTCATGATCCCGGGATCGAGTCCCATATCGGACTCCCGACTCTGCGGGGGGTCTGCTTCTCCCTCTGACCTTCTCCCCTCTCATTCTCAATCTCTCTCTCTCTAATAAATAAATAAAAAAAATCTTTAAAAAAAAAAGAATGAGCAGACAAAAACAAGTGGGCTATTATTTTTAATAAAACCATTAATAATAACATGATCAATGTGACATATGAACACCGCCCAACAACAGATGATGCATCATGTCTTCTAATATTTGCTATGTTCTGAGCCACCATTAAGTTTCAAGAGATTTCCAAAAAATTGACGTAATATAGGGTATGTTCTTTGACTACAGTGGAATTAATCTATAAAATAATAATGAGAGTACTGGAAAATTTCTATGTACTTGGATAAGACACTTCTAATTATATCACTATGAAAATTAAAATACAATTTAACTGAATGATGATGGGAAAGATTTCCTATCAAAATTTGTAGAATGAAATAAAATGCATGCTTGGAGTGAAATTTATAGACTTAAATAACTGTGTGCGATGGGGGGGATGAAAATCAATGGCCTAAACAGCCAACTCAAGAAGTTAAAAAAGGAAGAGTTTATTGAATCCAGGAAAAGTGGAAGGACGAAAATAATGAAGATGAGGGTGGATATTAATGATGTGGAAAGGAAACTACATTAAAATATGTTATAAAGCCAAAAGGTGTTTCTGAGAAAAGTCTGATAAAAGCTATAGCCCTCCAAACATGGCTGATTAGGTTTAAAAGAAAGTAGGAATAAATAACCAGTATCAGGAATGGGAAAAAAAAAAGGACTCACTACAGATCCTGGAAACAATGAAGAAATAATAAGAGGAAATTATGAAAAAAATCTCTGCCAATAACTCTTTAAAAAAGTTAGCTGAAATACAGGCACACCTTGGAGATAGTGTGGGTTCCATTCCAGACCACCACCATAAAGCAAATATCACAATAAAGGTAGTCAAATAAATTTTTTGGTTCCCCAGTATGTACAAAAGTTATTTTTACAATATGATGTAGTGTATTAAATGTGCAGTAGCATCATGTCTAAGAAAACAATGTATGTACCTTAATTTAAAAATACTTTATTGCAGAGCAGCCAGCTGGCTAAGTCAGTAGAGTATGCAACTCTTGATCTTGGGTTGTGAGTTCAAGCCCCATGTGGTGTGTAGAGACTACTTAAAAATAAGGAAAATTAAAAAAAAATACATTATTGCTAAAAAATGCTAACCACCATATAAGCTTTCAGCAAGTTGTAGTCACTGATCACAACTCAGCATCACAAGGATAGTGATAATGAAAAAGTCTGAAATATTATGAGAATTATCAAAATATGGCATAGAAACATAAAATGAGCAAATGCCACTGGAAAAATGTTGCCAATAGACTTGTTTGACTCAGGATTGCCACAAATCTTTGTGGCAATTTGTAAAAAAATACAGTATCTATGAAGTGTAGTAAAATGAGGTGCATTTGCAGACAAAGTCCTTGAAACAAAACTGACACAAAAGGAAACTAATAATCTGAATAGTTCTGTATATTTTAATTTTTATTTTATTTTTTCAGTGTTCCAAGATTGATTGTTCATGCACCACACCCAGCGCTCCACGCAATACGTGCCCTCCTCAATATCCACCACCAGGCTCACTGAACCCCCCACCCCCCTCTGAAACCCTCAGTTTGTTTCTCAGAGTCCACAGTCTCTCATGTTTCATCTCCCCCTCTGTTTCCTCTCAACTCACTCTACCTTTCCTTCTTCCAATGTCCTCCATATTTTTCCGTATGTTCCACATGTAAGTGAAACCATATGATAATTGACTCTACTTGACTTACTTCACTCAACATAATCTCTTCCAGTCCTGTCCATGTTGATATAAAAGTTGGGTATTCATCCTTTCTGATGGAGGCATAATATTCCATTGTATATATAAACCATATCTTCTTTATCCATTCATCTGTTGAAGGGCATCTTGGCTCTTTCCACAGTTTGGCAATTGTGGCCATTTCTGCTATGAACATTGGGGTACATGTGGCCCTTCTTCGTACCGCATCTGCATCTTTGGGCTAAATAGCCAGTAGTGCAATTGCAGGGTCATAGGGTAGCTCTATTTTTAATTTCTTGAGGAATCTCCACACTGTTTTCCAAAGTGGCTACACCAACTTGCATTCCCACCAACAGTGTAAGAGGGTTCCCCTTTCTCCACATCCTCTCCAACATTTTTTGTCTACTGTCTTGTTAATTTTGGCCATTCTAAGGTGTAAGGTGGTATCTCAATGTGGTTTTGATATGAATCTCCCTGATGGCTAATGATGATGAACATTTTTTCATGTGTCTGTTAGCCATTTGTATGACTTCTTTGGAGAAGTGTCTGTTCATGTCTTCTGCCCACTTTCTGACACGATTATCTGTTTTTTTTTTTTAAAGATTTTTATTTATTTATTAGAGAGCCAGAGACTGAGAATGAGAGGGGAGAAAGTCAGAGGGAGAAGCAGACTTCCCGTAGAGCCAGGAATCCGATATGGGACTCGATCCCGGGACTCCGGGATCGTGACCTGAGCTGAAGGCAGTTGCTCAACCAACTGAGCCACCCAGGCGCCCCAATTATCTGTTTTTTTAGTGTTGAGTTTGAAGAGTTCTTTATAGATCTTAGATATAGACACAAATCAATCAATGTCATAGAACAAATCAATAAGAGAAGAGAGAAGAACCACATGGTCCTCTCAATTGATGCAGAAAAAGCATTTGACAAAATACAGCATCCGTTCCTGTTTAAAACCCTTCAAAGTACAGGGATAGAGGGAACATTCCTCAACTTCATAAAATCCATCTATGAAAAGCCCGCAGCAAATATCATTCTCAATGGGGAAAAGCTGACAGCCTTCCCTTTGAGATCAGGAACATGACAAGGATGCCCACTCTCACCACTCTTGTTCAATGTAGTATTAGAAGTCCTAGCAACAGCAATTAGACAACAAAAAGAAATAAAAGGTATTCAAATTGGCAAAGAAGAAGTCAAACTCTCTCTTCGCAGATGACATGATACTTTATATGGAAAACCCAAAAGATTCCACCCCCAAATCAGTAGAACTCATACAGCAATTCAGTAATGTGGCAGAACACAAAATCAATGCAAAGAAATCAGTTGCTTTCTTACACACTAATAATGAAAATATGGAAAGGGAAATTAGAGAATTAATTCCATTTAATATAGCACCAAGAACCACAAGATATCTGGGAATAAACCTAACCAAAGAAGTAAAGGATCTGTACTTGAGGAACTACAGAACACTCATGAAAGAAATTGAAGAAGACACAAAAAGGTGGAAAAGCATTCCATGCACATGGATCAGAAGAACAAACATTGTTAAAATGTCTGTACTTCCCAGAGCAATCTACACTTTCAATGCCATCCTGATCAAAATTCCACCAGCATTTTTCAAAGTGCTGGAACAAACAATCCTAAAATTTGTATGGAACTAGAAAAGAACCCAAATTGCTAAGGAAATGTTGAAAAAGAAAATGCTGGCGGCATCACGTTGCCTGATTTCAAGCTTTACTACAAAGCTGTGATCACCAAGACAGCATGGTACTGGCACAAAAACAGACACATAGACCAGTGGAACAGAATAGAGAGCCCAGAGATGGACCCGCAACTCTATGGTCAAATATCCAGTGGAAAAAAGACAGTCTCTTCAATAAACGGTGCTGGGAAAATTGGACAGCTATATGTAGAAGAATGAAACTTGACCATTCTCTTACACCATACACGAAGATAAACTCAAAATGGATGAAAGACCTCAACGTGAGGCAGGATTCTCTCAAAACCCTAGAGAAGAACATAGGTAGTAAGCTCTTCGACATCAGCCACAGGAAATTCTCTCAGGACATGTTTTGAAAGGCAAGAGAAACAAAAGTGAAAATGAACTTTTGGGACTTCATCAAGATAAAAAGCTTCTGCACAGTGAAGGAAACAGTCAACAAAAGAAACAGGCAACCCACAGAATGGGAGAAGATATTCGCAAATGACACTACAGTCAAAGGTCTGATATCTAAGATCTATGAATAGTTCTGTATATTTTAAAGACACTGAATGCATACGTCTAAAAATTTCCTGCTGAATATTTCCAAATATTTAAAGAAGAAATAATACCAATTTTATAAAAACTGTTGCAGAGAATAAGAACTGAGGAAATACTTCTGACCTTGTTTTATAAAGCCAGTATAAATTAATACCAAGATCTGATATGAATATGTTATAAGAAAAAAAAAAAAAACTCTCCTGGACATAGCTACCAAAAAATCAAATAAAATAATTTAAAATTATACCCATTGACATATAAAAGGATAATTGTTTTTGTTAATAATAAAATAACAACTACTAATAAGTAAATACTACTAATATATTTTAATAATGATAGTGACCAAGAGAAGTTTATTACATGACAGTAAGATGGGTATAATGTTTAAAAATGAGTGTAATTAAAAAAAATGAGTGTAATTCAGTATATTAAAGGAAAAAACAAACCAAAAATATAAAGGAAAAAACATATGATCGCTTCAAAAGATATAGGAAAAGCATTTGATAGAATTCCACACATATATGATAATGGAAGCAAAGTGGAAAAAAAGATTTCTTTCATCAAATAAAATATCAAAAAAAAATAAAATAAAATAAAATATCAAAAATTCTATAGCAAACAACATACATGATGGAGAATTAGAGTTCTTTGTCCTTGAAATGAGAAGCATGACAAGAATAGCTGATGTCACTAATTCTAGTCAATATTGTATCAAATATCCTAAGTAGTACAAGATAGCAAGAAAAATAAATAAAAATATACAAGGATTGGAAAAGGAGAAAGAAAATTACCATTATTTGCAGGTGTCATAATTGTGTAGGCACCTAATCCAAAAAAATCTATAAACTATTACTATTAATAACTCAATATAGTAAGAATACAGTGCCAACATACAGAAATCAATTAGATTTCCATAACTTTGGCAAAAATAAGTAAAAAATGAAAAAAATGCCATTTATAATAACATCAAAATAACTGGGAATAAATTTATAAAAGATATATGACATAAAAATTAGAAACATTACTGTGAACTTTTTTAAACTAAATAAATGAGTGGATATACCATATTTATGGATTGGAAAAATTGGTATTGGAAAGTTTTCAGTTCTCTCCAAACTGACATACAGATTCAATACAATTCCAATCAAAATTCAAAAGAATTTATAAAAATTGACAGGCAGACTTAGAAGTTAATATGGAAATGCAAGGAGTCAAGTATATCAAAGATCATCTTCAAGAACAAAGTGGGAAAACTTACTCTAGTAAATATCAAGATTTGTTTTAGTTTGCAATAATTAAGTCACAATGGAATTGCACAGACAGATCAATAAAACAGAATAGAGTCCAGGAACAGACCCACACATATTGCTTGGGCTTTAAGACAAATGGAGAAAAGACTGTCTTTTCACCTAATGGTGCTGGGTCCGTTGGATAGTCATGAGCAAAAAGATACTGATTCTACTTCACGATGTGTGCAAAAATCAATTCCAGGTGGATTATAGCTCGTAATATGACAGGTAAAACAAAAGTCTTCCAGAAGCAAACATAGAAGAATAGTTTCAAGACCCTGAATGAGTTAAAGATTTCGTAGTATACAAATACAAATAGTCTAAGCATAAAGTTAAAAATTGATAGCTTACACTACAACAAAATTATGAGCTTCTATATGGGAAGACTGATTGCCCTAAGTACATATAACAGAGAAAAAAAGAGATTGAAAATAAAATGAATTAAGAATTGAGCTCTAGAAGCTAAAAATACAAAACCAAAATAAGTCCATGTAAAGATAAAGAAACAAAAATAAAAATTTATATAAATCAAATACTTTTTAAACTCTGAGCTAATCAGACGAAAACCTGGTTCTTAGATGCCTTAGAGACAAATCTTTGCAGGGTTTGAAAAATTAGACAAGGAACCAGTAGAAGAGACATAGTTACAGGTACAATGAGACTTTTTTTTAATAAGGCGATACTATGCTTGCATTTGAAAAATTTGAAAGAATTAGGTGAACTGGATACTTCTCTAGCAAAATATAAATTTCAAAATTTTATTTAGGGTTCAAAAATAGACCCCTCAATAAATCAATAAGCCTAAGAGGTACTGAAATGGTTTGCAGAGTTCCACTCATTACCACCAAAAAGAAAAAGATTTAAAAAAAAGAAGAGGAAAAAGAAAAAAGGCATTAAACCCAGATGTTTTCCATAAAGAGATGACCTTATTGGAGCAGATGCATTTAATTGCTGACCAATATCCACTTCCCTTTCCCATTCCGCCAAAGGCTCACTTTTATTCCGGTGCTCATGCCTCGCCCATGTGTCTTGGATAACGCCTGTCGGTCCCACGTGATCATGGCGGGCACAGCTGCCTTGCCAGGTGTGGGGCCCACAGCATGGAGTGTACCTGATCAGCAGTGCCCGTCCCAGGTCCAGCTCCCTGTGGGCTCTCCCACGGCGGGGGTTGGGGGGTCTGAAGCAGGCCACTTCCTGGGACACTCTGTGTCCTATGATAGAGGACTCTGGCTCAGAGCCTCCCCTGCTGCCTTGCTGAATTCTCTAGAACCACTCTCCAATCTAAGATGCTCCCACCCAACTGTCCTCCCATCCCTCGCTCCTCCGCTTGTGGTCAGAACTTCCCTGCAGCTGGACGGCTCTCCCAGCCTCTCTTGGTTCCATCTTGCCTCTTCCGTGGGGGCATCCCGCTCCTAAATGTTTTGCAGATCTAATCCTCTCTTGGCATCTCCTTCTTGAAGAACCTGGAAGGACTAACACCCAGGGAATGGTTTAGAGCGAGCCCCTGGCCCAAGTCTTGTCAAGAGAGGTGATAAAAGATCTATTGTGGAGCTCTTGAGAAAAAGTTCTCCCAGCTAGGATGGTTCACAAGAAAAAAAAAAATCCTCATGGGCTTCTGGACCTTGTCTTCTCTGAATTGTGACCCTTCTACTCCAAATGCAGGGCAATGACAAGCCAATTTACCTTGTTAGAAGTTGACATATAACATTGCATCTCTTTGGGTAATGCCCTATCAGGTGGGGAAATGGTCCATCTTTCAGGGATCCTGTCCTTCAGACCAACGATCTCCTCCATGGTGGTTTTCCACCTAGGACATCAGAGTCCAGAACGGGGGGAGGGCTTGGAGCTGCGTGTGCAGGTCTCCATCCTGTCCTCGGGCCCACAGTTGTGTTCCTTGTCCCTCTAGCAACTGGGAGGCCCGCAGGGAGCTTCAGAGCCAGTGAACTCAGCTGTGTGCTTTGCTGGAGAGTGGAGGGTGGGCCCCTCTGGCGACCTGCCCATTCCACACTCGGCTGGTGCTGCAGGTTCTCTGTGGTGTGGCTGTGACTCCTGCCTGCTCCCTGGCCTGGCTTACAGCCCCTTCCCCAGGGAGACCATATGCTCTCCTGTCCAAGCCAGGAGGATTCTGAGAGTGAAAGGAAAGAATTAAGCCAGGGCCACAGGCATAAAATGGGTCTTCTGTGAATAAACTAGGACCTATAGAAACTCTACCTTTACCCCTCCACCACAGGGTCATT
The DNA here is from genome assembly GCA_028533885.1 of Nasua narica. Lineage (NCBI taxonomy): Eukaryota > Metazoa > Chordata > Mammalia > Carnivora > Procyonidae > Nasua > Nasua narica. Next base: position 2,390,650 of record CM052797.1, read on the forward strand.
TTGTCCCCACCGTGTCAGCCTCTCCAATCCAGCGAAGAGCACAGGGAATATTCCAGATACCTCCCATGCCACACGGGGGTTGAGGGAGCCTCCAGGGAGCTGAACTCGCACTCAAACTGTGGCTAAACATTCCAGGACCCTAAAGCCAATTTCATTCTGAGGTGGCTTCTTCAGATTGTTGCTGATGGAAGTAAATATCCTACGGGACGTCTTCCTCATTTCTAGATGAAAAGTGGAGCAAAAGCTCCTTTTCCAACTTTGAAACCTAGTTAATATGCTTCCCTGCTCTTCTCTGAAGTCACCCAGCTCAGTGTCTTTACAGTGGCCTTGGGAAACCGATATGGGCACCGACCCTAAAAATTGTGTCTTGCTGTGTTTTGAAATACCTCTGAAGATAGACGTTCAGTCAGCATTTGTACCACTGGCAAGGCTATAACCCGTTCTTTGAGATAAAGGAAAATAGGCAGTTTCAAACCCTCGCATCCCTGGATCAGCGAGATGTGCTATGGTAAATGCCCAGAAAAAGAGAGATTTTGTGAGAAGAGAACATAACGTGTACTGAGGTTGGGAGACGTGGAAGGCAGAGGTTTGCCTCGCTGAACACGAGTGGGAAGAGCCACCAGAAAACAGTTTTCTACAGACACACAAAATATCAGACCAGGAGAAAAATGAGGGCTATCTGGAACACAAACGAAGATTCCAGACCATGAGGAAGAGGAACTTTTTTCTCTCCCTGAAGAAGGATATGTTGTAAAAGAGAGGGAAAGCTACCAGCAGAGTTAAAAACAGTGAATCATGAAAAGCCACGTCCTTACCAAAGTCATTTCATTTTGATCTCACGAGCATACACTTAAAATTGATATTCACAAGCATCTACTCACAGATGCCAATGTTCAGTAAATTCTCACTGTACAGATAGTGCCTATCACACCCTCCAAGCGACAGGGCGCATGGCACAAAGTACTCGATCAAGACTCTCTACTGCTACCTGGTGGCAGCACACACATATTTAAAAAGCGAAATAAGAACATTTCCGGGGCTCTCACGCAGAATACTGTGACTCTGTAGTGCTGTGACAAAGGTCATCCACGAGAAACAAATCATTCAGGAATAAAAGAATCTATAATGAGAAACCCACTGGGAAAGAAAAAAAACGTCTTGGACGTTTTTCCAGAATGGTCCAATCATGAACAGACAGCTTCTGAAAAAGTCGAAAAAAGGTTTTTTTGTCTCACTGGTGCAGTGACTTGCTAGGCTTCACAATCTGAACAATACCACACACAAATCCACGACCCCACTGATGTCTTCCGAAGTCCTCACGATGTCCGAAGAGTGTAGTTTTCAACAGTGTGCTTATTAAAAGTCCATGACGTCAGGTCTAATCTATGAGCGAATGGAAGAGAGTGCCTCAGTATCCCTTGGCGCACCCAGGACTGGGCAGGCAGAGCCAGTCTCCATTATGCAGCCTCGGGTTGAAGTCAGCTGTCCCATTTTTAGACCAACTGCTCTTGGTTGATGGGAATGGAAGGAGATATAACGAGACACGTGGCTCACCACCCTCGGCGACCTGACCCGCACTCTTCACCCCTGCTCAAAGTACAGCCAGGACTTGATTGTGTGTTGAGCTGTGAAAACGCGAGTGGAAGCAATGCTCCTTACCTTAGCAATAACATAGGCAGAGTCATACTACGGTGAAGAAAGAAAGAGAGGAAGGACGGAAGAAAGGAAGGGAGGGAAGGTGGGTAACCGATGGAAGAGTGTATTTCCTAGAAACCCACATTATTTGGACAAGCTTATAAGTCAGGGGAAAAAACAACATCAGAGTCATTCTTGCCTCATCACCGTGTCTGATTTTGCCAAATTCTCTTCCACCAAGAGCATACCCCATTTGTGAAAGCAAACGGCCCTAGGCACGAGAATCGGGCACGAGTCCCGCGGGAGTCAGACAGCTGTGTGTAACACCTTCTCTGAGGGATACGTCTCTTTAAAAGCCTTTCAGTCAAGAGAGATCAAAAGCTTCCCTGGGGCTTGAAGTGAAAGCCCAGGACTATTTATTAAATCTGAGGAAACCAGAACCCAGAGTGGAAAAGAGAAGACAGTGCTAATTCGGGCTCAGGCAATGTGCTACTGAAATGTATTCTGTTAAGAGGTGAACATGTCATTTGGGCAAAAAGTATAAAATAATTTTTAATTGTGCAAGTGATATAGGGCTGTATTCTTTTGCTTAAGAATTAGGGGCGCCTGGGTGGCTCAGTGGGTTAAAGCCTCTGCCTTCGGCCCCAGTCGTGATCTCAGGGTCCTGGGATCGAGCCCCGCATCAGGCTCTCTGCTCGGCAGGGAGCCTACTTCCCCCCCTCCTCTGCCTGCCTCTCTGCCTACTTGTGATCTCTCTCTCTCTGACAAATAAATAAATAAATAAAATCTTTAAAAAAAAAAAAAAGAATTGTTTAACAAACTGAGGGTTTTGGAGGGGAGGGGGTGGGGTTTGGGCCAGCCCGGTGGTGGGTATCGAGGAGGGCACGTATTGCATGGAGATGGAGCACTGGGTGTGACGCATAAACAATGAATCTTGGAGCACTGAAAAAATAAAATTAAATTAAAAAAGAATTGTTTTAAGTATTGGAATATTCTTTTTTTTTTTAAGATTTTATTTATTTATTTAAGATAGAGACAGTGAGAGAGAACATGAAAGGGGAGAAGGTTAGAGGGAGAAGCAGCCTCCCCGTGGAGCTGGGAGCCCGATGTGGGACTCAATCTCGGGACTCCGGGATCATGACCTGAGCGAAGGCAGTTGCTTAACCAACTGAGCCGCCCAGGCGCCCAGTATTGGAATATTCTAAGTAAAGCTAAGATCACTCCCCAAAGCACCAAATCCCTCTAAAAGAAGCATTGTTCTTTTATGTTTTCAGTTTGGGCTGTATCCAAATCTTTAAAAAATGTGTACACACGCACATGCAGAAATACACAGTGTATGTGCATGTGTTTAAGCAGGGTATTAATAAATAATATTCTTCCTATGCTGATACTGCAACCAAACAGTATCTTGAAATGGTTATTTTTTTGAAATGGGTATTTTTTCCATTCCACCATTTTACAAACATCTCCTATGCAGAGATCTCCAAGTTGACTTGAGATGAACCCAGGTTGTCTAAGGAGGGATGAAAAGAGGACAAAAAAAAAATTAAGGTACCTGTGTGCACACACATGTGCTTATGTGTGTGTGTGTCTGTGTTACTGCCTGGAAATCAAATGGGAAGACCCTAAAAGGAGCAAAACAAGTGAAGAATGTATGCATAACAATGCACCAGAGACAGAGAGTAGAAGGAAAGACAAATGACAACTCGAGCTTCCCCAAAACCTTTCCCGGCACGATTGTCCAAGAATAATCCTGGGTGATGCTTTAAGGGTCTGACACAGAAGTCACGTAAACAGCTCCAGGTGGCATGTAATGTCTGAATAACAACCTTGACATGTGTGAAATGACGCTCATGCCTCCAAAGTCAGGAACACAATAGGGAGCGGTGTGGACCACGGCAAACGAGACTGTGTGCCCCGATGGGAAAGCTGCTGGCCACAGGAGCTAAATCCTGCCATGACCGCAGGTAAGCTCTTCCTTACCTGCGGAAGTCAGATCTTCCATTTTTAATGAGAAGTAGGGGGGGAAACTGGCATTTTTATGTTACAATCCTTGATTTTTTTAATGTTGACTATTCTAAGCTCAAAATTTCAAAGCAACACTCCTGTGCAGCTCAACGCTTGGCTGGCCACACTGCAGGCTGAGTTGGGAGCATGGGACACAGGTGTGTGACCAGGAATGTTCTTTGACAAGTGACTATGTGGCACAGGGACAGTTCTTTTGGAAGGCACTGGGTCTTTGTATAGGTAAAACCATTCCTGGCAACAAGGGCTACTTGCTTTACTCCGTTTCCATTTGGAAGGAGTTTCCGTAAAGGGATGGGACAAAACGACCCAGGGAAACACCCTTTCCTTTTCGCGTGTCTGAGGTATTTTGAATTTTACCAGAACTTTCACACTGTGTCACCTTGGAACTATGCTGGCCACTGCTCTTCATATCCACTGACTGAGGAAAGATGCTCCCCGATTCCCCCGGAGAGGGGACACAGGCTTGCAGTTACATGCAAGAAGAGTTCTTAGAAGGCTCCCTGGTGACCGTGTGCATAATGAGACACAACTGAGGAAACAAAGAAGGGAGGGAAGGATCGAGCCTCTGGCTTCTCTGCTGTGCCCTCCCAGGAGAGAGCGAGCACGCACAGTGGCGTGGCACTGGCTTAAGATGGGGACCATTTAGGGGCACCTGGGTGGTTCAGTGGGTTAAAGGCTCTGCCTTCGGCTCGGGTCATGATCTCAGGGTCCTGGGATCGAGCCCCACATCGGGCTCTCTGCTCAGAGGCGAGCTGCTTCCCCCTCTCTCTCTGACTGCCTCTCTGCCTCCTTGTGATCTCTCTCTCTCTGTCAAATAAATAAATAAAATCTTAAAAAAAAAAAAAGATGGGGACCATTTAACTGTGGACCATTTTTACCAAACTCTGTCTAGAGGCTTAAGACTGAACATGACTGGAGTCTACCCATGTGAAAACAATCTCACCCTCGTACAAGTGAAGTCTGTTTCTTAACTAGTGGAGTTGAGCAGTAGACACCGGAGAGAGATGAACAATGTTTAGGGACCCGCCACCACATGGGAAGTATCCGTGATACATGCTTTGCACAGAAATAATGACTGATGGCTTCCTGCGGAACACACTCCATGTTTTGGAAATTCAAGATGTGCTGAACTTCCGAGGCACGTCACTGGGGAAGAGGTTCATCCTACCTTGAAGATGAAATCGGCCATCAGAGGTCCTGGAATCTTAAAGGTCTGCCTCTCGGAGCCCCTCTGAAATTCAACTGTGGTGTTTTCTATGACAAAAACTCCTGGGCTGTTAAAGCTGTGTTCTTTCTTGCTTCCTTGAAGTGTCTTTGATTCAATAACTAAAATTTAAAAAGAGAACTTAAATGAGAGGACTGTCTTAAAAGCATTCTATTTCAAAAATAATTCACTACATATATCAGCGTATGGTATCAACACAATATCAAGCTCTCTACTCAGTTTACATTGACTCAGGTTGGCAAAATACATATGTAAACTTTTGAGTTGTCCACAGCTAAACCGGTTAGGTCCCAACCTCATTGGTTAGGTCCAATTAGGTCTACTCAACTCCTTGGAGCCCCTTCTACAGGGGAAAGAGAAAATTCCTCTCTCTTCCCACTTTTTCATGATGCCACTACTATTCGAAGTAAAGATATGTTACTCATTTGATCATCTGTTGAGATCTTAAACCCAGTCTTTTATTTAGACAAAATCACTATGAATTTTGACTTTGCTCTTTTAAAAATAATAAACTTTTTGTTATTGAAATAATCAGAGATTTGCAGGAAGATGCCAAGATAGTAGAGAGGTCCTCTGTACAGTTTATCCAGTTTTACCCAAAGGCATGGTTACATCTTATGTCACTAGACATATCAATGCCAGGAAATTGTCATTGGGACAATGTAAGCACTCATACCACTTTCGATGGCATCTACCACACATCACCGCGATCGAGATTCAGAACTCTGACATCACCACAGAGATCTCTGTCCTGCCTGTTTCTGCTTTACTCACATTTGCTTTTATATCAACAAAAGAGCTTTTAGCTCCTACAGAGAAATGGTCACAGTTTAACCCAAATAGCATTTCTACTTTATTTAAATGATTTTTCTCTCCTCCTTTTTTTCCCCTTTCATTGTGTAAATATCACCATCCTTGGTGGACCTGGTCTGAGGTGGAAAGAGGCAATTTTTGTTAATAAAAAAAAAAAAAAAGCCAGGCTAGGAGTTGAGGCACCTGCATTTCTCACCCCAGCTCTATCTCTAAGCCTTGGGTTTTCACGGCCTCATTTCTAAAATGTGGCGTCAGAGCAGACAATCGTGCAGGCCCTTTTCTACTCTGAAACCTACACTTGGTTTGTGGCTCTTCAATGGTTCTGTGACCACCTTGAACAAAGGACACAACAGAACTCGAACCCCAGGAAAGCTGACAAAACACACCAAAACCGTCTGGCACTGGGGCCCGCCATCTGCGTGTGCCTGTTCCTGGCTCTTTTCCATTGATTCCTCTCTGCCCCAGGAGCACCTGCCGGAATCCAAGAGCCCCCGGACAGACTGTGTAACAGGCATGAGGAGACATTCCTGATTATGCCTGACAGGCAGGCTGGGAACTTTTCTGGGAACACTCAAAGGCTGGACACGAGCTCCTTGATCTGCAGGAGTCATTAGCGGTCGAAGAATACCGCTGGCTACTTGCAGGCACGCAGAACCCCAACTACGTTGGCCCTGATCTCCATGACCACAGTAGATTTTTGGAAAGTGTGAGATTAAGTTCATTTCCTAGTTCCAATGAAGATATAAAACTGAGTGTTATAAAGAAAGCTGTCAGTGAAAATGAGATGGGGAGCCAGAGACGGTAAGAAAGCCCTTCCCTGGGTGGATTATTCCTCTCAAGGAAAGGAGGAGACGCAGTGAGCATTCTGGCCATATCACCGCACAGAGGGAAGCTGGACAAAATCCATCCCCATGGAAGCCCTGCAAAACACCGAGCTTCGAGACTGAGGGTCAGCCTGAAATGAGCTAAGTTCAAATAGTGTTTTGTGCTGGAGTCAGGATTGCACGGCATCGGCCTTCTGGACCACAGCATCCCGGGTGCCATTGGACTGCAGAGCTATGGTGGGATGTCAGAATCTGGGAGGAAGGGAAGACCAGTAGGACAGCCACCCTCTAAAACCAAAGGCCGGCATTTCTGTTAGTCCAGTCCTGGTGTTTTATGTTTTGGTGTCAAGTCTATTCCATCACTTTGGACAGTGGGCAAGACCTTGAGTGGCAAGGACATGAGAACTCAAGGAGAAAAACCAGCTTGCAAGTGCATGTGAATTATCCAAGCCCAGTATCCAATTTTCCATATGCTTATGATAAAATGTCTTCATGGCCATGATTTTAAGAAGGCTTCCAGCTCCGTAGGTCACAAACACCAGTTGCATATATAGGAGGGGAAGCCAGGGGAAGTGATTTGATGAAGGCAGAGTTCATTGATACAAATGATTCTGACAAATGAACTGACAAAGCCAGTGTGATGAATCTCCAGGTGAGGTGGAGGTTTTCGGTTTCTGATGTTTTGGCTTCTCAATCTATTGCTAACCAAACACCTTTAACGCTGAAGTTTCGCTACAGTAAAACCTCTTTTGCAGGAATCTTCCTCGGGCTTCCATTTTTTAAGTTTTAGGGAAATTTGGGACTATGTGGTCAGGATAACACTGAGGCCAGACATGGGACAGGACTGGAAATTTAGGATCTATGCACTTCTAGGCAATAGGTAAGACAGACATTCCGCTCCAGGGCAAAGAGAGTGACATTAACATTACTGGGTGTTCTCAGTTCTTCAGGATGTAGCCTTTTGGAGGGCTGTAGTTAATACAGATCTTAAAAGAATGATTTATTACAGCAAAGTAAGCTTTATTTCACGAATATATCTTCGTTTCAAGTAAAAAATTAAGAAAACAGTTGTATAAATCAAGAAAATAAAACCACTTCTATATTTATTTATATATACATTTAACTATATATATAAATATTTATATTATTATATTTATATTATATTTATATTATATATAAATATATTATAATTAAAAATATATATATTTATATATATATTTAACTAAACCCTTTGTAAATGAAGCCAGTTCTATTCATCAGCGGAGAAGGATAACTTTCGGGAACCCTTTCAGAGCCAACTGCAAGACAGTTCAGAGGAGAAATATTCCAAGCAACAATTCTGTCACCTTTGGAGACATAAGAACATTCCTGAGCCCTGTTCTTGGAATAGTGCCAGTTTTGAGTAAAAAGTTATGCTTAATATGCCAGAACATATTTGCATGTAAATGAATATGTTGCCTCCACAAATTCGTCTTGGCTTATTCTGTTTACTGTCCACGTCTTCTGGTTTGGGAGCTGAATTTTTGGGAATTGCCTTTAGCATCACGAGAAAATTGGGCCCAGTCACCGAATATTTTTTAAACATCTTTTTGATATGCCATAAAATTCACATGCCATAAAATTTGCCCATTTATAACCCAGCTTAACGATTTCAGTATATTCAGAGTTGTGAAAACACCACTGTGATCTAAGTTTAGAACATTTTTGTCATCCCCAAAAGAAACCCTATACTATGCCCCCATCTCCTCATCAACCCAACTTCCCCTGGCCCCAGGCAACTACCAAGCTACGTTCTGTCTCCATAGATTTGCTTATTCTGGACATTTTATATAAATGGAATCACATGTGACCTTTCGCAACTGGCTTCATTCACGCGGCATCATGTCTCCAGGGACCATCCATGGGTAGCGTGTATCGTGCTCCAGTCTCTGTTACAGCTATGTAATAATCTACGTGTGCCACATTTTATTTATCCAGCCATCAGTTGATGGACATTTGGGTGGTTTTCACTTTACAGCTATTATGAATGATGCTACTATTAAGATTCAGCACTTCATATTTTTGAATCCCAAACTGCACGTTCCAGTGCGAGCCCTCCAATGATTCACAAAATTTGGATCTGAATTTTTTTTACCTGTTTTCAAAAAATCAAGCTCACCCTTATAAGGATGAAGATTCACTCTCATCAAAAGATGTAGGCTTTAAACCATTTTAAAAAGCTTAGTGAAAGTTTTGCTGTTTCCTTATAGAGAAAGCCTTAAATACAGTGTCTATTATAGGATTGCACACATTTTAGAATTTTGGTTAAAAAAAAAAGTGGTCCCACCCTTTTAGTCATAATTGATAAAATAAAGTTAAGGGTGAAAAAAAAAAAAAAAGACTTTCAAACAATGGTTCACCCTTACTGCCCCAAAATATTCTCTTGCTTCTCTGATTGAGATTATCATGTACTGCAGAATTTCTTGTTTTTTCAAGATTTTAATCTACATTATTGGTGATCTTAAATTTACTTAAATGTTTTTTAAATTAATTTTATTTTATTTTTCAGTGTTCCAAGATTCATTGTTCATGCACCACACCCAGTGCTCCCTGCAATACATGCCCTTCTCAATACCCACCACCAGACTCACCCAACACCCCCCTTCCCTCCAAAACCCTCAGTTTGTTTCTCAGAGTCCACAGTCTCTCATGGTTCATCTCCCCCTCCAACTTCTCCCAATTCACCCCTCCTTTCCTTCTGCAAATGTCCTCCATATTCTTAAATGTTTTTTTTTTTTTAAAGATTTTATTTATTCATTCAACAGAGAGAGAACACAAGCAGGCAGAGAGGCAGGCAGAAGCAGAGAGAGGAGCAGGCTCTCCGCGGAGCAAGGAGCCCGATGCGGGACTCGATCCCAAGACGCCGGGATCATGACCTGAGCCAAAGGCAGCCGCCCAACCAGCTGCGCCACCCAGGCGTCCCTATTCTTAAATGTTTTGACATAAATTTTTCTCAAACATTTCTGGTTGGAGTATTACTATGGAATTCAAAATACACAAACACACACTCACTTAAAAGCTACCAAGAACATATGATGCTTGTGGCCCAGAGAAAATTTTATAAGTCCAAAATCTAAGGAAAAAAAAAAGGGCAGTCTACATAGCACTTTGATCCAGTGGACCTTGATTTGTGTAGCTTTAAAATAGTCGTAAGTACTGCTTTGTTCTTTTATGGAAAGAGATGGCTGAACTCAGTACACTTTCTCAAGGCTAGGGGGCCAGTCTTGAAGAGATTCATTCTCCAGCGAAAGAAGCAAAAAAGTCCTGCCTCTGGCCACAAGGGGACCTTGGGAAAGAAACAGACAAACTGCGCTTTTTCCTGTTCTGTCAGGTCCCAAGAGACCAAAGAACAAAGAGGAGATGCCATTTGACTTTGGCCAAAGAAACAATATAGTGGCAATCTTCTATCATTTCAAACTCCATATTCTGGGAAACCAGTATTTATTTTCACTGCCCCTGGACCTGAAGTTGCGATGTGTTGGCAACAAAGCTTATACTTTTCAGCTATAATCACTGATATGGTTCTGTGTTTAAAAAAAAAAAATTATTTTTGTCCCAAACTTTTGAAATTTCCAGAAAGCCCTTGAATACAATTCCACTCTCCCCATAAAAATAGTCTATTTCCCATACAACTTGATTTCCTCTCCCACAAGCAGATTAATCTCAAACTGGTATATTTCCAAACACTGGGGCATGAGAACAGAAAAATTCAGGGTATTGATCATTCCCTAGTGAGATAGATGATTTCAGAGTGGTTGGCAAAATCCTTGAGATATTTTCCTACCTACCCACTAACATGAAGAAAGATTTTTTTTTTTTTTTGGCTAAATAAACTATCAGGAAATAAAAACATGTTAGGATTAAATTGTACTTACAAAGATGTGCTGGTCCTTTCACTGTAATTCTTACACTTCGACTTCCCAGAGGAACAGCAATTACATTTTCTTCCCCTAGGAAAGAATGCAGGACAAATGTAGTAAAACTTATGTAAGAAAGGCTATGGAGATAAGCAAGTCAATCAAAACGGGAGCATTTGCAAAGGGTTCTTTAACTACACTTCCCTCTTACAGTCAAGAAATCTCTGCAAAGCAACTACTGTGTATAAGCCATATTCATACTACTCATAATTTCACTTAAATGCATTTTTTTAAAAAAATTAAACTTAAAATGAATACCTTGGCCTACAACTTCAACTGCCTTCCTCCCTTAGGCCTCATCTGTGTGCTTTGATGGGGGATTTAGGGGAGGTTCCTCAAACTAGGGCCCTTGGGCCAAGTCTGGCCACATCTACTCACTTAAGGCTACTTTACCCTACCCTAAGGTAGAGGTGAGTAGTTGTAACCAAGGCAACATGGCTCCCAAAGTCAAATCCATTTACTCTCTCGTCCCACACAGAAAAACATTTGACAATCCCTGGCCTAGATCATTACCTTGGGGTAATCCTCATCTTCAGAAATGTTTTTTGCTTTCCTATTGTTACACATTCTGAAATTAATTTTTATGGCTGCGTAATAATCTAGACTCATATATAAAATTTTACCCCACTAGGCCCTGACTTGAATGTTAAGCCTGTTACTAAATGGTATTAGCATACTGTCAATGATATGAATTACTTCAAGCAGATGTTGTTTTGTTAAACTTAGAACAAATTTTTTGAATAAATTCTGGGGCAAAATTGTTGGATCAAGCTTTGCACAGTGGCAGTATCGTAACCAATGAGGTTTATCTGAGGCACAATTATTGCTAATTGAAAACTTTTCCCAATACCTTGCCATGATGACTTGAAATATAGTTGGCACTGGCAATTTTTGACAGTCTCTATGGAGACTGAATAAAAAAAAAATTGTTGGATCAAAGGATGTTACTAGGTTTGCTGACTTGTTTATACGTTTTTATTGGATAAAAATATTGTTTTATTATTGAAAATTTAAAAATGCAAATAAGCAAGAAGATAAAATAAAACTATTTCTAATCCTGCTGCCAAGAGATCATCACTTCTAACATTTGGATAAATATTCTTTTCAAATTTTTTGTTTGTTTTTTCCTAATATACATACATGCAAAATACATGTGTACATGTAATATTTTTTGCATACATACCTGCAAAAAACAAAACAATGGACATTATTTAAATATCCACTATTACAGGAGAGATCAAACAAAGAATGATATTTCTGTACTAAGGAATACTCTAGGCCTGATAAAAACAGTAAGAAGCTATAGGACTTGATATGGAAAGAAAGCCAACATACATATTGATGAATAAAAAAGAAAGTTAAAAAGCAATATATATTTTCACTTTCGTTTCCTTTGCCTTTGGAGACATGTCTTGAAAGAAGTTGCTGTGGCCAAGTCGAAGAGGTTACTGCTTATGGTCTCCTCTAGGATTTTGATAGATTCCTGCCTCATGTTGAGGTCTTTTAACCATTTCAAGTTTATCTTTGTGTATGGTGTAAGAGAATGGTCAAGTTTCATTCTTCTATAAATAGCTGTCCAATTTTCTCAGCACCATTTATTGAAGAGACTGTCTTTTTTCCACTGGATATTTTTTCCTGCTTTGTCAAAGATTATTTGACCATAGAGTTGCGGGTCCATCTCTGGGCTCTCTATTCTGTTCCACTGGTCTATGTGTCTGTTTTTGTGCCAGTACCATGCTGTCTTGGTGATCACAGCTTTGTAGTAAAGCTTGAAATCAGGCAAAGTGATGCCCCCAGCTTTGTTTTTCTTTTTCAACATATCCTTAGCAATTCAGGGTGATTGAACTTTTCTGGTTCCATACAAATTTTAAGATTGTTTGTTCCAGCCCTTGGAAAAATGGCAGTAAACACATCCCCAAAGGCAAAGGAAACAAAAGCAAAAATGAACTTTTGGGTCTTCATCAAGATAAAAAGCTTCTTCATG